>JAKSZT010054489.1:21345034-21512153 GCA_026826555.1 Tolypeutes matacus
AAATGTTTGTATGTATTGTGAGAATTTTGATTTTTACCCATAATAAAAAAAAAAAAAAAAAAAAAACAAGTAATGTGAGCCAGGCTATGATAAGAACAATTTTATTGAATATTGGAATAAATAACCATGAGGCAAAACTATTCTTAAAAGATTTGCAATTAAATTAGGCAATTTTAATACTGACTTACTGAATGCTGTATTCTGGCACTTGCCTTCTTATGTAAAATTGTATTATTTTACATCCATGGTGAGTGAACTTTCATATTAACAAAAATTGATGACATTTTTCTATCTCCTTACAGCTCATTCTTCATGCTGTGTTTGTTTATCTGAGTCATCTGATGGTACCTTATGTTCAGACTTCTGCATCCCACCCATCTTGCATTTTGTGGTGCTATTTAAAAATGTACAAATTTCACTGTGGTTTTGGACAATTAGTCTGAAACTAAATTTAATAGCAAAATGGGGAATTCCATTTGCTATATTTCATGCAACATTGGGGTTTCTTCTGGCCAATTTATCCATTCTTTGGTTTTGTTTTTAATTGAGAAAATTGTATTGCTTTAATGGAAAAAAAAAAGTTTATCCATTGTTTAGAAGAGTAGATGTCTCTTCATTTTGCTACTAAAAGTCTATCCCTGCAGCCCTCTCTCCTTCCCTACCCTGTTCCCTCTTCATTTACTTGTAAATTGCTCCACTAAAAATCTCTACTATACAATCATTTAATCACTAAACTCAAGGATCTACCACTTTTCCCACTGGAGACTACTTCAAATTAGTAAGATTGCCATCTTCCTTAAAAAAGCAAATCCTACATCCTCTGAGCTTGAAAATTGGAGGGAAAAACTTTACCTGGAAATGGAAGATGGGACTGGTAGTCATTCATCCCCCTTAGGTTCACATTCCTTTTTTTATTAATGATTTTTTATTTTTTAAATACATTTTTTGGTATGTATTGTGAAAATTTTGATTTTTACCCACAATAAAAAATAAAGAAATTTAAAAAAATAAATAAATATATATATATATATTTTATTACAGTTGTGAAATTACTCAACAATCATGCACATGTATAGAATTCCCACACAACGCCCTTCATCAACACAACACATCGTGTTGGAATATTTGTTACAGATTATGAAATGATATCCTCAGACCATTACCACCAACCACAGTCCATAGCACACATTTGGCATTTTCCCATACTCCCCCATTATCAACACAGTACATCTTTGGCATTGATGCATGAATATTACAGTATTGCTGTTAACCACAGTCCATTGTCATACCAGTTGTATTTTTCCCATGCTTTTCCACATTCCCACCACCCTGCAATAGTGATGTACATCTCTTCTAGCTCACAGGACACTCTTGCATCTGTACCATCAACCACAATTCTCATCCACCTCTGGTTTCACTGTGTCATTCAGTCCCTAGATTATTCTCCAGCTTTCTTTCAATTGACATTTAAATCCCTAGATGATACTTTCAAGCCCCATTCCCACTTATAAACAGCTGCTACTCAATATGTGTTACCATCAACTCTAAACATTTCCACACTTTTACAGTAAAGTTAATTAAGACTTCTACATACATTAAGCATCAGTGGTCCTTTTCAGCACTCTCTCCTTTAAGAATCCACCATCTAGCACCAGGCCTTGAAGATGTGTTCCTACATTTTCTTCTAGGAGTTTTGTGGCCGTAGCTTTTATATTGAGGTGTTTGATCCACATTGAGTTAATTTTTGTTTAAGGTGTGAGATAGGGGTCCTCTTTCTTTCTTTTGGCTATGGATATCCAGTTCTCCCATCACCATTTGTTGAATAGACTGTTCTGTCCCAGTTGGGTGGGTTTGACAGATTTGTCAAAAATCACTTGATGGTGGATATGGGGTCCGTTTCTGAAACATCAAGTCAGTTTCATTGGTCTATGTGTCTATCTTTATGCCAATATCATGCTGTTTTTACCATTGTATCTAGGTAGTATGATTTAAAGTCTGGAAGTGAGAGTCCTCCAACTTTGCTTTTCCTTTTTAAGATGTTTTTGGCTATTCGTAACCCCTTACCCTTCCAAATCGATTTGATAATTGTGTTTCCCATTTGTTAAAAAAATGCTGATAGAATTTTTTATCAGGGTTGCATTGAATCTGTATATCAGTTTGGGTAGAATTGACATCTTAATGATATTTAGTCTTCCAATCCATGAGCATGGGATGTTCTTCCAATTATTTAGGTCTTTTTTTTTTTTTTTATTTCTTTTAACAATGCATTGTAGATTTCTGAACAATGCTTTATATCCTTAGTTAAGTTTATTCCTAAATATTTTATTCTTTTAGTCACTATTGTAAATGGAATTTTTTTCCTGACTTCCTTCTCAGATTGTACATTACAAGTGTCTTTTAAAGTCTATTTAATTGATATAAGTATAGCTATTCTGACTTGTTTTGTTTTGTTTCGTTTGTTACTGCATGCATGGAATATCTTATTCCAGTCTTTCATTTCCAATCTATTGGTAACCTTGGATCTAAGGTGAGTCTCTTGTAGACAGCACATGATGGCTCATATTTTCTTATCCATTCCGCCAGTCTGTGTCTTTTGATTGGGGGGTTTAATCCATTAACATCTAATGTTATTACTGTAAAGGCAGTTCTTATGTCACCCATTTTGACCTTAGGGTTTTATCTGTCATGTTTTATTTTTACCACTCTTTTGACACTTTTAGTTACTTTTACTGTTATAATCTTCATTTCTAGACTCTCTTCCAAGCCTCTCTCTCCTGTCTTTTCTTTTCAGACTGTAGCACACCATTTAGTATTTCCTGGAAAGCCAGTCTCTTTGTTATTAATGCTCTCAGTTTCTGTTTATCCGTGAATATTCTAAATTTGACCTCATTTTTGAAAGACAATCTTATCAGATATAAGATTCTTGGCTGGAAGTGTTTTTCTTGCAGTATCTTAAATATGTCATACCACTGCCTACTTGCTTCCAATTAAGTGCTGATTAAGTGAGAAATCAGCACTTAATCTTTTTGGGTGTTCCTTATATGTGATGCATTGCTTTTCTCTTGCTGCTCTCAGAATTCTCTCTTTGTCTTTGGCATTTGACATTCTGATTAGTTTGTGTCTCAGAGATGGTCTACTTGGATTTATTCAGATGGGGTTACATTGTGCTTTTTGGATACAGATATCCATGTCCTTCAATAGAGTTGGGAAATTTTCTGCCATTATTTCTTCAAATATTCCTTCTGCCCTTTTTCCCTTCTCTTCTCCATCTGGGACAATGATGGCATGTATGTTTGCACATCACTTGCTGTTGTTTAGTTCCCTGAGACCTTGTTCAGTTTTTCCCATTATATTCTTCATCTGTTCTTTTGTATATTTGCTTTCGGAGGCTATGTCTTTGAGCTTACTGATCCTTTCTTCTGCCTCTTCAAATCTGCTGTTATATGACTCCAGCGTATTTTTAATTTCATTTATTGTGCCTTTAATTCCCATAAGATCTGCTATTTTTCTATGTATGCTTCCAAGTTCTTCTTTGTGCTCACCAAGAGTTTTCTTTTTTTTTAAGATTTATTTTATTTATTTATTCCCCACCCCCCACTTCCCCATTGTTTGCACTCGCTGTCATCTTTTTAGGAGGCACCAGGAACCAAGCCCAGGACCTCCCATGTGGGAGGGAGGTACCTAATCATTTGAGCCACATCCGCTTCCTGCTTGTTGTGTCTCTCCTTATGTTTTCTCATTGTGTCTTCTTGTTGCATCATCTTGTTGTGACAGCTCACCGCGCCACCCCATCACATCAGCTCACTGTCTTTGCTCATCTTCTTTAGGAGGCACTGGGAACCCAACCCGGGACCTCCCATGTGGTAAGTGGGGGCCCAACTGCTTGAACCACATCTGCTTCCCCCAATATCTTCTTAATATCCTTAAACTCTTTAACCATCTCATTGAATTTATTAAGGAGCTTTGTTTGAACGTCTATGATTAGTTTTCTCAATCTTTTATGTCATCTGGAGGCTTATCTTCTTCCTTTAACTGGGCCATATCTTCCTGTTTCTTGGTATGGATTGTAATTTTTTGTTGGCATCTTGGCATATGGCTTACTAGATGTATTTATTCTGGGTGCAATTTCTCTCTTTAGTTTAGGGCTTTCTTGCCCTTTCTCCCTTGCTGGTTATGTAGTAGTCATTGAGTATGTACTTGGTGCTATAAGCTATGGAGGCTGAAGCTGCTCATGTTGCCTCAGGGACCAGTGAAGCTTCTCCCACCTTTCTCCTTTGCCAGGGGTTGAGACAGAGCCATAGCTGTGTGTAATAATCCAAGTTGTACAAGCCTGTCCTCACCCAGAGTGACTGATGAAGCTTCAACCCCTTCCTCCCCTGCCTGGGGTGGGGATGGAGCTGCAGGTATGGGCAGCAATCTATGCTGTGTGGGTCCAAAATGACCACAGTTGCCCACGTAGACTGATGTAGTACTGCCCACCTTCCCTGCCAAGGGTGGGGATGGACCCTCTGGACTGCCCAACAATCTAATTTGTGTGGGCCGAATGCACCTGCAGTTGCCCTGAGAGGCTGAGGGAGTACTGTCCTTTCCTTCCTTTAGGGGATGGGGATGGAATCACCGATGCCCAACAGTTTAGTCCATGTAGGCTGAAAGTGCCTGCCATTGCCCAGAGAGGCTGAGGAAACACCAGCCCCCTCCTATCCTATTGGTGATAGGCATGGATCCACAGTTACCCACCAGTCCAGGCCAAAAGTGCCTGCCGTTGCCTGGAAATGCTAAGGAAACACAATACCCCTTCTACCTTACTTGGGGACAGGGATGGAGCTATAGGTGTCTGACTCTACAGTCTATGTGGGCTGAAAGCACCTGCAGTTACCCAGAGAAGCTGGGGAAACACCAGTCCCCTCTTATCCTATTGGGGGGCAGGGTTGGAGCTACAGGTGCAAGAGTATCCAGTCTGTGGGGGCTGAAAGTGCCTGTTTCCCAGAGAGGCTGAAGAAACCCCAGCCCCCTCTTATCCTATGGGGTTGGAGGGGAGGAGATGGAATTGAAGGTGCTCAACAAACCAGTTTGTGTGTGCTGAAAGTGCCTGCAGTTTCCCAGTGAGGCTGAGGGAACACAGCTCCTCTCCTATTTTATTGGGGTGCTGGGATGGAGCCCCAGGTGTCCGACTATTCAGTCTGTGCCAGCCGAATGCACCTGTAGTTAACGGGAGAGGCTGGTGCAGGTCGGGTCAACTTCCTCCCTGCCAGAGGTGGGGCTGGAGGCTAGGCTAGGGCTGCAGTCTGATCTGGGTGGAAAAAAGTGGGTCCCTATGGTCAGTGTGGTTTTCAATCAGCCCAACTTCCCCCTCATGCTGGGGCCAAGTCAAAATGGTGGCTACAGGCCTCCTTCCGACTTGAGCAGGTTCAAACTTTAGCTATTCTTAGGATTATACTTTAGCCAGCCAAATTTACTATTCAGTAGCTGAAGTCAGTGGCCAACCATCTCTTCCTCCCGTTTTTGGGAAATAGAGCTTCCAATTCAAGCCACGGAATAGTTCCAGAGGCGGCTTGCACCACCAGTGGGGAATGGGCATCAGCCTCCATCGCGTGGAGTGCTCTACTCACAAGTCTTCTCTGCAGATAGGCCGTCTCCTCCTTCCATTCTTTCAAGGGTATCTTCTTATCTCCTGGAGCCCCCAAACAGGTGCTTTAGATAGCACTGGGTGATTACTAACTGCCCTGCGGCACGAGCTGACTCTTATAGCTCCTTATTCTGCAGCCATCTTGCTGGTTGTTCGTGTTCCTTTTTGAGAGATTCTTGTTAATTATTCCTTGTCACAACCACCAACCTGGAAGGGAGAAGGGTGGGCTGGAGGATTTGGTGCCTTAAAGTCCATCTTCCTCCTTTGAAGACTCCTATTTATTATTCTTGTTGTGGCTCCCACAAAGCTGGCTAGATTGTGTGTTCAGGAAAAGAGGAGGGGTACTAACTTGGCTCTAAGGTTTAATACATAACCCTTTCCTAATCTTCTCATAACACACCACCTCAGACAAGACTGTTGATTTCTGTTCCTTTAACTAGTGTTTGGCTTTCTCCTTATGTCTCCAGTTCAAATTCTGCATGGAGAGGTGAACTGATCAAGGATATGGTATCTGTTTGAGTTTCCTGGCTGCCCAAACAAATACCATCTGTACTAGTCAGCCAAAAGGGAGCTGATGCAAATTACTAGAAATCTGTTGGCATTTATAAAAGGGTATTTATTTGGGGTAAAAGCTTACAGTTACCAGGCCATAAATCAAAAGATTCTTCCCTCACCAAAGTTTGTTGCCACATCTTGGAGCAAGACGGCTGCCGACTTCTGTCAAGAGTTCAGGCTTCCTGGGTTCCTCTCTTTCTGGGCCTTGTTTCTCTCCAGGCTCAGACTTGCTTCTCTCCACAAGGCCAGCTATAGACTATCAGGCGAACGGCTCATCTCTTTTCCTGGGGCCTTCTCTCCTTCCTCATGACCAAGCTCCTCTGTGTGCTTACTTCCCTGGACTCCAGCATTAAAACTCCAAACGCTGTCCTTTGCCATGTCTTTTATCTTTTATCCCACCCACTAAGGGGACTCAACTGATGTGGCCCAATCAAAGCCATAATCATAATTTAATCACGCCCAGAGGAACAGACCAGTTTACAAACATAATCCAATATCTATTTTTGGAACTCATAAACAATGCCAAACTGCTACACCATCCAATGGGTTGGCTTAAACAATGGGAATTTATTTGCTCAAGGTTTTGAGGCTAGGAGAAGTCCAAAATCATGGTTTCATCATGGTGATGTTTTCTCCCAGAAGGTTGTGGTATTCTGGAATTGGCTGCTGGCAATCCTTGGTCCTTGGCTTTTCTGTTACCTAGGAATGCATGTGGTGATCTCTCCTGGCTTCTCCTTTTTCTTCCAGGTTCTATTGACTTCCAGCTTCTGGCTGTTCCCCATTGCTTCTCACCCTGTAACTTTCCCTATAAGGGCTCCAGTAATAGTATTAAGTCCCATCCTGAATAAGTTGGGCCATAACTTAACTGAAATAACCTCATGAATATGTTCTATTTACAAGGATTCACATCCACAGGAATGGATTAAATTTTTCTGGGGTACATAACTCCAAGCCACCACAGTGTCCATGTCCCTCTCTGAATGGAGGTGTTGGACTGCCTATAGATTGGTATTTCTTGTGCCAGATGTGCATGTCACAGAGACCTGGCAGACCTAGTATGTTTGTCACCTAGAACAGATCACTTTTTAACACTCTTCTCTACATGACAAAAATATTTTTAGTAAAAATATAATAATAATACTCAAATTTAATCTTGATTCATATTTTATTTTCTAAAAATAATTTGAAAAGAATATCTTTTAATCTTACAGATATTATTCAACATCAGTAAAATAGTTCAGGTATGAACTAAAATTTGCACTTACCAAACAATATTGCACCTTGTGGTTCATAATATGCTATTTTAAATTTTAAACACAAATTAAAAACCCCCAAGTTAGAGTGACAGAATTGAAGTACCTCAACTTCTGTATCTTTGTCTTTATGATCACAATGCTATCACTGTTTATTCTTTGTTTTCAAATCTACTATTTAATTGCAGGGATAGGTAGTACCATAGGGTTTGGAGATAGGAATTGAGCCAGAAACAAGCTCGGACACTTCAGAACTTCTCTGAACTCACTATCAAAATAGATGTGTGTAGTCCATATGTGTCAAGGCCCAATTTTATAATTGCGAGTTCTTCAAAGTGATTTCCATATAGAATACTATGTTTGTTAAAGGATAAGTAATAAAAATATGCTAATTACATATAAATTATTTAAACTCAACAATAACCACAGTAATAGATTGGAATTTAGACCAAACAAAGCCATTCTCAGAGAGCATTTTACCACTGGCATTGTTTACAGCACCTGGTGATAATAAAAAGCAGACAGACTTTCAATTGGTTTTATTACTGTTTTTAAGTTCTCTACAAAGAATGCTTTCCTTTAATGCCTGCATTTGGGACAGACCACTCCCACTGCCCTGCCTTGGTAAGCCAATGAAGAGGCCTTCCCTGATGCCCCTAGGCAATAAGTAGGTCTCCAGATGAGATAACCCTGGGTTTAGGGTGGCCCTTAAATCTGAGGACTCTTGTCCTTTAAAGAGGATGGAGAGGGAGAGTTGAGACACACGCAGGAGAGAAGCAGAGCCTGGAGTGATACATCTATAAGTCAAGGAATGAAGGATTGCTAGAAGGCAGAAAGAGAACTAGGAGAGAGGCATGAAATAGAGCCTCCAGAAGGAATTAACCCGGACTGACGATACCTTCTTTTGGGCTTCTGGCCTCCAGAACTGTGAAAGGATAAACTGTAGTTTTAAGCCACCAAATTTGTGGTTATTTGTTGGGGCAGCCCTAGGAAAGTTACACAGGAGGTTTTAACCACATTTTCTATTTTATTAAGCTAATAGCATCTTGTTTGTTTGTTTGTTTGCTTTGCTTTGCTTTGCTTTGCTTTATTTAATCACCTGTCACTGAAAGCAATCATTTCTCTCAAAATCACTTGGAAGCATTTAGAGATAGAATTCTGGAGGATGAATGATAGCTTGCTGCATGAATCATTCACATCAATTCTCCCACCTTTGCAAATCATCTATTACCTATTATTATTAACTATTACCTATCATCAAAATAGATCTGTGATCTACTTTAGGAAGTTGGCCATTTCTACTGCCTTTAGTCATTGCCTACATACACAGTAACTTTTTGTTTTAATGATGCAGTAGAGTGTCATCTTTTTGAAGCCATTTAAGCAACAACTAGGAATCTAAATTTATATTAAAATTTCACTACCTACTAATGAAAATAACTGTTGAGACAATTGGTCGAGTCTAGACATGGCTAAGACAAAATTGACAGCTACTAGTGTTCAGAAACTTATACATTTCCTTCCACAGCTAGCAAGTTTCTGCTAACATTAAATGCCAGGCACATTCTAATTCCAGAAACATTTAAAGGAGAAAAAATATAGAATTGAGCAAATCTGGTGTTTTGATTTTATAGCTTAACCCTTAAAGCACTGCGCATCTCTTGCTCTCATATTAGGTACCTCCATGGTAAGATATCTGTGGCAGTTTGGTATTATTTATGAATCCCAAAAAAGAGAAAGATTATGTTTGTAAACTGCTCTAGTTCTCTGGGTGTGATATCCTTTGATTGTATTAAATTCAAAGATTTTAAGTTTACTTGATAAAATCAGTTTAGGGCTTTTGATTCGATAAAGTCAGTAAGGCATGAGTCTTATATAGGCCCTTGGTGGGTCTATATAAATGGACACTCACTCAAGAAGACACACGGAAGGGAGAGCTCTGCTTTGTTTGATCCTGGCACCTCGGAGAGAGCTGAGCAGCTGAGCAGCTGAGAAAGTCTTAAAGAAATGAGCCCTGTGCCAGACTGATATAGGAAGCCCTGAGAGATGAGCCCTATGCCAGCCTTCAGCTGAGATCAGAAGAAGCTGGGCCCACAGAGCCTTAAGAGGAAGAAGGAAGGAGAGACCAGGCAGAGATTGCCCGCCATCTTGCTTCAACACGTGGCAGCTGACTTTGGTGAGAAAGCAACCTTGAGTTGGACTCTTTAGGGCCTTGTAACTACAAGTTTTTACCCCAAATAAATACCCTATAAAAGCCAACATATTTCTGGTACTTTGCATCAGCACCCCTTTGACTGACTAATACAATTTCCTTGATCTCTCTAATGCTCACAGTACTCCTGTATTAGTTTAGGGCACAATTCTGGATGTAGCAAAGCACTTTGAGTCATGCACTTGCCAAAAACATGGAGGATTCCTTTCTCTAGACTAGGCCTAATTCTTTTTTTTTTCTTTTTTTATTGTGGGTAAAAATCAAAATTTTCACAATACATACAAACATTTGCAAAATGATATATAAATACATATGCATATATGTGCATTTGCTTACAAAAATGTTATTTATATATATATATATAAATATATTTTAAGAGGTGCTTAGATTACCCAAAATATTACATGGAACCCACTGGGATTCCCATGTTGCCCACCTCCCACACCTCCCACCACATCCCACACAAACATCTCCCACAGTGTGGCCCACCACCCTCAATGGACTTACACATCCTGGGGCCTTGCCACCAACCATATACCACAGTTCACACCATAGACCACACTCTCTCCCACATAGGCCTAATTCTTGTTCTTTTGAAACAAATAATGTAGAAGAAAACCCAGGGCACTTAGAGGACTACAGATCACTTAAAGAGTTATCCATAATATTCCCCTTTTATTCTCTAATTAAAACAATGTTACACAATATTCAGAATTACCCCCACCGGTTTTAGCTCTCTGCTTGTGAGATTTTTTTCCCTTCATATTTCCAAGCAGGCCTGCCACTCTCCCTTCCCCATTTTATTGGGTATAAATAACGTATTGGCTGCAACTAAGCATCTGCTTCAAAGGCATAAAATGTTCTGGCTTTATTTCTAAATAATTACCCTCCTCCCAATTCAAAGTAAATATGATTAGTAGTGAGATCATCTACCCATATCTTCATTAAAACACTGGAGGCAAATTTAATAGGCTCCTTTCAGAGGGAAGGGTGAGTGTGGGGTGCCAGGTAGGAGAGCAGGAGAGGTCTCATGACCAGGTCTTGAAAGGCCTCCTATGCTAAGCCAAGGAGTCTCAATCATAGACTGAACACTCCAGTGAGCACAGACCCATGTTAAGTGGAGGGGAGGTGTAGCCATTTGGCAATTTGATGTAATTATGAATTCCAAAAATATAATTGGATCATGCTTGTAAACTGATCTGTTAATCATGATTAAGGCATGATTAAGTTATGATTAGGGTGTTGACTGGGCCATGTCAGTAGGGTGTTGAGCCCCACCCCTTGGTGGGTAGAGGAATAGAATATAAAAGGCAAGGCAAAGGACAGAGGGAGCAGTTTTGAGTAGCAGTTTTGATGTTGGAGTTTTGATGATGGAGAGAAGACCCCAGGTGAAGAGAAGCGAGCCGTTCTCCTGAAAGTCTACAGCTGACCTTGTGGAGGAACCAGAGGAGCTAAGCCCGGAGAGAAATGCAGCCCCGGGAAGAGAGGAACCCAAGAAGCCTGAACCCTGGCAAACGCCGGCAGCTGTCTTGCTCTAACACGTGGCAATGGACTGTGGTGAGAGAAGAAACTTATACTTTATGGCCTGGTGACTGTGGACTTCTACTCCACATAAATACCCTTTATAAAGACCAACCCATTTCTGGTATTTCGCATTAGCGCCCCTTTGGCTGACTAATACAGGAGGCATCACATGAGAAAGGGCACTCTGCCTGCCTGGTGCAGAGTTCACGGGAGGGAGGCCTGGCTGGGAAAAATGAGACCAGTTAGGATTCAGATGCAGAAACCCAAGTCAGAGGTTACGGGAGCTAGAGCTAAGTGATGGTGCTCGAAGAGGGAAGAGGATGAATGCGAGAGATAAGTGTGGGCAGAAGTGGGAAGGAGATTGTAGTCTCAACGTGTTTTTAGACACATTATTTAATGTGATCTTTACTGACACCTCTGTAGCTCCATTTTTGCCATATTAGGAAATGAAACTGAGGCTCAGAAAGTTTAAATTATATGCTTAAAGCCACAAACCTATTCAGGATAGGGCCCAACTGGGGCTAGAATCTATTTCTTCATATGTGGGTGTTGCAGGCTGATATTATTTATGAATTCCAGAAAGAGATATTGATTATGTTTGTAAACTGGTCTTTTCCACTGGGCTGATAGTCTTTTGATTGTATTTGATTCAGCTGAGACATCTGATTGATTAGGGCTTTGATTCAACCACATCATTAAAGTGCAATTCAGCTTTGAGTCCCAGCCCCCTTGGTGGGCTATTAAAACAGACTCTCACATGGAAGTAAGTAAACAAAGAAGAACACAGAGGAAGAGAGACAGCTCATTAGACATGACAGAGGCCCCAGGAAGAGAGATGAGCCTGATAGTCTACAGCTGACCTTGTGAAGAGACCAGAGTGGCTGAGCCCACAAAGAAACCAGCCCCAGGGAGAGAGACGAGCCTATGCCGCCTACAGCTGAGACTAGAAGAAGCTGGGACCACGAAACTTTAAGAGGAAGAAGGAAGCCTGAACCCTCACATCTTGCTTCAACACATGGCAACACTTTGTTAAGGAAGTAACCTTGAGTTGGACTCTTTAGGGCCTTGTAACTGTAGCTTCTACCCCAAATAAATACCCTTTATAAAAGCCAACAGATTTCTTGTACTGTGCATCAGCACCTCTTTTGGCTGACTAATATGTTAAATTCAATATGTAAATATTGAGTTGCCAGAGCATCACAGGTTGGGTTCTCCAGGAAGCAAATACTGAGACAGATTTCGGAGTGCAAACAGTTTATTGGGGAGTCACATTGTGAAAGAAAAAGGGAGGAAGCAGGATTGGGCCGGGGGAGCCGTCAGACAGCCATGCAGAGTTGACAAAGTCTCTACCAGCTCAACAGGGAGCTCAGAAGCAAAGACTGACCATTAGAGGGCTCAGTAATTGCCTAGGGGCCACCCTGACAAAAGCTTGGCCTTGGCTCAAACACTGAAGTGACTCAAACGCCAGGGCAAGGCAAGTCATCCTGCCATGGCTGGACAGCATTTCTGTTTGAAGAGGGGTCCAGCAGGGCATTTCCGTGTCTGCTACACAGTGTTCGAGGACAAGAGTGGGCAGCGTGGGGATTGATGGAAATGTATGAAGCCCAGTTTCTACCCATCCAAACTGGGCTTCAAGTGAGGAGCACTGGCACAGAGGGTATGGGAGAGGAAAGAATATTACTAAGAGGTGATCAAAGAGGTCCAGGTGAGGCCAATGCTCTTAGCTTAAATCCCCAAAATGCAGGGGCAGAATTCTGACAGATGATTTGATAAGGAAACGGTCTATTTGTTAACAGTGTAGCCAAAATCCTTTGTGTACAAACTATGAAAAAAGGTGTGGTAGGTGTGATCCAAGATGTATGATATTATTCCTGACTTTTAGCTGTCCTCCCTCACATTCTTTGGCTGCTGATTTTATTTCTGGCAACAATACGAGACCAATAGACCAAGTAGATTAAAAACGAACAAACAAACTACTATGGGCTAAACAATCTCAAGAGCCTTTGGGATTTGCATCTTTTTTGACTAATGTAAGCAGCCGTCTGCCTTTTAAAATTATATCATCTCTTGGCTTCCAGGCACTGTGTCCCTTGAATGACCTCCATCTCTGACAGTCCCTTTGCTGGCTCCTCTCTTTATTTTTTACCTCATGCTCTACAGCGTTATGCAACCTCTGCCAGAGTTCTCTCTGCTCCAGGCTTCAGCTGCTCTCCTAGGGCCAAAGATTCACACATGTCCGACCCTGAGATCCGTCAGCCAGCCTCCCATCCTGGAATGCCCAGTTACCTTCAGATCTATTCACTCAGATGTGTCTCTTGGATGTCGCCTCAGGCTCAATATTCAAAGAGAAACGCACATCCTCTCTTCACACACTCTCTAAACCAGCATTTCTTCCCAACTTGTCTACTGCTCTTCCCAGAACTACCGGTTTTGGTTTCCTTGTTCCAACCTTGGAGTTACATAACTAACAGATGCCCCTCGTCTGCTCCCAATCAGCAGCCAACAAATCTCAGGGATTCTTTTTCTGTACTAAGACTCAGCTCTTTTTTTCCCCACAGTCACCACCAAAACCAGGCACCTGACACTTAGTTCTGTATCAGCAGAGTCCTTGCAATAGGATGCTTCCCTTCACGGTTTCCCCACCATGCTGTCCACCCCACAGAGCCTTGCTTCTGATAATCTAATGCTACTGTCCTGTTAAGGAACTTAGAATGGGTTCTTAAAAGATGGATTCCAAGCTTGCAGGCAAAGATGTCCACAACTTAGTTATATTTTTACCTGTTTTGTTTTCATACTCATTGAATAATTATGTATTTTGTTTATATAAGGACTAAATGAATATATTCTAGCCCCCTACTGTGTGTCAGGCAAGAGAGATATAATATGAATAGGGTTGTTTTAAATATACTTTTAAATTTTTTAAAAAAGATACTTAGATTACATAAATGTTACATTAAAAATAGAGGATTCCCAATATGCTCCCTTCCCTAGCCCTCCCACACTCTCCCACATTAACAACATCCTTCATTAGTGTGGTACATTTGTTACAATTGATGAACCCATTTGAATAGGTTTTTGCCATATTCTGTAAAGCTTATAGTCTAGTGGTGGAGATACAAGCACTTATGCAGTTTAATTAGGATTCAATATGAAAAGTGCTACAGTAGAGGCAAATCAAGGCACTATGGGTATCTTGGGGGAAAAATTGGGAAAGATTTTATAGATGATGAGAAATACTCAACAGTGCATTGAAGGATAAGTGCTCACCAAGCACTTTGTAATATGTCCTTTACTGTTAGCAAGGGACATAGTCACTGCACATATTTTCCTCTCACCAGCTTCTGTGACTCACTCTAAATTGCCCTCCACCCTCTCCCCAGGCTTAAGGACTCTCAGGTCTTGACTAATTCAAATTCTGGTTCCTTCCAAGTCCACCTTAACAGTTATTTCCTCAAGCCTTTCCTGGGTTTTATCTCTATCTTCTTTAGCATCTCCTTTCAGTACCGCATAATTCTAAACCAGAACCCTGGCACCACTCTCTAGGGCAGAGGTTCTCAAATTTAAATATGTATTTGAATCACCCTCACTTAATGTATCTCAGTAGGTTTAGCACAGGTCCTAGGAATCTGTACTTCAACAAGCCCCCAGGTGATTCTAGCACCGGGGTGGGGATCCGGGATCACTTTGAGAAACACTGTTTTAGGAGTACGTGGCTTCTCTCTGTTTCCTCATACAGACTGCGCACGGCAAAATGTATGTGCTTTCCTGAATCCTCTAGGTTCCAAGTGTCTGTTCGGTAATTACTAACTATGTCAATTATTAATGGTTTCCAGAGAGTCAAGAAAAGTGGCTCTGCCAAGTAAGTGGACAGAACCGCCCTCTCCAGAGGAGACGAACTTCTCAGGCGTAAAATCTCTCTGAAAGCCAGCAGTACAGCAAGAGGAAACTACATTTTCTGACCTCTCAGAAAATGCGCAGCCATTACGCCGCGGCTTTAGCGCGGCTCAAGTGCGTCACGCCTTCAGAGCATACGGAGCGCACTGCAAGTTCAAGGGCTTGTAACTGAAAAGCGTACAGATACTCAGCGCACCGAAGCGCAGCCACGCGTGCACTAGCAGCACAGGACGAAGCAACTGTAAGAAACAAAGATCGCTAACGCCCTCCAAATAGGGGTTCACAAAAATCGCTAGGGCTGGAAAATCAGAAGGAAACCCCAAGTCTGACCGGGTGACAGTCCCCACGCTACCCCCGAGCCCCGTCGGGCCCTCTCTCGACCGCCGAAGGTCGCTCCCGGTCCGGCTCGGCTGCCGGTGGGGGTGGGGCTGCGACGTGGGGGCGTGCTGACGTCACGGGCGTGGGGCCGCCCTGCGCGCCGTCAGGAGCGCAGCTGGGCCGGCGTTGGCGGCTGTCGCTGGCAGCGCTGCGTGAGCCGCGGGGTCCGCGGTCGCTCCCGGCGTCGTCCTTCGCCCTTCGCCTCGTCCTGGCCTCCGCGGCCCGACATGGTGCGGTCGGCGCGCCCTTCGCGGCCCCGCTGAGCCCCCGCGGCGTCGAGCGCGGCTCGGGGTCACCATGCCCACCCGTGAGTGGCGGGCCGAGGGCGTTGGGAGGCGGCGGCGGGGGGCTCGGCTAGCCTTCCCTGGGTCGTGCGCCCGGGGCGACGGGTGGGGGGCCGGGTGGGCTGAGGAGAGCCCGGAAGTGCTCGCGACCGGCCGAGCTAGTTTCGTTTCGGCTTCGCCTGCACGGGAGGGCTTAGGGTGGGGTGGGTAGGGTGGCGTGAGCCTCATTGCACAGACGGGGAAACTGAGGCCGGAGCGGTTAAGGGCGAAGCACGCACGGCTAGTAAGTGGCAGAGCTGGTGGTAACCTAGACCTATGCGACTTCAGAGCTCAAGCTCTTTTCTCAGTAAGCCGCATAGTTTAGTGGGACTTGATGGACATGCGGAAAATAACCGCGGGCACCCCCTCGGGGGCCAGGCGTCCCCTAGTCGGAGGTGCTGGCCTTGGGTCCGAGCGCGGCCCAGAGCCCTTCCCGTGGCACTGGAAGTCCCCAGCAGGCGCTGACTCGCAACACGTCCGGGGTAGTTGAAGTAGGTGCTCTTGGTGAGGGAGGAGGCTTTGGGGAACTTGGGAGGCGTGGATGCCTCAAAGTGTGGCAGTTGAACCACCTGCTTCAAATTCACCTCGGCGGTTTGTTAAAAATGCCGGGTTAGGATTCCTGCCTAGACGTGTTGAACGAGCCCCTCAGGTGTTACCACCGATGGACTCTGAAGTTTCAAAATCACTGAATCTGGTTATTGGAGGCGTTTTCTACGCTTGGGACAAATAAGATACTACAGTACTGCTGATGACCCATTTTTTTAAACGACCCATTTAGTCGCAGTGCCCAATATGAATATGTGCAAACTAGGGAACCTCCAGATCTTGGAGAGGAGCATGTTGATGTTTGATATGAGATTCTTTTAAAGTAGGGACCCTTGTGAATAAGTATTGCTTACTGCAGAAGTTTTAAGCGCATGCAAATATGAACCTAATTAGCTGGTAATTTAACTCTTCTTTTTCGAATTGTCTTTATTTTTTGAACATATGGGACACGGAATGCATGTTTAGCCTCGTGGTGGGTAAAGAGGAATTATTTCATGGTATTAGGTTGATGTACTGCTATGGAAAATCTTGAAATAATCTGGACATAAAGATTACTTATAGTCCTTTATCCACATGTGTCAGGTGGATTTTGTTTTCTTTACACTGTACTGTGTATCTTTAACTCTTGTTCTTGGACTTTGTATCCAGTAAATATGTCAGCAATTTATATTTTAATTCCTCTATGCCGGAGAAATGTCATCATCATCATTGTCAACTTATTTCTAAATTCAAGTTCATTTAATTCAGTGACTATGATTAGCACTTAACTAGTCTTTTGAGAAAGCAGAGGGAAGGGGGTAAACATTGGTTCTTGAAAGTTAAGGCTCTACATGGAATTTAATGGTGAAATAGGTAATATTAGCTGTCTGTGAAATTTTAAAAATATTGTTTAGGGTTGTCTGGCTTCAAGGAGTAGATATAGAAAACTTGTTTCTTTTAAAATGAGTGGTTAACCAGGATGAGCCACTTTGTATTTTTTATGGTTAAGAATGCAGATATCATTGACTGGAGGCAAGTGAAATGTTTGTGTTACCTATTATTGTTATTAGTATTTGTCATGATACATTTTCTCTGATTGAATAAAGTTCGGTACCACTGTGAAACAGTAATGTTCATTTTGCCTTTTCTGTCATTTGGTGGCGGGAGTCACCAAAATTGCTGGGATAATGCAGTGAACAGTAGTACTTCTCAGAAATTGTATGTGTAGAATACATTTCCAACATTTTAAGTACAGAAGCAGAGACAGCAACATTATTACTTTCTTTAGGAATATTTTAAGGATGAAAACCTTCTTCAAATAAGCTAAATTTTTCATTTTTAAAATGTCAAATGAGATGAGAGGCTCATTTATAAGCTCAGCCAGTTAATCCTGAAGGGCTTAGCTAAATGAAAGTAATGCTTTTCTGTTTAAAGAAGGGTTTGAAGATGGTCACTAGGGTCTCTCAGACTCTTAAATTATTCTCCTATTGCTTTTTAAAAGTGTAGTCTCTTATTTGGAATATTGGTACTAAGTTCTTGAAACTGGTGTTGATAAGTAGAATCCAATTAAGCATCATGTACATCTGAAGGATAAGCAATTTCATGTCTTTTGCCTGTTGATAGCAGTGTCATTGGTGTTATTTTGTAGCTCCATAGACACTTTCTGAGAGAGCACTTACCTGGAAGAATGCCTGGCAGGAAAGCTGCTGGGACCCTGGAACAAGTCTGTGGTCCTGTTACTCTATATTCAGCTGTAGTTTGCAACAATCACTGGACACAGATTTCAGGACTGTTTCACTTGAATGCTTTTTTCAAACCTAAAACTCTATCATCCTATCATTTGATACATCATTTCTTTAAAGGCTTTTATTTCATCCCTCCTTCAGAAGCAATATGAAGACTGTTGATCTTGTCAAATCTTGAATTAGAATTTGAGTTGGAAGGAATGTTAATGTTTCCTATCTCATTCAGGTTATTTGCATATTAGGAGACTAAGACTCCCTGAGTTTCAGTGATTTACCCACCTGACACGTGGAGTAGAGCCAGAACTTGAACACAGATCTGGCCCCTTTGATCAGTAACTACAATGAGCATAGATACTGATTATTTTTCTCCAGCACTAAGTTGTTAATAGTTTAGCCTCCCCTTCTCACAGCCCCCTGGAGTTACATTAGCACAGACTTAAACTTAGTCAAATGGTTGGCTTTTATAATGGTAAATTTTTTAGGGGTAAAAGCTTACAGTCCAAAGCTGTGAAATGTTCAAATCAAGGCATCAGCAGAGATGCTTTCTCACCAAAGTCAGCTACTGGTGATCATGGTTGCCTGCCATGTGGCGAGGCAAGGTGGCAGAGGGAAGGTGGCAGCTAATCTCTGCCTAGATTCCTGCCTTCCCCTCAAGGCTTAGGGTGTCCAGCTCAGCTGTGGGCGATCAGGCATATGGCTTGTCTCTTTCTGGGCCTCCTCTCTCAGAAGGCTGCTCTGCTTTCTCCCTGAGCCCAGCTGTGGGCGATCAGGCATATGACTCCTCTTTCTAGCCTTGAACAGTTCTGTGGGCCCAGCCTCTTGGAGACTTTGTGCCCCAGCTTCGACTGCTATTGATCCTTGAGTCCTCTCTCTCACATGGCTGGGTCAAAATGGCAGAACTCCCTTTTCTATGTGTCCTCTTTCTCTCTGTGATCATCAGTAGCTGACTTCGGTGAGATATCTAGGCTCCAATAAGAGAGTGGAGACCCAACCTGAGTCACATCTCACTGATATAGTCCAATCAAAAGATTTCTAACCAGATGATCTTATCAAGGCCCCTTAACCGAATCTAATGTATTCGAAGGGTCTGACATCCTCAGGAATGAATTAGTTCAAAAACAATCTTTTTTTGGGATTCACAAAAGAACTTCAAACTGTCACAATAGGCATTGACTTAAACTTTTCAGCCAGTAACACATAGGAAAGGGGCTATTTAGTTCACAGATGTTCAAAACAGGCCTAGTCAAATATGCTCTTACAGACAAAAATTTATTGTGTATTTTCTAGGGGGAATTGCAACTCTGAACTATTATTTACTTTTAATCTATGCTTTTAGTAATACTTGTGGTTAATGCTTTATTTTCTCATTTAGATATTGATATCTGGACAAATTTGTTAGATTGTGGTAATATGTTCACTCCATGCTTATTTTTTTCCTCTGATAAGGCTGATCATATTTAACTCATTTTCAATCTACTCTTATGAAAGAAATAAAGAATGTGATGAATTGTGTGTGAACGATGGTGCTGATTGAAGTATTTCCTCCATCCATCTGCCCCATGGGTTCAAAGCCCTCTTAGAGGTGGAGTGGGCATCACCATCCCAGGAGCCTCAGGATTGGGGAATGAACTATGGACTAAAGTAGACTTATGATATTCTGCTATAGACTTATTGTGATTCTAGAAATGGAAGAAATTATATCATTGATGTGGAGACAGTGGCCCCTGGAGTTTCTGAGAGCAGGGAGAGGGAAAATCAGGTATAATATGGGACATTTTCAGGGCTTGGAAAGTGTCCTTAATGACATTACAATGACAGATATAGGCCATTACATATCTTGCCATAACCTACAAAATTGTGCAGAAGAGAGTGTAAACTACAATGTAAACTATAATCCATGCTTAGTGGCAATGCTCCAAAATGTTTTCATCAGTTGTAACGAATGTACCACACTAATGAAAGATGTTGATAATATTGGAAAATGTGGGAGGTGTAGGGAGCAGTGTATTTGGGAATCCCCAATATTTTTATGTAACGTTTATTTTTAAAATATTTATTATTTTTATTTTTTTATTAAAAAAAAAAAGAAAGAAAGAAAGAAATACATTACAAGCAGACTTAGGAACACATGACCTAAAAATAACTCTGCTGACATTCCTACTACTGCCTTGTGAACTTTTCTGTGTTGGTCACCCCACTCCCCCACCCCCTGCTTTGTGTGTGTGTGTGTGTGTGTGTATTAATTTTCATCCTTCAGCAGCAAAGTATATTGCCAGGGTGGCAGTGGAAGAACCTCCTTTCCCATAGTGACCTTTGACTTGACACTGCTTTAGTTGCTACATAGATCTCACCTTTAGGCTGTCCCTGGGGCACATGGGGAGAGACAGCTACACAAAAGATTATATAAGTGGTAGGAGATAAAGCTCCAGAGAGAGATGGGAATCAGAATTTGGAGAGCTTTGTATGCCTAAAGAGAAGCAATTAATTTGACTGAAATTGTGTTCAAGCTGTTATAGTTAAAATTACAGTGACTTCATTTTATAGGCATACTGGCAATTTCCAACTTTCAACTTACTGGTTGCTTTATAAAAACTTTTGTTACTAATAATAAGAATCCATTATTGAATATTGATTTTGTGCCACACAGTATACTTTGTGCTTTACTTGTATTATTTTATTTAACTCTCACACTTAGAGAGAGGCCCTATTTAACCTCTTTCAGAGATGGAGAGATTGAAAATCAGGGAAGTAAAGTAATAAGCCCATCAATAGTAAGTGATAGAGTTGATATTGGAACAAGATGGGTCTGGCTTTCAGGTCCCAGTTCTTTTCTCCATATTCCCCTGCTCTCATACAGGCCAGGGTTGAATCTACAGTCATCAGATCCTGTCTGTTTCTTTCCATACTATGTCACTTGTGCTTAGCACTGTGCCTAGTAATAAGAGGTGCTTGGTAAATGTTCAGTAAATGAATGATTAATTTTTTGTATTAAAGAAGTTATAAGATTACAGAAAGATCAAGCAGGAAATTCAGAGTTCCTTTATAGCCCACCCCCATTTTTAACATGTTACATTAGTGTGGTACCTTAGTTACAATTAATAAGAGACTATTATTATAATTGTACTGCTAACTATTGTCCATAGTTTACTTCAGGGTTCACTGTATGTATCATATAGTCTTACTTTTTTGTTGTTTTTAATTTTTATTCTAGCAACATATATGCCACCTAAAATTTCCCGTTAACCACATTCAGATATATAATTCACAATGTTATGTTACCTTTGCCACGATATATTACCAGAACCTTTCCATCACCCCAAACAGAAACTCTGCACAAATTAAAAATTAACTCCCCATTCCCTCCCATCACCCTAGCCCCTGGTAACCTTTATTCTAGTTTCTGACTCTATGAATTTGCTTATTCTAATTATTTCATATCAGTGAGATAATACAGTATTTGTCCTTTTGTGTTTGGCTTATTTTGCTCAAGATGATGGCTTCAAGGTTCACCCATGTTATTGCATGTATCAGGACTTCATTCCTTTTTACAGCTGAATAATATTCCATTGTATGTATATACCACATTTTATCCTTTCATCTGTTAATGGATATTTGGGTTGCTTCCATCTCTGGGCAGTTGTGAATAATGCTGCTATGAACATCCTTGTAAAAATAATCTGTTCAAGTCCCTGCTTTCAATTCTTGTGGGTATATACTTAGAAGTGAGATTGCTGGGTCATACGGTAGTTCTGTAACTTTCTGGGGACTTGCCAAACTGTTTTCCACAGTGACTGTACCAGTTTAACATTCCCAGCAACAATTAATGAATGTTACCATTTCTCCACATCCTTTCTAACACTTATTATCATTATTATTATTTTTAATAGTAGCCATTGTATTGGGTGTGAGATGGTATCTATTGTGGTTTTGATTTGTAGCTCCCTAATGGCTAATGATGGTGAGCATATTTTCATGTGATTTTTGGCCATTTGTATATCTTCATTGGAGAAATGTCTATTCAAGTCTTGCCCATTTTTAAAATTGGGTTGTTTGCCTTTTTGTTGTTAAATTGAAGGATTTCTTTGTAATTTTTGGATACTAAATCCTTATATGTGGTTTTCAAATATTTTCTCCCATTCTGTAGGTTGTCTTTTTGCTTTCTTGATGAAGTTCTTTCAGGCACATTTTTAAACTTTGATGAAGTCCCATTGATCTATTTTTTCTTTGTTGCTCATACTATTGGTATAAAGTCTAAGAAAACCATTGCCTAACAACAGAAGGTCCCAAAGATGCTTCCTTACATTTTCTTCAGGAGTTTTATTGTCCTCATTCTTGTATTGAGGTCTTTCATCCATTTTAAGTTGATTTTTTATATATGGTGTGAGGTAGGGTTCCACCTTCATTCTTTTATATTTGGACATCCAGTTTTCCCAGCACTATTTGTTGAAGAGACTATTCTTTCCTAATTGAGTGGACTTTGCACCTTTGTTAAAAATCACTTGGCCATACTGAAAAGGGTAGTCTAGGGATGTAAATGTCAATTGAAAGAAAGCTAGAGAATAATTTAGGGACTGAATAGCACAGTGAACCCAGAGGGGTGGATGAGAATTGTGATTGACGGTACAGATGCAAGAGTGCCCTTCTGTGAGTTAGAGTGGCTGTACATCACTATTGTAGGATGGTGGGAATGTGGAGAGGCATGGGAAAAATACACTTGGTATGACCTATGGACTGTGGTTAACAGCAGTACTGTAATATTCTTGCATCAGTGCCAGAAATGTACTGTATTGATAATGGGTGAGTATGGAAAAAGTGTGCCAAATATATACTGTCAACCATGATTGGTAGTAATAGTTTGATGATGATATCTCATAATTTTGTAACAAATATTCCTCCACGGTGTGGTGTGTTGGTGAAGGGTATTGTATTGGAATTCTACACATGTGCATGATTGTTTTTTAAGTTCATATCTTTTGTAATAAGAATGGGTTTGGGGAAAAATACACCAAATGTATTATATGGACTAGAGTAGTAGTAGTATTTGACAACATTCTTTAATAATTTGTGACAAATGTTTCACAACAATGCAAGGTGTTGGTGGTGGGGTGATGTATGGGACCCCTGTATGATATTATGCATGTTTGTTTTATAAGTTCACAATGTTACTATACACTTATTATTTATGTATGTTCATGTATGAATGATATACGTCAATAAAATTTTGAAAAAATCAGTTGGTCATAGATGTGAGTCTATTTCTGAACTCTCAGTTCGATTCCATTGGTCTATAAGTCTGTCTCTGTGACAGTACCATGTTGTTTGAGCACTGTAGCCTTGCAGTAAGTTTTAAAATTGGGAAGTGTAGTCCTGTAGCTTCATTCTTCTTTTTCAAGATGGCTTTGGCTATTCAGGTCTCCTTACTCTTCCATATACATCTGATGATTAGCTTTTCCATTTCTGCAAAGGAGGCTGTTGGGATTTTGATTGGGATTGCGTTGAATCTGTAAATTACTTTGGGTAGAATTGACATCTTGACAATATTTAGTCTTCCAATCCATGAGCATGTTATGTCCTTCCATTTATTTAGGTCTTCTTTGATTCCATTTAGTAATGTTTTGTATTTTTCCATGTATTAGTCCTTTCACCCTTGGTTACATTTATTCCTAGATATTTAATTCTTTTACTTGCTAATGAAACCGGAATTTTTAAACTGATTTTTCTCTTCAGATTGTTTATTACTAGTGTATAGAAACACTACTGATTTTTGTGTCAGATTTTTTTTTTTTTTTACCCCATATGTTGCGGAACTTATTTATTAGCTCTAGTAACTTTGTTAGAGATTTTTTGGATTTTCTATATATAGGATCATGTCATTTGCAAGTAGGGAGAGTTTTACTTTTTCCTTTCCAATTTCAATGCCTTTTATTTCTTTTTCTGGCCTAATTATTCTGGTTAAACTTCCAGTGCAATGTTGAATAACAGTGGTGACAGTGGAAATCCATATCTCATTCCTGATCTTAGGGGGAATGCTTTCAGTCTTTCACCATTGAGTATGATGTTAGCTGTGGATTTTTCATATATGCTCTTTATCATGTTGAGGAAGTTTCCTTATATTCTTAGTATTCTAAGCATTTTTATCAAGAAAGGTGCAGATTTTATCAGATACCTTTTCTGTGTCAATTGAAATAATCATGTGGGATTTTTTCCCCTTTATTTTATTAATACAGTATAGTATATTAATTGGTTTTCTTATCTTGAACCACCCTTGCATGCCTGGGATAAATCTCACTTGATCATGGCATGTAATCCTGTAATGTGCTTTGGATTTGGTTTGCTAGTGTTTTGTTAAGGATTTTTTCCCATCTATATTAATAAGGGATATTGGGCTGTAATTTTCTTGTGGTGTCTTTATCTGATTTTGATATTAGGGTGATGCTGGCCTCATAGAATGAGGTGCAAAGTGTTCCCTCCTCGTCAGTTTTTTGGAAGCATTTGAGCAATATTGGTGTTAATTCTTCTTAGAATGTTTGGTAAAGTTTACTAGTGAAGCCATCTGGTCCTAGGATTTCCTTTGTTGGGAGGTTTTTGATTTACTGATTCAATCTCTTGTTATTGGTCTGTTGAGATCTTTTATTTCTTCTTGCATCAGTGTAGGTAGTTTGCATGTTTTTAGGAATTTGTCCATTTCACCTAGGTTATCTAATTTGTTGGGGTACAGTTGTTCATAGCATCTTCTTATAATCCTTTTTATTTCTGTGGGTCAGTAGTAATATCTTCCCTTTCACTTTCTGATTTTAGTTATTTGCATCTTCTCTCTCTTTATCAAATCTAGCTATAGATTTGTTGCCTTTATTGATCTTTTCAAAGAACTTTTGGTTTGTTGATTCCCCCCCCCCCTTTTTTTTTCTATTTCATTTATCTCCACTTTAATCTTTATTTTTCTTCCTTCTGCACACTTTGGGTTTAGTGTTTGCTTTTTTTTTCTAGATCCTCTAGTTTTGATGTTAGTTAGGTCTCTAATTTGAGATCTTTCCTCTTTTGTAATACAAGCATTTAGAGCTATAAATTTCCCTCTTAGCACTGCCTTTTCTATATCCCGTAAATTGTGTTTTCATTTTCATTTGCTTCAAGATATTTACTAATTTCCCTTGTGATTTGTTCTTTGACCCACTGGCTGTTTATGAGCATGTTATTTAATTTGCACATATTTGTGAATTTTTCATTTTTCCTTGTTATTGTTCACTAGCTTCATTCCATTGTGGATAGAGAAGATACATTGTATGATTTCATTATTTTTCTATTTATTGAGACTTATTTTGTGACCTAACATGAGGCCTATCCTGGAGAATGACACATGTGCACTAGAGAAGAATGTGTATTCTGTTGCTGTTGGGGGCAGTGTTTGATATATGTCCCATGTCTAGTTAGTTTAGAATATCATTTGAGTTTTCAATTCCCTAATTGATCTGTTATCTAGATGTTCTGTCCATTTTTGAAAGAGGTGTTTTGAAGTCTTTTACTATTGTAGACCCGTTAAATTTGTCAATATTTGCTTCATATATTTTGGGGCTTTGCCATTAGGTGACTATATATTATATTTATAGTTGTTATATCTTCTTATTGAATTGATCCCTTTATCAGCATATAGTGACCTTCTTTGTACCTTGTAACAGGTTTGGACTTGGAAGTCTATTTTACCTGATAGTAATATAATGACCCCAACTCTTTTGGTTATTATTTGCATGGCATATATTTTTTTCCCATCCTTTCACTTTAAACCTACCTGTGTCCTTGAATTTAAGGTGAGTCTCTTGTAAGCAGCATGTAACTGGTCATGCTTTTTGTTTTTTTTTTTTAATCCATTCTGCCAATCTCTGCCTTGTTACTCAAGAGTTTAATCCATTTGCATTTAAAGAAAGGACTGACTGTGTAGGACTGTCTGCCAACTTGCTACATGGACTTTGTAAGTCTTATATTTTTTTGACCCTCTATTCTTTCATTGTTTACTTTCATATTTATTTGAATTTTTGTCCTTTTTTTTTTTTTTTTTCCTGCATATATTTTTTTTGTAGGTTTTCTTTGTGGGGCTATAATTTAACATCCTAAATCTTTAACAGTCATGTTTGATTAGTACCAACTTAGCTTCAATAGCAAACACCTACCCTGTTCTTATACCTCCGTTTCCCTTACCATTTAGTTGTTTATGTTACAAATTATATCATTATACATTGTAGTTCCCAAACCATAAATTTATCATTACTATTTATGCATTTGCATTTTTGAGTCTATAAGAAATAAAAAGTGGAGTTACATACCATAAAATACAATACAGTACAACTGCATGGTTATCTTTATTGGACATCTTTCTTTCTTTCTGTTGCTTTGATCTAATATCTAGTGTTCTTTCCTTTCAGCCTGAAGCATTGTCTGTAGGGCAGATCTAGTGAGGGCAAACTCCCTCAACTTTTGTTTATCTAGGAATGTCTTACTGTCCCTCAGTTTTGAAAGACATTCTCACCTGATATTAAATTCTTAGTTGGAAATTTTCTCAGCACTCTTAAGTATTCATTCCACTGCTTTCTTGCCTTTATGGGTTCAGAAGAGTAATTGGCGTTTAATCTTTGGGGTACTCCTTTGTCTATAACAAGTTACTTTTCTCTTGCAGGTTTCAGAACTCTCTCATCACCCTTTTCATTTCACAGTTTGCCTACAATGTGTCTGGATATATTCTACTCAAGTTTATCCTTTTTGGTGTTTTTGGGATTTATCAGATGTGCATATTCACGTGTTTTACTAAGTTTGGGAAGTTCTCTGTCATTATTTCCTTGACTATTCCTCCCACCTCTTTCTCTCTTCTCCTTCTGGGACTCCTATAATATGTTTATTCACACTCTTGGTGATGTCCCACAGGTTTCTTAGGCTATTTTTGCTTTTTCTAATTCTTTTTTCTTTCTGCTCATGTGATTCATTTCAATTGTTTTGTCTTTGGATTCACTGATTCTTTCTGCCAGCTCCAATCTGCTGTTGAAACCCTCATTTTAGTTATTGTGGTCTTCAATTCCAATAGTTCTGTTTGGTATCTTTTAAAATTTTCTATGTCTTTGAGATTCTCATATTTTACCTTCATTGTTTTCCTAATATCCTTTAGTTCTTGTATTAATCTGCCAAAGGGGTGTCTATGGAAAGTACCAGAAATCTGTTGGCTTTTATAGAGGGTATTTATTTGGGGTAAAAGCTTACAGTTACAAGGCCCTGAGGAATCCAACTCAAGGTTATTTTCTCATCAAACTCAGTTGCTATGTGTTAAAGCAAGATGGTTGCTAATCTCTGCCTCATCTCTCCTTCCCAGGTTTCCTCTATCAGTCTCAACTCTTCCCAATCTCAGCTATAAGGCTGGCAAAGGACTTGTCTCTCAGGCCTTCTCTATCTCTTGGCATAGGGCTCATGTCTTTATCAGTCTTTGCTCTCTTCCCAATATTCTCTATAAGCTGTCAGGCAAATGGCTCATTTCTCCCCAGGGCCACAGGATCAAAAATGACAGAATTCTCTCCTCTTCCCATGAGTCTTCTTGAGTGAGAGTCCATTTATATAGGCTACCAAGGGGTCAGGGACTCAACCTGAGTCATGCCTTATTGATGTAGTTGAATCAAAGCCCTAATCAATTGAATGCATTATAATCAAGGGGTATCACACCCAGAATAGATTAGTTTTCAAACATAATCTTTCTCTTTTTGAGATAAATAATCTCACACTGCCACAGTTCTTTTTCTGTGTTTTCCTTCATCTCTTTGAGCATACTAAGCATCATTTTTTTCAAAGTCTTTGGTATGTCCACAGTCTGGTCTAATTTGTTGATGTTTTCTGGGTTTTTATCCTCTTCCTTTGGACAGACCTTCATTTCCTGTTTCTTTGTCTTATGATATTTGGTTGCACACTGAACATTTTCATATTTTATAGTGAAATATTCATTTCTAACTCTGGGATTTAGTCCCTGAGTTGCCTGTTTCTTGAGTTTATATCCAGTTGGTGTTATGACAGAGATTTCCTTGGGTGCTAGGAGGTAAGAAAAACAAACAAACCAATGCCAAAAACACTTTTCATAGTCATTGCACATTGGCTTTTGCATTGGCTGATGCTCTCCTTCAGAGTCTAGCCCTCTCATCAAGGTCAGCCTGAGGCAAATGCAAAGTACAGGTTCCTCCTTGTCTTTTTTTTTTTTTTTTTTTTTAAGATTTATTTGTATTTATTTATTCCCTCTCCTCCATTGTTTGCTGATCTTTGTGTCTGTAGGTTGTGTGCTCCTCCTCTTTTTTAGGAGGCACCAGGAACTGAAACCAGGACCTCCCATGTGGGAGAGAGGTGCCCAGTGGCTTGAGCCACCTCTGCTCCTGCTTGTTGTGTCTCTCACTGTGTCTCTTTGTTGCGTCATCTTGTTGTGTCAGCTCGCCATCTTGCTCATCTTCATTAGGAGGTACCAGAAGCTGAACCCGGGACCTCCCATGTGGTAGGTGGGTGCCCAACTGCTTGAGCCACATCTGCTTCCCTAAAGAAGCAATTGCAAACATTCTATAGAAATCCCACTCCTTAACATATCTAATCACGTCCTCTGGGTCAGCGTTCTGGTTTGAATCTTGAAGCTGCCACCATCTCAGGTATGCTTCTCAAAGCAAGCAAAATATACAGAGTTTTCCATGAATATTTATTTTAGTATTGAAAAGAATATGCCTGTAGGCCTGGCTTTGCATAAAATTGCATTAATTAAGTTGATGACAGGATCATATTCGATAAATTTATCTACAGGTTTCTGGCAGGACTGGCAGATGGCTATCTTCAGCACATTGTGGTTATAGTCTCCGCACAATTCCTTAGCCTCTTGGCTGCATTCGATGCACCTGTACTGACAGGAAGAAGCAGCAGAAGTCGCTGCCATCCTCTCTGTGCTCCCTTTCCTGGGCCGCACACTGCTCCACCCGTCAGTACCCATTTCCACCCTCCTTGTCTTTTTTGAGCCTGTGTCATGTCCAACCATGTGTCTTGTCCTGGGTGGATGCTTGCTAGTGGCCTTAGGAGTTCCCCTGTTTACAGAAATGTTAATGCTCCCTCTACTCCCAGTGAAATAGACTTTCTGCCTCTCCTAGGTGCTCTGTTGTAGGGCTTCAACCAAGTAAGCCTTTGCCTCAGGCTGTTAGACTTGTTTCTTATACTGCTTTTGCTGTACCAAAGTTGCTTTTGCCTGAAGAGCAAATTCTGGGACTGGGGGGAAGCTGAGCCAGAGAGTAGTTTCCTAGGCCAATCTTTCCTAGCAGGAACAAGGCCAGGGACCAGCAATGAAAGCATAGGCCTGTACCACACTGTGCTGGGGTAGGAGTGCAGGAAAGGACAGCAAGCGTGCCAGGAGCTTCATCTGTGGCTTTTTGAAACTATTTTCTTGATTAGGCACTTTCCCAGTTAATGCAGTCCTTTAACAAATGTTTTTAGTAGTTTTGAGGAAGTTCACTACTGTCTTTAAGACTTTTATGCCACTTTTGCTGGCGGTGAGTTGGAACAGTGGCCGCTGGCGCTCAGCTGAGCCCCTAATGATCTGAAGTATCTGGTCAAAAGCAGTGATCATTGATGAGACTATCCCCTCACCTCCCCCTACCCCCCGGATCTTAGGGAACTAGATCTTTATATCCCACCCTGGTACCAGCAAGCTGCACCAGGAATTATGGATAAGGACCCAATGCTGCCTGCCAGGAGTCTGGGGTTGGGAGATAGTAGCTGCTGCAAGGAGAATGAAATTCACCTGTACTCTTTTTCCTCTGGTTTCTCCCTGGATGCTGCTCAGTGTTCTACTGGACTCTGGAGTTTTAAAATAGTTTATTCAGACTGTTCTTGCCACTTCAATAGCTGTTTTGGTAGAAGGAGTGATTCCTGGAGCTTCCTACTCAGCCATCCTCCCACAAATTGCATGATTGAATTTTAACTGCAGTCAGAGAAGTTATTAATTGGACACCATACCTGAAACATTTTTTCCCAAAAAAAACGTTATTGAAGTGTTATAATTTATGGCTAGGATCTTAGCAGGTCCGCTTCTAACATTCGCTAGGCCTGAGGCGAGAATACAATATAGGTCTGAAAATCATTGTCTAAATCAACCTTTTCTCAACCTTGGCGCCATTGGCCTTTTGGGCCAGATAATTTTTTTTTGTTTGGAGTGTGGGAGGCTGTCCTTTGTATTGTAGGATACTATCTGGCCTCTACCCACTGGATGCCAGAAGTCACCCCTTTCCTTCCATCTACACCACAGTTGTGACAACAAGAAACGTCTCCAGACGTTATAAAATGTCCTCTGGGGATGGGGGTGGGGTGGGCAGGTAAAATTGTCCCCAACTGAGAACCACTGGTCTGAATATTTACATGTTAAATATTAAGGTATGCTACCACCTGGCCTACTTTCCCATCCAGGGTTTCTGTAGCCTGCTCTTGGAGATTGCCTTCTTAGCCTCCATGCCGAAGGAGCCTGGAAGCCTGATCCAGTCAGTGGTGATCTGTTGGGGCAGGGTGGGGTCTTGCTTGACTCTGGACAGGGATTGACCATGTCTGGGTTGTTCCCCCCCCCCAACTTTTCTTAATTTTCTAATTCAGAATTTCCAGACAGTTCTACATACCAAAACTATAACTACCTGAATAGCTGGAGAGGAAGGAGGCAGCCCAGCTTTCTGTGGGAACTCAGTCTGCATAGATTCTCACTTTGGGTGATTTGGGATGAGCAACTTTAAACCAAAACAGCTGCAGCCATCTTTCTCTGATTTCCTAAGACTGTAATTTTCATTACTGCTCTCCATCTCCCCTTCTCCCCACACACCCTGATAAATGGAAAGAAAATCCTTTGGTGAAGTAGAGGCCCTTTTTTTCCTGGGTCTGATGAAGATGCTAGTTATTAGAATAAAGCCACATGCTACCCCTTCCACACTTCAGCTCTGGTATAGAATAATCCAGTAATCATTTACATGATTTCTGTCCGAACACTCATTCCTTTAAAAACCTCCATTTTTATATGTCAGGAACTCTCTCCCCTGGAGGACCCCCAGTGGAGGAAGTAAGTACCCCTTTATCAAGTAGTAGTTGTGGGAAGGTTTTATTGATACCTTTAAAGGAAAGGGGTTCTTTTCATTTTCAGAAATGGACATTAGGGCACAGAAACTCCCATTATGGCCCCCAACAGCTTCAGAGAGAAAAGGTGGACTTGAGTTTTTTTTCTAGGTTAGGGGTTAACTATTTTTGTGAAATGATTTTTTGCACCAAGATATCTGTATCAGTAATATTTGTAAAATAGTGAAAATCCCACAACTTCAATATCCAATAATAGAAAAGTGATGGAATTAAATAAAGAACATCTTTACAATGAAATATCATGCAACCATTAAAAATGATATTGATGAAGGTTTTTAATGGCAGGGAAACATACTTATGAAGAATGTTAGGTGAAAAGCAGGATGTCTGACCTTATATCGAAAATGTATGTGGGAGGAAGGAACTACAATCATCAGTTATCTGTTGCTGGCATTACAGATTATTTTTATTTACTTTTCTATAATTTGAGTTTTCCAGATTTTCTACAGTTAGCATATTTTTTACAATCAGAAAATGATACTTAAAGTGTTTTTTTTACAGTTTTAACAATTTTTCAAACCTTTCATAATTTTTAAAGTTTTTTTTCAATAATATGAAATGATACATGTTTTGTGTTGAACAGGCCTTCCTTTAACGGTTTTGAGTAACTGATCGAATAGTGTTTACCTTATTTACTGGCTTAGGAAAAGCAGTGCATTTGCTGTCTGATTGCTCTTATATGTTAGGAAATGTAAATTTCTATGAATGAATTTAAACAGTAGTTGGTGGAGTAAGTTGTTCCTGAAGAGGAGGTATTCTTTGTTCTTATCACTTGCTTTTTTTTTTTTTTTTTTTTTTTTTTTAAGGAAAAAGAAAAGTTTTTGTTTTATTAACTGGTGGTTTCAATCATGAAAACCTGAAAGGTTGTGTGGGTTCAGTTTGTAGGGTTTTGTGTTTTTTTTTTTTTTTTTTTTTTAATGATTGTGCCATGTGGAGTGAACAGAATTCTAGGGAAATATCACAAAATGAATGTTGGCAATTCCTCCTATGATTCATATGTCAAACCTGTTAAAATTCTGTCATCATTTATATTTGCCAGATTCATTCAGTTTCTTGCAATGAGCCAACACTTGCATAGGTTCTATAGCAAACAGGATCTAATATTTTTCTTCTTTCCATGTAGGGCATCATATTCTCCCTTTTGCATATTTATTTTCTGCTTTCTAACTTTATGTGGTGTTGGATAGGATGATTCTAATTTTTATTAAAGAAGAAATTATTGCTCAAGATTTTTTCCTTGTACCTCCAAATCATGAGTTTTCTTGTGTCCTAAAATTACACATTGAACTTCTTGCTCCACGGTCTGCAAGAAGAGCTCTGTCTTCCTAAATGTCATTTGTTTTGTTTTCATTCTTAGTTGGTGAGTTATTCAGCTGCGCCTTTTTCTTTTTATTACCTGAACTCCAGGATGCTTCTGCTGCAGCAGTTTTCTAGATAATGCTAAGTGTTCTTCACACCCCTGCTATTTAATTGGATTTTTTTGAACAGCTGTCTGGGCAGTTTGCTACAAAATTCTCTGTGCTTTGATTGTACTTAACTTTAAATGGATGTCACTCCTGTTGGGCAAAGAAAATGAAATGTAAGGTGTCCAAGTTTGCCATTGTTAATTCTAGGGCCTAGGAAACTTTGCAAAAGGTGCTGTGCCAGGACTAAGGGACTGTACTGGAAGTTGAGAGGAGTAGTCCATGTATAACATCTGATTTATTTATGTTATGGCAGTGTTTTTACTAGCTATTTGATCCATTTAAATGGGAAAAGATAATTCCTTCCAGGGATATTTAGATGCAGTAAAATTTATGTGATTGTGCTTTAGAGATAGAAATACTTTATGAAAATGTTCTTAAAATCAGCATGTTGTCTTGATTCTTGAATACTTGATTTTTAGATTATCATCCCACCATCTGCTACACTAGGTTTTAGGAGAGCATCTGCAGAGGGGAGGCCACTCCATGCAAATACATCTTAGCTAGGATTTTGAGTCTAAGTTCCTATAGCTTCTTCTATTCTTAGCTTGACAGAACCATGTGAATTTCAGAGGTCTAGTTTTTTCTTCAGTTTGAGGCCCAGATTAGAAACAGATTTAAGTGAATTGTCTATTCCCTATCACCTTTTCATTGGTTCTGTCCTGGTTCCTTGCTTGGTCTTCCAAGGATGGGGGCACCTACAGGAAGCTGTTCCAGCTTTGTCTTAACTGCACCAACTTATGAACTGGAACAGTTCAGGTCCAAGAGAGTGAAGGACGAAAGATGGATGTCTGCCCCAGTTCACCTCTATTTATTTTACCTTTACAAAAGCTCCATCCCCTGGCACAGGGCCCTCATTCTTAGTTCCTGAGGATTTCATGTTCTTGATCCACATTGGAGGTGTCGCAAGGGGGATTTGAACTGCCTTTAGAACCAAGTTTTCAAAATGTCTTCCTTAGAAGGAAATGTAATGGGGACTGTTGTTTGGAGAGTATATGTGGAGCACGTGGGTATCTCTACCCATCAAGCTTCAGCTGGAATAGCTTTATTTTTATTTGTTTTAGTTTTGAGGTTTTGCATTAGATTTCAGTAGGGAAATGTTGACCACTTTTTAAAAGTTGAAATTTATTAGTCTTAGACCTTAGGCTATGCCCTTGGACAACAACATAAGATATTTCAGAAGTTCAGGAACCTAGAGGCAAAAACCAAAGCCCTGTAGTTGATGGCATCTCACCTATTTTACTCTGGTCATTTTCCAGGATGAGATTTTGTAATCTTTCCTTGCAGTCATTTCAGCCAAAGGCACTGTCAATATGCTCTTGGAGTTGCAAGTGTTCTCTTTCAACCATTGATAATTCCCGGTTGGATCTCTCTCAGTGTTTCATTCTTTCAGTAAATATTTTATTGCCTACTTTTGCATGTAAGGCACTGGTAGGTAGAGAATACCGAGGTGAATATAGCAGTCATTATTTTCAGAAAATTTATCCAGTTTATAGAAAGGTATACAGACTGCTATGACACAGAGAGGAAATGGCAAGCACTTTAAGAACATTGCTGAAGGAGTTTGGAGGAGAGACTGCACCACAAATTAGAAGAGGAGGGCAAGGGAAGGAAGACTGAAAGACAACTTCATAAGACTCAGTGACTTAAAAGATATTCAGAAATAGTGATCATAGGAGACATGCCATTTTGGGGAACATGTTTGAGGTGAGTCATACAGTGGGAAAGAACCAGCAGGCAGTTGAAGTGAGAACTGGCACTGAGGAGGATAGAAACTTGAAGGTTGCGTATGTATGTGTAGATTTGGAAAGTATTTATTTTATTCAGTACAAATTTTTAAAATACCCGTTATGTGTCAGTTACTGTGCTAGACACTGAGGGTACAGCAGTAAGAGGGACATCATTCCTGCCATCATAAATCTTAGCCTGGTGGGAAATACAGTTGCTGAGCAAGCAATTTCTGGCCGGAGTGAGCTTTATGAGGGCATATACCTGTTTCCTTAATTGCTGTATACATAGTTTTTGGTACAGTGCCTGGCACATGGTACATACTCAGTATACTGGCAGAGTGGATTAAAGAAATGCAGTAGATATTACTAAAGGAGAAACAGGTTGCTATGGAAACAAATAAGAGCAGTTGGAGGGAGACCAATTAGAGATTATTAAGGTACGGTGTTCTGAGTGGCCTTGGATGGTGGTAGTGGGATGGATTGCAGTGGACAAATATGAACACTGTTGAGGAAATACAGTTGGTAGGATTAATTGGATGTAAGGGTTGAGGGAGAAGGTGGAGTCAGGAGTCACTCCCAGGTTTCAGGCTTGATCATTTGGGTGAATGATTATGCTCTAGTTTGATAAAGGGATCTTTTTGGAGGGGGCGCAGTGTGGGGGACTTGAGATGGAAGATGAGTCCATTATAGGATGTGATGAGTGTGAGGTGCCTTAGGGACATTCAGGTGACATTTGTCGGAATAGAAGTGGATGAAATTGTTAGAAAAGAGGCTGAAGGCAGATGCTTGGGAAATATGGCCATTTAAGGATGGAATGAGCCAGAGGAACACATTATTAAAATAAATGCCACTGCAACAAATGTTTGCATGATAAGAACTATGTAAGACTCAAATGACAATCTGTTTATTTATAGTAGCATTTGACACATTCCAGTATAGCAAGAAAAAGAAAAAAACTGCAAGTCTCTTGCTGTTTGATATGATATTATCTATGATAATGATGCTTTACAAAGTGTTAGGGAAAAATTATTTTTATAGCTTTGGGACTTATGTGTGTGTGTGTGTGTGTATATATATTTTTTTTACCGGGAGGTCCCGGGGATCGAACCCAGGTCCCTCCATATGGCAGACGGACGCCCAACCATTTGAGCCACATCCGCTCCCTAGAGCTTTGGGACTTAAAGACAATTGTTACGTCTTAACCATAGTGTGTACTATAGTATACTTACATACTATACTGTACTGTCCTTAACTGTCTTGTCACTGCTTCCTAGTTGGGGGAAGAGATTTTCAACATATACTTGGGTGAGGTTGTAAACCTATTCTATAATCCTAGGTAGAGGTGCTTAATTGTGAAATTATCAAGTAGAAATTCGGGCAGCCCCACATATGTGATCTCACATAAGTCATATAGAACTTAATTATTAACAACTTCATCCCATTGCCATCTTTTTTCGGTCTCATCATAATGTGTGTTTGTGAAAGAACTGAATGTATTTGCTGGCTGCAGATACAATGCCTAGATAAACTTGCTGGGGAACTGCTTTCTTTCAAAGAACTGAGGAGCATTTAGAGACTTGACCTGTCACCTGAGAGCATCAGTTAGCTGTTTGAAGTTTCAGCACAATACTCTCCCCTTGCACAGCTAATACTGCTCTCCTTTCCCTCCTTGTCCATTTGTTTCTGTGTATTTACTTGGGGAAACACAGTAAACAGGCTCTGTTAGCAACGTGGAAATACCGCTTCCCTTTATTGAGCTTGCAGTGATACAGAGTACAGTAACATACTGATTAAGGGCTGAAGAAATTTTAAAGCCTTTTGTCCAGTGCTTCAGAGAACTCTAGGGAGGGATGAGTATGGCATACCATGGGTGTAATTAAGTTTGCTTTGACTACTGTGCAGTTATAAGAGTGGCAGTTGATCCAAGCATTCTTCATTTTTCATTTAAAATTGCACTGTAATTCAGCCTTGCTAAACTCTCTTCAAGTATTTGCGTAGAAGTTGGATAATTTTCTCTTGATATGTTTTAATTTTTAAAGAGTAAACTAAATTTATTTTTGTTTCAGTCATTAAATGATAGTATAAATGTATACAAATTTCCATATTCTTTGAATATAATGCCACAGAAAGTCACTTATTTTTCATTCCATCCCTAGTAATAATCCTTAGCTTTAACTTAAGGAAAATTTAATAATCCCTTGAAATCCTATGGTGGCAACCAGCTTGGTTTATGAACCATCTAAAAACATTGATTTAGAAAGTATTTTTCTTAATTACCTTAAAAATGCCACCTTAGAGTTTTTTTTTGTTTTTTTTTTTTTAAAGATTTTATTTATTTATTCATTTATCCCCCCCTTGCTGCCTGTGCTCGCTGGGTCAGCCAACCACGCTGCGCAGGCGGCCCGCCCTCACCAGGAGGCCCCGGGAACCGAACCCGGGGCCTCCCATATGGTAAACGGGAGCCCCACTGATTGAGCCACAGCCGCTTCCCCACCTTAGAGTTTTAATCAACATAAAATCTATACTTTGTGTGTACTAACTGTGACTATAGTATGTATTTATAGTAAATTAAAAGAATATACACTAATTTAAAGAATCTTTATGTTACCAAAATCTCATGTATGGAATGAAACAAAATTGTTTAGAGTTGTGTTTTAATTGGGAGTTTGGGGAGAGTATATCAAGCATTGAACTCTGGAGGTTTAAATTAGTAGAGTAATATTTCTTTATTAAAATTTTTATTTAAAGTCTCCTCAACAAGTCCTATGTTATATTTTGCTGTCTTCACACTCTGAATAGAGAAGTACTTAAAATATACATTCTATTTCTGTACACATTTAGGTCGCCGCTTATCTTTTTGGTTGCTGTTTAATTAGAAAATTCAGTCATCCGAATTCCAATGAAAATCTTTAACATATGGCATAGAAACTGTGGGTGTTGTGAAATCTATAAGGAGGATCAGTGCTGTTGGTATATTAAATTTTCTAGAAATAAATATGGAAGTTAGAAACACCCCCACAGACTTAACACTTTTGTTACTCTATGACTAATGAGGAAATAATTTATTGTGTGAAAATTTAAGTAGTTGGGGAATTTTAAAGCTGTTTTGAATTTTGCCTGAAATAACTCATATCCTATTTGTAAAATATTTATAGGATTTTTAATTAAAGACAACCCACACCAACATAGTTAACTGAGAGAGACGCACATCATTGCCTATAATAGATTCCTATTTTCCTTTTTTTTTTTTTTTTTGAGGAGGACACTTCCTATGTGAGAGCTTGGATGAGCTTAGGCAATTTACTTGATTTCTCTGTGCCAGTTTCCTTCAACTGTAAAATAAAGATAATAGTCACCACCTCATAGGTTGTGAAGATTAAATGAGCCAATGATGCCAAGAACTATGCAGGGCACTCATTAAGAAATAATTACTATTATCGCTGTAAGTATGTGTGTTTTGTGTTTCTGCATAATATAGAATTAGGAAACTAAGTATAAGAGCAGTTGTCCTGAGAGACTCCGTCCCCATTAGGTTAAGAATGATCAAAGTTGTGATATCTTCTTTTTTTTTTTGAAATTAGAGAAGTTGTGGGTTTACAGAACAATCATGCATAAAATACAGTATTCCCAACTACTATCCTATTATTAACCTCTTGCATTGGTGTTCCATTTTTATACTTACATTATTAACTATAGCCCATGGTTTAACTTAGGGTTCACTGTGCATGCAGTTCCATGGATTTTTTTTTTTTTTTTTTTAATTTTGTTCTATTAACATATTTACAACCCAAAATTTCCACTTTTAACCACATTCAAATATATAATTCAGTTCTGTTAATTACATTCACAATGTTATGATACCAATCACCACCATCCATTACTAAAACTTACATGGTCCCAAGTAGACGCTCTGTGCATTTTAAACCTTAATTCCCTATTACCTTAATAGATTCTTTTTTTTTTTCTTTTTTTTTTTTTTTAAGATTTATTTATTTATTTACACACACACACCCATCCCCACTTGCTGTCTGTGTCCATTTGCTGGACAATCCTCTGTGTCTGCTTCCTGCCTTCTCATCCTTCTCCTCCAGTTTTAACTGGGATTCAATCCTAGGTACCTCCGATGTGGGAGAGAGGCACTCTGCCACCTGCACCACCTCAGTTCCTGGTTTTCAGTGCGTTTCGTCTTGGCTCTCCCTTGTGTCTCTCTCTTGCTGTGTCATCATCTTGCTGCGTGGCTCAGCAGGGCCTGGCTCACCGCACACGTGCACACCTGCATGCTTCTATTTTTTTTTTTTTTAATTTTACCAGGAGGTCCCGGGGATTGAACCCAGGTCCCTCCATATGGCAAGACGGATGCTAACCACTTGAGTCACATCCACTCCCCATAATAGATTCTTTATACTCATAAAGATGACAAATTAGTATCTTTTGATTTCGGGGTTGGTTTTCTTACGGCATAGCGCCTTAGTTTGTTTAAGCAGAAAGTGTATTTGTCAGAGAATTTTTTAAAGCTTAGCTTAAAAGTGGTAGTAAATCCTCACGCTTAACCTTTTTTTTATCTACCTAGGTTTTCATTGTTGACAGTAGGTTAGCAGTAAGGTTTTAAGCTGTGACCTTATTACAAGTACTATTAAAGTCACAGTAAGTATACAGAAAGGTTTGATTTAAAACAAAATAAAAACAGCTTTATTGAGATATAATATATACCACAGAATTTACCTCTTTTACGTGTATGAAAAATTGATTTTTATGTTAAAAACCTTAGGAATTACCTGGACAAATTTTACAAATTACAAATATGAATTCACAGATACCCTGCCTTTTTGTGTCCCCCAACCCCAGGTTTTGATTCTGTGCACTTACTATTCCGTAATTATTAAAAGAGACTTGCTAAAATTAAAGATATTGCATGGCAAGATTCTGAAATTCCAATTCTTTTTAACCTGTTAATTGCAAAGAAGATATTTTTATCTCTGGATTTTTAAAATTAAACAGTATATTTTTAAATTAAAAAGTTTAAAAGCATCCAGAATCACATTACCATTATCAGATTATAAGAATTTATAATTTGTGGAGGGGAGAATTAACTGGACTTTTCCACTGCAGGCACAAATTAAAATAAAGCAAAGTATTCCCACGTTATTGCTACAAAGTGAAAAATAGGCCATACCTTCAAAACTGAGCATGCTTAAATGTGGACTTGTTAGAATTTTACAAAGGGTGTTGAGAAATGCTTCTGTTCTTTTCCTTGTTAGTTTTGGGACAGTTGTGCCTAGAAATATTTCTTCAACACTCTGCTGCTGTAAGCCGAAATTCACAGGGCGCTGTGAGTGAGAAAGCTTTAAGAAATCCTACAGCAGTCAGTCACCTGGCTGTGAGTTTGTGAACAAACCCTTCTTTCCCCTCTCCCCCCTGAGGTGCCTGCAGTGACGATGGCTGTGTACTCCATGTAGCTTTGCTAGTGTGGTGTGTATGCAGGAATTTACCAGTAACTTTGTAGAGGCCATCCAGCAGCTTAACAAAGGCTTCTCATTTTTTTCTTTCATACGTGATCTTGTATTCTTAGGGATATTTTAGAGATCAGAGTAAACTGTTATAGGAAAATAATATAAATTCCATAAGTAGAAAGTTTTTCCATATGGCAAATTCTTAGGTGGGTGTCACTACTCCATTCTCTACCATCTAACTTGATTTTTGTATATTTGGAGAACCACGCTAGCAATTGTATAATTTTTTGGCAGCTGCAAAATATTTTGACTGTGTTGCTTCATTTAATCTCCGAGTTAAACAGTTCAGATTATTTAAAAAAAGACTTTAAAAAAGCCATCCTTGGAAAGCAGTATAGTGTATGAGCTGTTAAAGAGCACAGGCTCTTAACAGGATCTACTTCTGTACTTCTACCTGTATGACTGGACAAATTACTTTTACCTTTCTGGCTGTTTATAAAGTGTAAATGTTAATACTTACCTCTTAAGGTTGTTCTGAGGATTAAATAAGATAAAATCTGGAGTAGAGTAAAGATTCAGATTGCCAGATGAGGGATAGGCAGATGAGGGATCTGTAAGAGCAGGGAATTGCTCTAGGCACAATGGTCACTTTCCGGTCTGCTAGTTTACACTGTGTTTTGCATTGTAGTCTATAAAACCGGACTTTGTGCCCAAAATTTGCGCAAATTTGTGGAGCACTTGCATGTAGTAGTTGATGTATTTGTGAAATAGATTTTTTACTTACAATATGTTTCCATTTTTTAAATTGTGCTTACTTATTACACTTCGATGTAAACTGATTGTATAGACACTTTTACTAAGACCAAACATTCATTTACTTAAGTGAGCTGTATCTAACACTGGAAGAAAATTGTTAGAATTTTTGCTTCTGAGAAAAAATTCCTTATTTTCCTGTCTCAGTTATTTTGTCTAAGGAATGTTTGAATTTGAGTGACTAGAATAACAAGGAATCAGTTAAACTCTGTGTGTCTGACTTAAAGTCACTTTGATATTTGATTTGAGTTCAGGACTGGTACACATCCACTAAATTTAGAATGTACTTGTCTACATGATAATCTTTCGACATAATTGACAGTATAATCTCATAGACTGTTTTCCTCATGCTACTGCCCTACTTAAACATTTTGAATTGTTCACATTGCCTGAAAAGTAAAGTAAAAGCTTCTCATCCATGTGTCTTCTAAAATTCTAGGATAGAGAACTATATATTAATATAGGCATTTGTACAGTTAACACTAATTTATCTTTGTGGTTTTCTCCTCAGCACCAAAGCTAAATCTGTAGTTGCTAGGTTGGGCTAAATTTTACTATTCCAGAGCACCCTTTCTTCGTGTTCCTCAGCCTTTCTGGAGTACTCTTATTCCCTGTTCATTGTCTTCTTTTTCTTCAAAGGCTACCTTATAGCTCAGATCTCTTGCAGTGTGAAACTTTTCCTAGTCAGTCTAGCTCACAAAGATCTTTTCTTACTCTGATCTCTAAGAAATTATCTGTTCTACTCATTTTGCATTCATGCTTAGTTGAGCTCATTTTACACATCCTCTAAGAAACTTTTCTAGACTTTTTCAGTTGGAATTTAATTTTTCCTTTCTCCTATATTTTATTAATATTGTTTATGTGTGGGTCTTTCTTCTACCCTTTCAAACCTGTGAATCCTTGTTATATAGTATTTTCCATTTCTGTTCTTTTCTGTGCTTTCTGCAGTATCTTATAGAGTGTTTACCATGCCACAGTCAAACCCAACAAGTTTGCCATGAATTAGGGCAAACTCCTTTCAGTTAAGAGTAAGAAATTTGGGGACTTCCAGGAAGATGGCATTGAGGTAGGTAGGCAAAGCTCAACTCTCAGGAAAGACAACGGATAAAGGGCAAAAACCTACCTGAGGAAAATGCTTTGGGTATCTATGCAACGGGAAGGTGCTGCGCATCATCCAGGAGGGAGCAAGACAGATAAAGAAGCCAAAGGAAAGCAGTGAGTTACCTCTGTGGCTGGAAATGGCACGTCTGCCCCACTCTTAAGGCAAATAGCCTCGGTAAAACCCCTGGCTCACTGAGGCCAACTGAGTGGGGGGAGCATTCCCTGGGAGGGAGAGGGGTCTGGCAGAGTGGAGAGTGGTTTCTTTTCAGTGAGATTGGCCAGCTGAGCCCCCTTTGAATCTCAAAAAAGACTGAGGCACTGAGGCAGCCCCAGGGAGAGGGGAGGAGCTCTCTGATCAGGCAGGCCCACACCTAGCTGCCCTGGGAGAGAGAGGAATTAGGTCAGTAAGGGGGTGGACACAGGCACCTAACTGGCCCGGCTCACAAACTGTTAGAAGCCTAACCCCTAGAGGGAAGGGGGGTGCACGGTGCAGGAAGACCCAGATAAGCTTTCAGAAGCCTGCTTAACCTGTGATGCCAGTGTAGCTCAGTGGAGGAATTCCTGCCTTGCATATATGAGGTCCCTGCTTCAAATCTCGTACTTCCTAAGAGAAGGGAAACCACCAGGTTATCAGGCACTTGGCTGGAGCATAAAAGGTTGTTTTTGTTTTTCTTGTTTTAGATTTTCTTGGATGTTATTTTTTATTGGTTCCTTTTTTTCTCTCTATTTTATTCACTAAAACCAGGTACATCACCTGTGGAGGGCAGGCTGCAGGGTGATTGATGAGTATCTGCAGTCTGAGAAGCTCCTTAGGGGCCTAAGAGGAAAGGCTCTTTTTCCTGAGTGGTGGTGGTGGTGGTAGTTCATTGTTTCTTGTTTGTTGTCTTTTCCCTTTCTCTGTTTCCTTTTTTTAAACTTATTTTTTCAACGTACTTTATTTCTTTTCTTACCTTCATTTTTCTGTCTTCTGTTTTGTTGCTTTTCTTTCATTTCACCTCTTGTTTGGCCTTCATTTTTTATTTCTCTTGCTCTCTTTTTTTTCCTTTTTCCTCTTTTCTCATCTTTCTGGCCTTTTAATTCACTGTTTTTTTTTTTTTTTTTCTTTTCTCTATTTTGTTTGTTTCACTTTTTCTATTCCACCTTTTTTATTCTTATTCCTTTGTGTTTTTATGATGTTTTTACTCATATTACTTATTTATTCCTCTAGCTATTCTATAGTTCCTCTTCTACCTTTTACTACTACTACTACTACTACTACTACTATTGCTGCTGCTGCTGCTGCTGCTGCTGCTACTACTACTACTCTTTTTTTCTTCTTATCTCTTTCCTTTTCTCTGGTCCTAATATTCTTTTTTCAAGGAAACACAGACAACTACAAGGATATAGAATAAGAAGAACCAAGTGTCAAAAAGGAACCTTAACTCCCTGCCCCCCACACAAACACACAGAAGTAAGAAACCTACTTAGTTTTTGATGGCCGGTTATATATTGATATTATATATAAATGATGAAGAACATCTAGAAAATTATCTAGAAATGATTTTGATTGCAAGGTACAGTAAAATTGAAAACACTTGCAAACACACAAATCATTCCAAATCCACAATATCTGTGTATAAGAAAATTTTGATGTTTCAAATACACAAGAACAACTAATATTTGTTTCCTGTGGCAGAAGGGAGGAAGTAACTTTTTTTTTTTTTCCAAGAGAACAAAGTTCCCCCATCCCCAAATTTTGCTAATAAGGCAAAACAACAATGACAAAACCCTGATGTCCCCGCCTGATTTAGAATCAATTGAGAGAAATATAACAGTCTGATGCAGGCCATAGAATCAGCTTTATTACCAGTAAAGCTGAATTGGGGAACATGGGTTGGCTTTTGTTCATCATCAGGCTTCCTTCCATTTTACCTCCAAATCTAGATCTTGTGACAGTGTGTGTAAGGGATGCCCCAGGTTGGCAGAGTAAACACACCCAGCCTCTTGATATGCTGCCTCAAACTTTTTGGTAATCCCGTAGAGGCTATATGGAGCAACAGACTTCTAGACCCAAATATACTTACTGCATAAAAGCAGGAAAAGTGAATCACAGAATGTAAATCTGAAAGAGACACACTTGAGAGTTCAAATACTGCTTTTGTTTGTTCATTCAACACAGAGATAGTAAGACCTTTCACAGGTCTTACTATGTGCCAGGCACTATGGTGCTGAGGATATGGAGGCAAGCAAGACAGATTTGAAGCTTACATTTTAGGGCATACTCTGTTCCTTCTTCCAGACTCACCAATAAAATAAGTCACTTTTCCTCTCTTCTTCATATGGCTCATAAACCACACTTGGAAAGGCATTTTACTGTAGAAGCATAGTTTGCTTAGATAAGATTTTATTCTGAGGTGATCGTTTGCCATCTGAGGGAATAAATACGCTCCACTAGTAGAAGACATTTGCATGTTGATTTTGTTAGGGAAGTTGGAGGTGGCAGTAGTGTTTCCCCAGAGATGTGTTAAGAGTATGGTAGAAAAATCAACTATAGATATAAAATTCTACCCAGAGACTGAGGGTGAATTCAGCCACTTGTCCTTATATGATTTTGTTTGTATCTGTCTGTTGTTTTAATAAAGTAATACTTATCTCATTTCCTGTAATACAGATTTCTTACAGTGTTAATATATTTGAAAGATCTTGATGTCAGAAATCAGTTTCGTGAATTATTCACACATCTTGTAATACCTAGCTTCGTACTTTGAATGTAGTAGGCATTTTAATAGAACATTTTAATCACACATGTTCAGGGAATTTATTGATTAATGACTTTTCTACAAAAATTATTGCATTGTTTGATGTATTAAGGTTGTAGTTACCACAAAAATTAAAGCTAGGTAGACTCTTAAGTTATTATTATTTTTAAGCCAGTCTTCTATGTTTCTCTTTTTCATTACCTTTCTCTTTATCTTCCCTGGTTGGTTTATTGCTGCTTTCCCTCATTTATAGCTGTAACTGAAAATTTGACTACTTTATTTAATGTCTTTAGACATGTCTCAATACTTGATCAAATAAATGGATAATCATATGCCCCGATTTGCCTGGTATGGCCAAGGTTTCTGCCATTGGTGCTGGCTTAATTATTAATAGTACCCTCAATCACTCTCAAGATATTAAATTATATAAATACCCCTGGATCCTGGAACCATCTAAATCAGTAATTCATAAATGGATTTCTGGCCTTTGCTTGTCCTCAGGGGTGCATCAGGGGCTCTTGTATTAATGTTGATGGCACTTCCTGTATTTTGAGTTCTAATTTGAGAATTTCATAGACCTTCAAGCTTGGGTGTCCTCTACCAAATAGCACTAGTAGCTTCATATTTGTTTGTTTTGGTGAGAATTTTTGTGTTTTGAATGTAGAATTTTTAATTTGCTTTAACCTGATTTTTGAGCTATGGAAGGTTTTAGCTGTCTCAAGAAGTTTTTGCCTTTTAAAGTGGTTTTTGAACCAAAGGGTGAGAATTTCTGCGCCATTAACATAGGTTCAGGAACTTATATTACAAAAACATTAACTGCAACTAGGAATCTCCCTTTTCAAAAAGACACTTAAAGAATAGAATAATATTCTGGGGTGTTCCATGAAAATTTGTTTAGGTTGTTTGATCCCTTTATAGGAAATTCTTAATTTATAAGCAGGATAACTAAAGGGAACGTTGTAAGTTTGGTTTCTTTTGTCCTCTTTCAAATTAAAGGAAACTGTCACTAGTTATTGAATATATACTGATCTCAGTTGTTTTTTTTTTATCTTTGAAGAACAATTTTTAATAAATAAAATACTCCTTATAGCCAGAAATAGCCATATATTGGCTAACTTTGTAAATTTCTGTATTTACCAAAATTTTCTCTGTGATATAGAAAGTCAGATCCTGTAGAAACCTCCACAGATACAGATTTGTTGAAATATACTCCAGAGATGAAAAGTCTCCAAACCCTGAATGACTTTTCCAATGGTTTTCCTAACTGGGCACTAAATTTCTTTTGAAGATAAGGAATTGATGGTTTTGGGGTTTTTTTTTGCTAGCAAGTATTTTTGTTAGATTGTGTTTTAGTAGGATCCTTAAGACATATTAGTGCTGAGTATTTTACTTTTCCAGTTCTATTATAAATTCTGATTTGCCTTTTACCTTTCCACTAGTTTTCCCTTCTTAGTCATGATCCCAATGTTTATCTTAGACCAGTATGTAATCCTCCCCCCCACCCCAAAATGTTCATTTTGTAAAGTAAATATCAGTATGATACTCAGTACCAGTATGTATGATAGTTGGTACCATGGTTTGGATTCAAAAGGAAAGTTGTTGCTTTTTTTTTTTTAAGCAAATACTTAGAGAAATGTGATTCATTTTGTAATTCTAACCTCACTACTGACATTATTGTTGTAGAGGACATTAATCAGTATTTTGTATAGTAAAAAAGGGAATCATATACTATTTCAGTTTTCAATTCTGCCTCACCAATTACTTACTTCCAGAGATTGGAACACAGGAATGGTATACTCTCTTCCTTTGAAGAAGGTCTTTGGCATGGCAGGGTACAGGGATGTGGTCTTAGATGCAGAGATGAACCCACATACTGTGTCCAGTGGTGGTGGGGACAAAGGTATGAGTAATTTTCTTTTCTTGTTGCAGCTCTGGTTTCTGTGTCACCAACTGGATCACTTCTTGTTTATTTTGCAAATTAAACCAGTATCAAATGAAATGAATTTTCTGATTTTAATATTTGCACATTTTTTCCAAGTGATTCCAGGAGGTTTTCAAGTGAAATCTTTCAGAATGCCGTTTCTAAAAACCAGGATTTTTCTAAATATTGATGCTTTTGTCCTTGTGTAACTCTGTTCGGTAATATTTGTGTAATTTTTTTCAGCTAAGTATGATTGTATACAGTAATGTTAAATTTATATGTAAATCTGTAAATTAACTACTTGTAAGTAGGAGAATGAGTGAAATACTTTTTTCTATTAAAAATTACATTAATGGGAGAAAAATTCAGATGTTGAGTATGGACAATCTCCATTTGACTCAGGAAAAAGAGATGGCTTTTTTTTTTTTTTTTTTCCTACAGACAGTATCTCAGAATAGTTTGGAAAAATGTTCCAGAGTTTTGTCTGTGTTATACCTATTGTAGAACACAGTATTGCATTGCAAGAGTGAAGTCTATTTTTTTTTAACACAGAAGTTGGAGCTCTAATCCATTTATTGCTTTTATTGTCCTCTATTCCATAAGGTTTGTGTGCCTGGGAATAAAGAACAAACAGTGAAATTGAGAGTGAAAGGAGAGAAGGAATAGAATTACATGTGGAAAGAATCATGTAATAAAATACTCCTTTAATGTTATTAAAATCCTTTTAAAAGTAACACTTTCCTGAAGATAAGACTATTTTGTTCCCTTTCCTTTGACCCCATTTCTAATTAGTCACCAAACCCTTTTGATGCTTCCTTTGTGACATCTACCATATTCCTTTCTGTTCTGGATCGTTAGGATATACATTTTGTTTTTTTCATTTGCCATCCCCCACAAAGATGCTTGCATTTTTCTGATTTCAGTTGTCCTTTGCTGTTCCAGTTTTCCTTGTAGTTCAGTTCTTCTCATCCTTAGAGTTCCAACTCAAGTACCATATCTTTTGTAAAAAAAAAACAAAAACAAAAAACCTCTCTTCCCTTGAGCCAAAAATGTTCTCTCTCCCCTTAGAACTTCTGTGGCCTTTATCACCCTGAGGTCCATTTGCCATTGGATATCTCTTGTCTTCAAATGTTGTCCAAATCTTGTTTTATAATTTTCTTTTTTAAACCTTATCTTTCCTAGTAGATAGTTACTGGTGTAATGCCCTATAGTTCCTCTTAGCACAGTACCCTATACACATGTCTTGAAGTACAAGAATAATACCCTTATTATAGGTGTGTGTGTGTGTTTGTCCGTCCTTGGAAGGGGTATGTGTGAGTGGGACTGTGAAATTACTAAATCTTCATAATTGTATGAAATAAATGTCTTCTGACACTACCTGAATAAATAACTTGACTTTTAATTTTAACCTTGAAGGAAACATACATGAGGCAGACTCTTTTAGAGGATTTTGCACACTGCAGAGCTAGATTTCCGTGTTTGTTTTTTTTTTCTTCTTCTTTTTTTAAGACTTCTTGAAGTGATGAATTTTTAATATCTTCTAGTAGAAAAACAGTATGTCTCTGTTCACCTTCATTACTGGTGGCCTCCACTGGACCTAAAAATAAAACATGAATTGTTTAAGGTGATTCAGTTAACATTGTCATCTGTTTGTTGGAGAAATCATATTGTTCTGGCATTTATTTGGTTTTCTGTGATGTACATGTACTTTCTTTACCACTATTTTATTTAATTTTTATAGCACATATTATAGCAGATGTTAAAGTCATTTTATATATCAGTAAACTTTGGGTCCTCATTTACTTAGTGAAGAAATGTTTTTGTAAATGTCTGTTACATGCCAGGTGTGCATAATGATGAATAAAATATATGGGCTTTGGGTTTGAGCGACTCATGTTCTGGTGGTGGTAAAGGCAGACATGTATACAAAGAAGTGCAATAAATCCTTACAGGTGCTGTGATAAAAATACACAGAAGTATACAGTGAGGGCTTAAAGGACTAAAATCCAGTCATTGTAGTCACTCCCATTGAAAAGTATGGATTTAGTGAGCCCTAAATATGTCAGCAAATTCTTGATATAGTACATGTAAGAATTAAATGAGGTAATAGAATTGCTACATTGAAAGTGTAGAAACTACATTTCTCCTTTTACAGATGATAAAACAAACCTAATTCAGAGTCAGTGGGTCAGTAAATAGAGGACCCAGTTCCTGTCATAGGATCTAAACATTCTTCCGCTCCATTCACAGTATTTTCAATTTAGCCCTCTGATTTTGAAAGATAGTTTTATCCAAATACCCATGCACTTTATCTAAAGTACCTAAACACATGTTTAGTCTAATGATGGAGACATTAATATTTCTAGTTAGAATTAAATTATCATTAGATAATACAGTTAATTGAAAGTATAAGTTGCTTATTTTATTTTATTTATTTTTTTTATTTTATTTTATTTTATTTTTTAAGATTTTTTATTTATTTATTCATTTATCCCCCCCCTGCTGCTCGTGCTCGCTGGGCCAGCCAACCATGCCGTGCGGGCGGGCCCGCCCTCACCAGGAGGCCCCAGGAACCGAACCCGGGGCCTCCCATATGGTAAACGGGAGCCCCACTGATTGAGCCACAGCCGCTTCCCAAAGTTGCTTATTTTAAAAGGGATTTTTATTAATTACCCAAGTCCCCAAATTTACAGGATTGTATAGGAAAATAAATGTTATACATCACAAACCAGAAGTACTTACTGGTGGACCAACCACTTAGAATATTGGTTCCCATTAAACAAAATGCTCCCAGCATTTTTGGAAGCATTATGCTTATTTGGGGTCACATGCCTGATTCGTCCTACTCTTTCGTTCTGCAGTGAGATACTCCATGCAGATGCTCAGGCCCTTCAATGATTGTTTCTTTGAGTCATAATGGGTTGAAAATCAATTTCTAATTCTTCCTCATCAAAGAATGAGGATGTTTCCTAGAGGTCATTATATCGCATTCCTCTGTGAGGACTAAAAGACAGTGAAGCAAAGGAGAAGAAATTGTCTTGAGTGTCTAAAGAAGAAATGGTTAATTTTACATACCATCCCCCCCAAAAAAGAAAAAAATATATATATATTAATTGTTTTTAAGTGGCTTCTACATTCCAGGCACTTTTTATTTTTACTTCAGTACTAACCCTTGAGTGGTAGGTAGTAGGATTTTTGTATTTACTAAGGCACAAGAGAGCCTTCTTGAACAGATTGCCCCACGAGCTTGTGTGTCCATTACTATAATAGATAGCATGACACTTTTATTTGCTCATAATTTCCCTCTCTCTGTGTCTGAGGTCCATTTTCCTGTAGTTTAGTTATCCCTCTTGAGAGGTCCTGTTTATCTGCCTCCGAGTGTATCACAATCAGGTTCCTGAATTCCACATGCTATAGAAGGAAAATAATGGGTTATCTTCTCCTTTATGTACTGGAATGAATTAAATTTAAAGGAAGAACTCATATTGCTCAGACTTACCCATTGCTTGAGGCATTCTGTGATGTACTTAGCCCTTATTTCCTTTGGGAAGAGAGAAAGTTGAGAAGTCGAAACTAGGATGTTATTGGGGCCCAGGTGAGGAGTATATTGGAAGGGCTCAGAAGCTAGGATGAGGAGGAATTCAAGTAATGCTTTAAGGAAAAAAAATAAGTAGGTTTATTTTCTTATTTGAATGGTATGAAAATCCGCTTTTATTACTAGCAATACAAGCAGTTTAGCAGTATCTTATTTAAGCTCTTCTGCCTTGCTAGCTTAATTTGATATGGATATTATCAAGTTCTTGATGTTATATTGGATGTCAGTGACAAGTTAGATAAGCTTCAGTACTTTAGTACCCTTTGCTAATTACTTATTTGCAAGTAAAGCGAACCTAGGCACTTCCTGAATGAATAGTAGGTAAGAGGACCTAGAAGCAGGAAGATCAGCTAGAAAATAGTCTCATACAGCATGAAAGACTATGTTCAGGTACCTGCAGCTGAACTCGAAAAACCTTACGAGTTTACTCCGACAAGGGATTCAACCACATTTCTATGCCTAAGTAGGTCCAATGATTTTATTTTACTTGTGATGTTTATAAGTACAGTATTCTTTTATTTAAAATAGTCTTCAAAACAGTTTCTTTCATGATTATTAATGCCACAGTCATTTTAACCTTTAATCTCTGTTGACTTGATTATGTTATTGTTTTATAGAAACTGAGTAAATTGAAAAATTTTAACCTAGCTTCATGTAACTTTTCTATCATTGGTAGCTTTCCATTTATAGTAAGCGGTCAAAAAGGTGTTTTTATTGGAAAAAATAAAATTTATCATTCTGACTAGAAACTTAACCATCAGGACTTGTTTTTCACCCCCTTTGCCAGTCTCTGCCGTGAAAGCAATTTGAAATTACTGTATATGGCTTTTCATTTGTGTTAGCAAAGTATTTATCTTAATCTTCATTGTAAGCTTCTTTCATCATTGCAGCAGTACCTAACTCTGTATCCTGTATAACTGCTCAACACATATTTGGTTTTAATTTATGTTAGTGTATTAATATTTATCTAAAGTATTTTTTTTTTATTATGTGTAACTGATACATACAGAAGTATGACTTTTGCTAGCTTGCCTGCCTTCTGCCCCTGTCCCCACCTCTATCCCCTTCTGTTTTGTTTTGTACTCTTAAAAGGGTTCAAGTGTATTATTTTGGTATTAGTTAATCTGAAAATCTCCTAATGGACTCTTTGGGATTTTTTTTTTCCTTCTGTAAAGGTAGAAGACATCCTGAACAATGGATAACATTTTATTTTATAAGCATATAGTGCCTAAGTTATACCGTTAAATTATTCACTCATTTTTTTCTTTCTGATAAGCGTTTATAAACTCCTCAGGGGCAGCAATCTTGTCTCTTTTATACTTTCTTGTATCTGTGACAACTAGCCTAGTGTTAGGCATGTAGTATTTGAAAATGAAATACTTGGGTATGGAATGATTTGACTACTGATATCCTCAGTGTTATGTAAAGAGCATGAGATTTTAATGTTAGACACTGGACTCTCACCCAGCCATTACTGTTGACTAAGTTGATCCGTTCTGTTACAGTTCCTGCTCCTGTGAAGTGTAATGTCAATGATACCTCATAACGTTGTTGGAAGGGTGAAGAAATATATGAACAGTCTTTCAGGCTCACTAAAGATGTGGTACAAATCTTAGCTCTTTCTTGTTTTTAGTCACAGCTTTAATAGCTCCACTGTACTGAGAATCTGGCTACAGGTAGTCTTACTTGTTTTTGGCTTTGCTGAGCACTCAGTTAACATCTGCTATATGGCAACATGAATGAATGATACATACTTCATGAGGAAAATGTGATCTGGAGTAGTTGTCTCTAGCATAAGGTTACTTGATAAGATAGAAGCAGCGGTCTACTTAGCAACGAGGTCAATGTTCTCTCATACTCTGTTTTGGCCAATAAATACATACAGATATACACTTAATGTTCATGCACATATATGCATCTCAATTTCATAAATCATTAGAATAATTTTATAATGGCTCAAGACATTCCTATAAGTTATGGGTTTGAAGGAGAAGATAACTGATCCCGCTTACGTGAATCGTTTTTTCTAGACTGCTTACGTTCTCAAGGGCACATTGCCATGTAAGTGAAAGAATTGGAATGATTCTAAGTCTTTTAGATCAGAATCTGTTGCTCTTTCCGAGACACCAAAAACTGAAAAATATGTAGGACAGCATTTGAGCAGTTTTTGAAATTATTGGACTTTCCTTTGAGGTTGTTTTTCACCTCTCATGTAGTTCCTTGTATGATGTATCATGTAGATAGATGTATTGACTGTTCGGAGTTACTATGTGTGTTTGTTGATTGTTATTTTGAAGTCTATGTGTCTGACTCATATATAATATAGATTTTTTCAAAAGATAGTTATCCAGGAGTGGGTTCAATTCCTGTGACCTTAAGTAAATTTCATAATCTTTTAAACTTCAGCTTCATCTGTAAAATAGGTAACAGTACCTGCCATGTGGGGTCAGAGAGAGAACTGGGGATAGGATAAGTCAATTAATGTAGTAAATAGTATGGCATTTAACAAGCGCTTAATGTGCTATGCATCACACATCATCTAAGGGGTTAAGCCACAAAAATGTCATGGATCCAGCATAGTATTCTACTCTGCCTTATTCTGCTATGTATAGGCTTTAGTGAACAGTTGTTTTGTTTTTTAAATGAAGATATAATCACTGCAAAGAACGTATTCTTGCACACAGCTCTTTGGCCTCCTTGTTTTACTAAGACTAGAATGTCTTAAATGTGAAATCACTGGAACAAAGGATAGGAACATTTATGACCCTTCTTGTATTGTGAAATTGCATTCCAAAGTAGTTATACCAATTTCTACAGCCATTTGCAGTGTTTGGGACATATTATCTTTAAGTCTACCCAACCAGTGCTAGAATTATTACTTAAGTGCAAAATGGCCTTTGTAATTTCTTTAAATTTTTTTTTATTAAGTAAATAGTTTATATATTTAGCAAATTTTTTCATGTCCTTTTCCATTTATTTAATGGTCTTGTTTCCGTAGAGGGTTTTTAAATTAGACACTTAGATCCTTTGTCATATTTATTGCAGATCCCTCCATCTTTTTTTTTTTTTTTTTTTTTTTATTTTAGTTTTAAGAGTCCCTGTTTAATTTTTTCTGGGACATGTTTTAACAGACTACACTATATTAATTAAAAAACAAAGCTACTTTGGAATGTATCCGTTTTGTAAATTATAAAGAGAAGTTGATTACAGAAGGGTTGTAAGTTTGAAAGAGTGTTATAAGAAATCAGGACATTTATACACATTTAATCTAAAGAATCAATGATCTATTGGAAACATAAAGGTGATAATACTGCCAGAGATGGAAATTAAATACCTTCTCTATATAAGAGCCACAGGAGGTAGTCAGCAAGCCAGTTTGGAAGCTGTGGAAACAGTATAGGTAAGATATAAGGTCTAAACTAGGTTAGTTAAAGTGGAAAGGAAAGAATAGCAAGGAAGACATTGTTAAGATAGAAATAATAATATTTCATTCATCCATGCATGTATTCATTCAACAAATATTTGGATGCCTCCTGTGTGCCGGATATTATTCCAGTTGGTTGGAAACATTGAGCAAAACAAGGATCTTGCCTTGATCTGAGTTTATGTCCTAGTGAGGGGAGAAAGATGATAAAGAATAAATATAAGAGGTAAATTATTTAATATGTTAGGTGTAAGTACTATGGGAAAAGAAAAATTAGAGGAGGGTAGGAGTGGTTAGAGTAGGCCTCATTAAGAAGGTGAGGTTTAAGTGAACACTTGAAATGGGGGAGTTAGCCACATGGATATTTGGGCATGCACCAGGCAGAGGGAACAGTGAGAACAAAGATTCTGAAGCTTGAGGGGGCTTGTGGGGCTGGCAGGGAGGCTGTTGTGGCTGGAGTGCAGTGGATTGGCCCAGGTTGGGTGTTTTCAGGGAGTAGTAGGAGAGGAAAGCAGAAAGGAGGTAATGCACGGGTGGGAGGTGGTACAAATTATATATTTGCTTTATAGGATGAATTTGATAGGCTGTTTGTGACAGTTTGAACTTTATTTCCTTTATTTTAAATATCCCATTAATGTTCAGGAACTTGGATTTATAGTTCAGTTTACAATGTTAATCTCTATACATTTGCTTTTTTTTTTTCCTCAATAGGAGTATGCTGCTGCTGTTCTGCTTTGCGTCCTCGTTACAAACGCCTGGTGGACAACATTTTCCCTGAAGACCCCAAAGTAATTTGACCTACATCTACTGATCCTTCTCTTTGCTGACCTATTCTTCCCCACCCCTGCTGACCTCCCTAAGGTTTCCCTAATTTCATTTCTCTACTTTTTCTCTTAAATCTCATCATGTACACTACTATATTTTCTCTCTCTTTTTTTTTTTTTTTTTTTACTTTTCAATGACCCCTGTTAGCTTGCTTGTCTTGTTTTCAGGTTCTTTTCATAAATTAGACATAAATCTGGAATGATGGACAGTAGACAATTAAATTGTGTTCTTTTTTTGTCTCTGTAGTGCCTACGTGTAAATAATAGTCACCTATCAAAAATGTATGAACTAGCACCAGATTATTAACGCCAAATGCTAAGGATATGAGTCTGAACACAGACTTGGTTTTCTTTCTGCTGTCCACCAAGCTCACAGACAAGTAAAATGGCAATTACAATATTGTGTGGAAAATGCTGTCATAGAGAAATGAGGTATAGTGTGCTATTGAAGCACACAGGAGTAATATCTAATTTGGGCTTGGAAAAAGAAAGGCCTGGAGGAAATGAAATCTAAGCTAAAAGGTAGAGAATAAATGAGGGTCGACCACACAGTTTTTAGAAGAGAATTGAGAGGTAAAAAAAGAATGTTCTAGGCAAAGTTTGTTCTCTTTTTATATGCCCTTTGATTTCTAGGAAAATTGCTTTATCATAAAAAAATTTTCAAAGCAGCTGGCTTTGAATGATTTTGTTTGGCACTGTCTTAAACTTTTTAAAGTCCTTTCTAGTGTTAAAAGGACATGGACTACAAAATGTTATACGGGTTTGATTTCCAGAATTTGTTTTTAAAATGTAGCCAACTATAGAAATCTCTTGGTTATTTTTTTTTTTTCCTATATTGTTTGTTTCTCTTGGTTATCTTTTATTAATGTTAATAGATCTCATTTTTTATCAAATCTGATTTTAACATTCAGATATAAGGTTAGTAAATTGCATACTATTGGATGACATATCTTGTTAAGGTGTATGGGAGGCAATTCACTGGATAATTTCTGGCATGTAGAAATCTCTAAAGAGATCATCCTACCTTTAAGGTGATTTATATCCAGTGACTGACATAAAGCAAAAACATATTGAATATAAAATTACAATGTGTAAGTCAGTAAGTAAAATGTTAAGTAAAATCAATGGTAATGGTTTTGCCTTTAAAGTGGGGGGATATCACTGTGGTGTGTCACTCTCTGGAAAGGATTATCAGAGGAAATAAGATTTGCTGAGCTTTGAAAGCATTTCTTCACTGCAAATGAGGCAGGGAGGAGGGGGAGCAAGAGAAAGGGCATAGGAAAGCAAGAGATACATTTGAGGTCTGTAGCAAGTTGATCCAAATGAAGGTTCATGTAGCTATATTGGGGAGCATAATGGATGGTAATCATGTTGACCATGATTTCTGATTTGAAAATTCAGGTATATCATTTAATAGATTGAATATTCCAATCATTATTTCCTTGAGGAGGCTGGGACATGTGGTTGCTGAAGGTCAAGGTAGAGGCCAGATTGTATGCAGTGAGGGAGCTTTGAATCCTTTGGATCACAGGAGTGATATGATGACAGGTAAATTAGAGAATGGTTACAGAAAGATTTCTTTTGCCAGGAATTCTCAGAAGATTTATTTAAATAGCCATCATTAAAATGAGTTTTAAAAAAGAAAAAATTTACATGAATCTTGCATACATAGACAACGATAACCCAATTGGTCATATTTCTTATTTTTCAATTTATCAAAAGAAACAAAAAAAATGTTGTGGTGTATCCAGAATGCATCAGGCAGTAGATGTGTGGAATGCAGAATTTGCACATCATAATCCCTCCCTTCAGAGAGCAATCTAGTAGTGAAGAAAACAAACCATTTCTTGTAATTATTAGCCATGTGATCTTGGGCAAGTCCCTCAGTTGCTCATCATGAAACGGAAGTAATACATTTTACTTACCTTGTAAGGGTCTCATGAGGATGAAATGAGTTAATACAATTCTTTGCTCACTGTTGCCCTGCTAGTGCCTGTCACAATGCCTGTCATATGGTTGTATTTGTTTAATGAATGAAAAGACAGTGTGATAATATACAGTAGTGGGGATGAGTGCTGTGAGTTAAAAGAACACGTAGGAGGAACATCTCATTCTGTCTTGGGAGTGGGTCATTTCAAAATGGAAACAAATTTTGTTCAAAAAGTTCTTTCCACCACACTACATCCCATTCCCTATATACTATAGTCAGTTGAGCTTTTTCATCTCTATGAAGGAAGGTATTAAAGTCGTTCATTGTTAGTAAAGATACATTTAAATACTTTGCCTAACTCTGGTGCATTTTTAAAAATACTATATATCCATGTGGTGACTATTGGCAACTAGGCAGGCTCTATTTAGATATTTAGAAAGGTTCAGTATTATTTTTTTCTTTTTTTAAAGAGGTACCAGGGATTGAACCCAGAACCTTGTACATGGGAAGCAGGCAATCAACCACTGAACTACATCCATTCCCCAGAAAGGTTCAGTATTAATATGAATTAATCCCTAATAAAAAAGGGGGAAATGTAAAAGATGAAACACTTAAAAATATAGAATTAAGCATGAAAATATAGATAATCTATTCATATTGTTCGTGTTAATATTTTTTTTTAGGATGGCCTTGTTAAAGCTGAAATGGAAAAATTGACATTTTATGCAGTATCTGCTCCAGAAAAACTGGATCGTATTGGTTCTTACTTGGCAGAAAGGTTGAGCAGGGATGTTGTCCGACATCGTTCTGGGTAAGGAAACTGGTGCTGCTGTTAAAACATGCATTTAGTAGTAGACTTATTTTTCTGTACTTTTTCCTAGATTAAAGACTTTACTCTTCTTTATTTTAAAATATGTATTTTGTACTGTGACCAAGAAGAGTTAAAATGAGAAATTGTGTTGTATCTGGTCTAACTTGGGAGTTTTATGTTTATAAAACACTTCTGTTGTTATTAGACTAATTTTACCTTGAAAATAATGATCCATATTTGATCCATATTTTTATCTAGAAACTAGTAGTGAACCTTTATTTCTATTTATTTAATATAAAATTGTTTTTCAACCCTAATCTTATTAGATAAAGGAATAACTATATTTGGATTCTTACTACTGTTTTAAAAAAGACACTTAAGCCTCTGATTTAAGATTAAATCATTTCAATTCCTAAATAATAAATCTGTGTTCCAAGAAAATCTCATTCCCTATACTATTTTTTATAGGGATTTTTGGTGACTGGGTATTTCAAGAGTGTTTATAATACTTGCATATCAGAGTTAACGGATGTGAAAGTCTGCAAAATGATCAAATCTGATACAAAACTGAGACCATCATTAATATATCACTTTGTTGTTTTATACATACAATTCAATATAGCATTATAAAGTTTTAATTTCAAGGTAATGCCTGCTTATATAGTATCTTCGGTAAATTCTTCCTAAGTTAAACCATCATATAAATTGTTTTTCCATCTAGTCAAGTAAAGCTAATTTATGGAGAGTAGGATATGGCAATATGAAATTACACCTGTATAGATGCTGCAGCTTTGTTCCTTTCCTGGTGGCCAGGCTTTATGAATAGACATATTAGTTAATAGAGGTACTTGTAGCTTACATATCCATTAATTTCTGAGGCTTCTCTATTAGGAAATAATAATCCCTTAATCTGTCAATACTATAATTTTAAAATTAATCTCTAAAGTGGAAACAAACATGAACATCCTGTTAACTAAATTTTACGGATTTAATAAGAGAGAAATGTGTTGGCTTTATTTATTAAAGCTTAGAAGATACAAGCTTGCTGGTCTAGAACTGTGCTAGCTCTTCTCCTGCGATAAGTAAAGGTCTGCAATCTTAATTAATGCATCTCTGTGCTTGAACAGTAATAACTTTGCAATTTGGATTCTAAATACTTCCCATATTGTCATTTCATGATCCTAGTTTCTTAGAGTATGCCATTCTCCAAATGATAAATTGGCTTTTCTGCCCCCATTTTTTTAGTGAGTCTTGGCAGAAATAGTTTTATGGTTGTCAAAGAGTTATTTGAAGTCAGATTTTTTATTTTAGTACATGGTTTAAAATCTGATAAATTGTAAAGTAATATTTAAGAAACATTTTCTTAGGATATTCTGTTGTTTCCAATACTGCTTATCTATTCAAGTTTACAAATTTGAGTAGATTGTGCTGGAGATTTTAGACACATTGCTTATAATAACTTTTGGGTCAGATATGGAGAAATATGGTTAAAAGTCTGGAAAATAGAAAATGTCCATGTTTATAAAGAAAAAGAGACACGAAGGTAAATGTTAAACAAACTTTGAAACAAAGAGATTTTTTGGTAAGAAAGAGGAAACATTAGTACAGTATGGTTTTTGTATACTTAAACATGAGGATTCTTTTATAATCATTAGTGCTATGTGCTAATTAAGATTTCACTTAGAAGATACTGAATTTTGTCTAGGTTACCTATGTTCTGTGCATTTAAATAAACTTATTTTAATTCTCTTAGTGAAATGTACGTAGGAAAATTAAGAAAACTAGAAATGCTTTGACATTATTTTTCTCTTGGACTTAGGTATGTTTTAATTGCTATGGAGGCATTAGACCAACTTCTTATGGCTTGTCATTCTCAAAGCATCAAGCCATTTGTAGAAAGCTTTCTTCATATGGTAGCAAAGCTGCTGGAATCAGGGGAACCAAAGCTTCAAGTTCTTGGAACAAATTCTGTGAGTAGAACGATTTTCTTGCTGATTAAAAGCTTAATTAGCATATCTAGAATTATTCTCTCAGAATGTTTTTTTTACCTGTTAAAGGAAGTTAGGGCATTTGGACAAGCGAACTGATGCAGATTCTTAGAACACTTTGTCTCTAGTTTTTTCTGTTGCTCTTTGCAAAATATGTGATATTAACCAGTGATAATGGAATATCTGCTTGTAAATGAATACATATTTGTCATTTTTACTTTCCTTAGGTCATTTATTATAACACTAATTTTGCATCCTACTCTTTGAGTTCCATACTCTTTTTTTCCTCAGAATAACAGCTTTATTGAGCTATATATAATTCACATACCATAAAGTTCACCCTTTTGAGATGTAAACCTCAGTGATTTTTCAGTACATTCACAGAGCTGTGCAACCATCCCTATTATCTTAATTTCAGAGCTTCTTTCTTACTCCAGAAAGAAACTCTTCACCCATTAGCAGCCTCTCCGCATTCTTCCCTCTCCCCAGCCCCTGGCAGCCACTAATCTACTTTCTGTGTCTATAAGTTTGCCTATTCTGGACATTTCATATCAACAGAATCATATAAGATGTGTCTTTTTGTGTCTGGCTTCTTTCACTGAGCATAATGTTTTCAAGGTTTATTCAGAACTTCATTCCTTTTTATGGCTGAATAATATTCCATTGTATAAATATATCACATTTTGTTTATGGGTTCTTCAGTTGATTGACATTTGGATTGTTTCTACCTTTTGGCTATTATGAATAATGCAGCAGTGTACATGTGTGTGCAAGTTTTTATGTGAAACCTGTATTTTCATTTCTCTTGGGTGTATACGGGGAGTGGAATTCCTGGGCCATATGGTAACTCTGTGTTTAATTGTTTGAAGAACTGCCACACTGCTTTCCAAAGCCAGTGCACCATTTTACATTCCGCCCCCCAGCCATGTATGAGGCTCTAATTTTTGCACATGCTCACCATTACTTGTTATTGTCTGTCATTTTAATTATAGCCATCCTAGTGGGTATGAAGTGACATCTTATTGTGGTTTTCTTTTTTTTTTTTTTTTTTCCTCGTCTACTTGTTTTTGTTGTTTGGTTTTTTCTTTAGGAGGCACTGGGAACCAAACCCTGGACCTTCTCTGTGGGTGGCGAGTGCTCAGCTGCTTGAGCCACATCTGCTCCTTGCTTGTTTTTTGTTTTTGTTTTTTTTTGCTCGTCTTTTGCTTGATGTCTGCTTGTTATTTGTTTGTCGTCTTTAGTAAGCACCGGGAACCCGGGACCTCCCATGTGAGAGGCAGGTGCTCAAATGCTTGAGCTACATCAGTTCTCTCATTGTGGTTTTGATTTGTATTTCCCTGATGGCTAATGATGATGAGCATCTTTTTATGTATTTATTGGCCATCTGCTACTTCTTTGGGAAAATGTCTATTAAAATCCCTTGCCTATTTTTTTTAATTGGGTTGTCTTTTTTTTGAAGATTTATTTTATTTATTTCTCCCTACCCTCTTGTTTGCATTTGCCATGTCTTTTTGTTTTGTGCCTGTCTTCTTTTTAGGATGCAATGGGAACCATACCTGGGACCTCCCATGTGGGAGGAAGGCGCCTAATCCCTTGAGCCACCTCCACTCCCTGCTTTGTTGTGTCTCTCATTATGTTTTCTTCCTTGTGTCTCTTGTTGTGTCATCTTGTTGCATCAGCTTGCCACTCCAGCCCGTCGCATCAGCTCGCTATCTTGGTCTTCTTCTTTAGGAGGCATGGGGGATCGAACCTGGGACCTCCAAAGTAGTAGGCAAGAGCTCAATCACTTGAGCCACATCTGCTTCCCTGGATTGTCTTTTTATTGTTGAGTTGTGTAGAGTTCTTTACATATTCTGGATGTACGGTCCTTATTAGATATATGATTTTAAAGGTTGTCAAAAACTTAACTTCTACAACACAGCTTCTGACAACAACTGCAAATATTGCAGTAACTCAATCCAATTCAATTCTGACTCTTAACTACCCAGAGTTAGGCCACAGGTTACGGGCAACCCTCTACAAGATTGACCTTAAGGCACCAGTTGCAAGTTTGGGGGCCCAGGCCATCAGCACTTCTAACCATTTGGTTACAAATAAAGAGGTTCCTACCACGCCCTTGGGTCAGATAATTCGCTAGAACAATTCACAGAACTCACTGAAAGTGCTATACTTAGTTTTATTATAGTGAAAGGATACTATAATAGAAGAGATGCTAAGGGTAAGGTTTGGGAGGTTCACAAACACAAGCTTCCATGGCCCTCTCAGCATGGAGTCAAAATGTGTCACCTTCCTGGCAAAGCAGTGATTTATTTTCTCAATCATGGAAGCTCATAGTGTCATCCAGTGTCTCAGGTTTATATGGGGTCTCATTATGTAGGTATGGTTGATAAAAAAAGTGTCCACATGGTTTAATTCAATCTCAGGGTTCAAGGAGGCTGATATGATGTGGCTTAAACTCCAACCCCCTAATCACATGGTTGATCTTGCTGGTGGTGCCAGCTCCCCTCAGCCGCAGGTGTGGCTGGTCCTTTCCTGTTGTCTCAGATACAGTCTTGTGCCCACCATGAAGAACAAAAGATACTCCTATCACAGGTAATTCCAAAGATTCAGAGCTTGTTTCCCCAGGAACTGACAAAGACTACCCAGGTTTCTCATTATACCGCAATGACTTGAAAATATTTTCTCCTATTCTGTAGGTTGTCTTTTCTTTTTCATGATATTTTCCTTTTTTTTTATTTTGGTGGAGTCTATTTAATCTTTTTTTCTTTTATTGCTTTTTTCTTTTGTGCTTCTGGTGTTAAGAAACCATTGCTTAATCCAAGGTCACGAAGATTTACTCCTTTGTTTTCTTCTAAGTGTTTTATAGTTTTAGCTCTTATATTTAGATATATGATCCATTATGAGTTAATTTTTGTGTATGATACAAGGTCAGGCTCTGACTTCATCCTTTTACATGTGAACGTCCAATTTTCCCATTACCATTTGTTGAAAAGGCTATTATTTCTCCATTAGATGGTCTTGGTACCCTTGTTAAAAATTAATTGACCATAAATGTAAGAGTTTATTTCTCCATGCATTTTTAGCCTACCTCTGAACTATTTCTTCTTACTATAATCATTTTCTTCTACTATCCAAAACTATAGTTGTTAAATATATGTGGGATTGCGGAAGGTATGGCTGATAAGGAAGCTAAAATGTAGTGATAACTTTTCTTCCTTTGTCTTTCGTTTCATTGTGTATCCTGTCTTGTATCTCTAGCTTCTTCTCTGAGCAAGCTTTAGGCATTCAACCTACATGAATACTGTATGTTCCCACTCCGATTGTTATTAACAGCTAGTATAAGCATATGTTGTCTGTTAATTATTTATTAATACTTACTTTATAGTGAGAGGCAGTGTGGTGGTGGCTGACAGCATGGATTCTAAAGCCTGTTGCCCTGGTTTGAATTATCCTTTCACCACTTTCTAGCTGTGTATCTTGGGCAGGTTATTTAACCTCTCTTTGCCTCAGCTTTTTATCCATAAAATGAGAACAATAATATTTCCTATCTTATAGGATTGTTTTGTAATGTGAGTTAATATTGTGAAGCTCTTTGAACAGTGCATGGTAATGCCAGTTATTATTATTGGTAGTATTAGTTTTATAAGGAAAAAAGTGTATAATCAAAATTCTCATTTAAAAATCCTTAATATGATTTTGTCTGTTTTGGGGGAAATTTTTGGATATTTCCTAATGAGAGTAGGTAGTGTGACTGGCCAGTTTTAGGCAAGGAAGCTGCTTGGGCCTCTCCTATTTCCTTTATAATTAGATAAGGAAAGTTTAGAAAAAATGGTTTAATAGCTGGGAGAACTGCTTTAGTGTAAATTCCCAGAAGTTTCTTCATTCTTAGCCAGCAGTGCCATTAGGATTCCTTTATTGAGCCATTTGAACAAAGGACCAAATTCTTCAATTACCTATGGTATTAGTTTCCTAGCTGCTAGAATAAATACCATTCAGTGGATTGGCTTAAACAATGGGAATTTATTGGCTTAAGGTTTTGAGGCCAGTAGAAGTCCAAAATTGAGGCATCAGCAAGGCAATGTTTCCTCTGTGAAGACTGTGGTGTTTGGTGACTGGCTGCAGGTGATCCTTGGCCTTTGACTTTTCTGTCACATGGCAGCCTCTTCTTTCTCTTTCACTGTCCCATTCTTAGTGACTTCCAGCTTCTGGCTGCTCCCTGTGAGTTCATATTTCTGTGTCCAATTTCCATTGCTTATAAGGACTTCAGCCATTTGGATTAAGGCCCACCTTCCTTCAGTTTGGGCTCATTTTAACTAATTATGTCTTCTAAAGTCCTATTTACAAATGGGTTCACACCCACAGGACCAGGATTTGGGACCTGAATATGCCTTTTGTAGAGGATATGATTCACTCCCCAACACCCACTTTGATTTGAGTGAATTGTATTTAATACAATGAATTGTGAAGTGCTGTATTATCTTGAGCCATTGTTATTTAACTAGTATTCCCTGAAAGTCTGCTTTTAATTTCTTAGTGGTGCTAAGTGCCCTATATGTCAAACAAGATGTTAATTTTTTTATATATTTATTAATGGTGTTTATAAATTTTATTGTAATTTATTGACATTTGCTTCTTTGTGCTATTTTGGAGAAAATGTTTATTCACTACTGAACCAGACCCAATGTGACAGTAATAGATACAATTTATTCAGGATCTCCTTACAGAAAAGTATAGAACATGATATAATGTACTTGTATACATATTGATTCAGGTAAGAGAAATAATAAATAATATTAATAAATGATAATATACAATAATTTTTGTTTTAAATTGTAATACATAATGGTAATAAAAGTTAACATTATGCAACATTGGTTCCAATTTTTAAAGAAATAATACAGTATTTACTAGATACTTCACATATATTATTTAATTATTAGAAAAACTCTTTTAGCTTGGAATTAGTATCCCTATTTTAAAATGAGGAATTGAGGCTAAATAACTTGTCCAAAGACAATTAACTAATGCTGCTTGTAACAGGGATTCAATCCTGGGTTCTGTCTTTCTCCAAAGCTTTTGTTCTTTCCAGTATAGATATATTATCATTATTGTGGATTGAAATTCAGGGAAGCTATAGATTATTTTTCCCTTTTTTCCTCCTCTTATATTATGTTGATGTATCTCACTCTTTTTAGAGCTTGTTTCTAATCTTAACCTTTTTCTTTAAGTATTGTTGACAGTTGTTCCCAGGGACCAGTCTTTAAACTGTTCACTGTGCTAAAGTAATGATTCTCCACCAGGGTCAGCTTTGCCCTTTCCCAGCTTTGTAGACATTTGTCATTGGAGACTATATAGCTAGAGGGAGAGCTCATTAGGCAGAGACCAGGGATAGCTGCTAAAGATCCTATAAAATGCAAGGCAACCCCTCCACAACAATGAATTCATCAGATCGAAAATTTTAATAATGCCAAGGGTGAGAAACTCTGCACTCAAGGATTGTAGTGCTGCTGCCTTTTATTGTACCTTTTGAAACATATCTAATTCTACACTTAATATTTTAATAATATTTACACTTATTTTTTTTGAGCACATACTATGTACCTAGGCACTGTGCTAACTTTTAGTTCTTATTTGAACCCTTCAACAACCTCCAAGTTGAGTATGCCATTTCAGACGTCACAGGTCTGTTAGTAAAGACAGGATCCAAAAGATCCATCTAACAGAGCCCATACATAAGCCTGTACACAGCACTGTGCTGTGTCTTAAGTTTTTCTCTCCTCCTATGTATAAGAAGTCTGTAATGATAATACCTTATTGATTTATTTTACCACAGACATGTAGGTTTAGAATTTGTTAGAGAGCTCCCAGTTATGAGAATTAGAAAAGCTTTTCCATAAAACTGAAAAGGAAGATGAGCTTTGTGCATTTCCCTGGAGTGCAACTGCCCCTATATCATCCTGTTCTTTAAACTCAAGGACAGTAGAAGCTGCTTCTGTAAATGATCAAATGATCACTCAGATTATACTCCTACTCTTGACTTTCTATAAATCCAAAAAGAATTAAGTTTTTCCTTCTTCAGAAAATCCTCCAGAATATTTAACATTTTAATGGCCAATTTTTTCAATATCTAATTCATTGTTTTCTAATTGTGAAAAATGCTCTAAATTTGTTGTAGCAAATTGGGAAAATGCCCCAAAATATAAAAACTGTAATCCCAACATGCAGAAATAATCTAATATTTTGATCTTTTCTTTTTTATATATTGATAAATTGGAGACAATAATGTATATAGAGCTTTGGGCAGGTTTTTTGTTTTTTTGGGGTTTTTTGAAGCATTTTCCTGTGTCATTCAAGATTTATTTTTATGAAGAATATGAGTAGTTGGTTTAATATTTTCTGACATTGTTCATACTGGTGGTGTGTATTCTGGGAATCCTGAAAATTGTAGAGAAAGCCCTGGGTAGTAGTGCTAGTTTCACCTTTACTGTGTCATGTTGAGTTTAACCTCTGAATTTCAGTGTTCCCATCTGCAAACTGGATATGACTAAGTAAGAATTCTTGTGAAAATAGCTAGTACTGTATGATACAGAATAGATAATGAATGACAGATTAATCTGAAGCAGGTGGTCCTTTTTTAGATAATCATGAATCACATAAAATTATAATTTAAAACAAGTGGCTTAGCGCTCACTAAATTTAAAATAGCTTTTTAGTATCATAATTTCAGTTTTTCAAATTTATTCTGTGCTTATATCTGTTTTGTTTCCATTAGAGTATCAGTAAGTAAATTGGATTGAATAATTATTTGGGCTATAGCTTTTTAAAGCCATCAATCTATCCTGGCAGGTGTTTATATATATTTAAGTTGCAAGTAAATTAACAGTTTGTAGCTTGTTTTAGGCTTTTAGTATACAGAAGTAATAAATCCCTGAATGAATGAGAAGGCTAATGAGAAAAGAGAGTGCATATTAATCAATCTTAGGAGCCAAGTCTGCGACAAATGTAGGATATTTAAAGTTTCCTAGATGTACGGATATCTCTTTTTTTTTTTTTTTGATCATGAGAAAGGAGGTCGAATAAATTTTTTGTTATCTCAGTATTTTTCTTTTCTACTCAGTTTAAGTCATGTTTCCTTGGTTTATGTCCCTTTTTCTTGTCCCATCTTATTTGCATAAATATTATTCATTCATGTGTTTTAACAGCTCTCAAGGAAGATTTCCTGCCCCTGATTGAGAAACAAAATTCCTTGCAGGTTGTGGCCTGAGTTTATCACTGAACCATATTTAACATGTAGAAAACATTCAATATACTTCTTTAGAGAAAGAAGTATTCTTCTAAAGAGTAGGTTCAATCTCAACGGGAACTGGATTAAGTTATGTTTAATATTTATGATTTTTTAAAATGTTCTTTAGTAGAAAATTTCTTCTGTATATGTGTGGTAAGTATTTATGATATTTTACATATTTCATTTGCTTCTTATAATCTTATGTTTTTTGTTAATATAACAAGTAATGAATGAAAGTAAATGTTTTTCCCACACTTTTGAAAAGGTGATAAAACTTTCATATTGTTATTTTTATTTTTAGTTTGTCAAATTTGCAAATATTGAAGAGGACACACCCTCCTATCATCGACGTTATGACTTTTTTGTATCTCGATTCAGTGCCATGTGTCATTCCTGTCATAGTGACCCCGAAATACGAACAGAGTATGTATTATTTTACTTTATGACTGAATACTGTGTTTAGATATTACATAATTATTACCAAAGGAAACAGGGATAAGTATATATACTTTCTTCCTGAAATACAGCTTTCCATTTCTTTTAGAAGTTATAGCAGTCTTTTGGAAAAGCAAAATTGCGAATGATTTCCCAATTCACTCAGAATAAAATTCAAAATCTTTACTGTGGCCTAGAAGGCTCATGTTCGCTCTGCCCCAGACTCAGATCCTGATATTCTATCATTTCTTCTTCCTCTCCCTCAAATCCAGCCACCAGGCTGTCCCTTGAACATTCCAGGCATACTTTTCAGGGCCTTTGAACTCATTGATCTGTCTTCCTAGAACTATTCCCCAGATAGCCCACAGCTTGTTACCTCATTTTGTTCAGATTTTTGCTGTAATGACACCTTATCAAGAGAGTCCTCCCTTTGCCACCCTTTATTTTATTAACTTAACTCACCCACGCAGTACTCTTTTTCCTCTTATCATATTTATTTTCTCCATGGCACTTATCCAGAGATGTTAGTCTGTTTCTTTCTCCTCTATGGAATGAGCTCTATGAGGGCAGAGACTTTGTTTTAAGAACTGCTGTATTATTAGCACTTTGAATAGTGTCTGGCACACCATAGGCCTTCAATAAATGTTTTTGAATGAATACATAGAAAAATAGAATGAATATAGAATCTGTCATTCTGAGCTACTCACAGCAAATGATTTTGCATATTTAAAAACATTTCTAAATATAACCTAGTAATAATATGGAATCAAATACTTATCTGGAAAAATAAAGCCAGGATGATAATCTATATAGAAATTAGAAACCTTAAAAATAGGAATTAAAGTCAAAATGACCTTGGTAATATAGAGTTTGAATATTAACGTAATACACTTAAAAAAAAAAAACAAACCTGAATTCAGAGGTATTGTGCGCAATCGATAGTCAGAATTTAGCATCTTTTGCAATCTTTATTTTTTTGTTAAAATAAATGTGCAGAAATATAACTAGCCTTTAGTTGGAGTATACAAGCTATGGTGTTGGTTTCCACAAAAGAAAACAAGTGTAGACATTATTTTAACTTAGAGAAAGCAAGCTAAGAGGTGATTAATAGTCATTTTCATATATCAGATTTAGTTTCTATCTGAGATGCTGTTAGTATAATTTTCCCTCAGCATAGGGCATAATATTAATAGAGCAATCAAAGTCCTACTGTTATGAAGTATAAAGACTTAGAAGTAAAGATGCTATAATTGCCTTATAATAAGTAGTTTCCTATATCTCCCACTCTCCATTGAATCCTCTTTTTTCCCTCCTTAAAGGATATTTAAAAAGTTGTTTATAAAATTGCTCCCTGTTGGGAACAAATGTAGCTCAAGTGGTTGCACACTGCTTCCCATGCACAAGGTCCCAGGTTCAATCCCCAGTATCTCCTAAAAATGAAACAAACAAACAAAACCCAACTCATTGGGGAGTGGATGTAGCTCAGTGTTTGACAGTGTTTGAGCGCCTGCTTCCCGTGTATGAGGTCCGGGGCTCAATCCCCAGTACCTCCTAAAAAAAAAAAAATTATGTAGTTTGAAAAGTGTATATGATGTCTGTAATATTTATGAAAAGATACCTTTAAAAAGTTCATTATATAATTATATAATGAATTCAGGAATTTAGCACCCCCTAGTGAAAAATCTTATCTTTTGCATGTATTTTTTACCTAACATTTTTCATATTGTTTGAAAAAGGAAACTTGAGATTTTATATATACCAATGAAGGGATTTATAGTACTTTTTCCTAATTATAAGTCTTTTCTCTATAATACAATATTTGAAATTCCAAAATTGCCAGCATTTCATGTTTGAATCGTTAAAATAAATGAGTAAATATTTTAAGGCATTTAGAGGAGTTTTTTCCTGCTTTGCCTAAAATAAAAACTCTCTTGGTTTTCTTAAGGTATATTTATATTCCCTTTTATATTCTAACATTGAAATTTATTGTTAATCCCTTTATTTTGAGGAAAACTCCATCAAATAGAGTTTGAGGGGAAATGCATGGTAGGAGATAGGATTGATAACTAAGATTTTCTTAAAATGTTTACCTTGCAGAAAATGGTTCCCACTTGTAAAGTCATAAACCTCAATCTTAGGCTCTAACTCTGACTTCCTGAAGAACCTTCAGTTGGGGTCAAAGAAATCATCATCATCCTTATAACGATTTATAACAGTAGGAACAGCTAAAACTTATTGAGGGCTTATTGAGTGTCAGTTATTGTTTAAGCACTTCACATGAATTAACTCATTTAAGTCCTAACAGCATTCCTATTCCTAACTCTTCTATTTTACCTATAGGGAAACAATTCTTTTTGGAGATCATGGCTAGAATGTGCTGATTAGGCCAGGCATTTGATCTGGATTGGATGCCCAACTGTGTAGCTGTAGTAACAATTGGTAGTCCCTGTCTCCTGTGCTACAAGGGCATCACCATCTGCTGGTATTCCATTTAGGCTACTGTGTCATAAGACACTAGCTACCTCTCTTGTGTCCTCTTATTTGTTTGTGTATACTATGCCACCTTCTGCTTGACTCTAGTGATACAACAGGCAATCATACCCAGCCTTTGCTGGAAGTCTTGGCCTTCTTGTCACTCAAGAAGTAGCAGTAGGTACATAGAGCAGATATCTTTTTTAAGTAATGTTAGGTTTACTACACATAATCTCTTAAGACTATCTTTGCACTTTAGAAAGCAGCATGTATAACAGTTTTGAAATAGGCAAAATTTGTCTGATTCCCAATTACCTTTTCTTGCATGCCCAGTGTCATAATTATTTCCATAACCAGTCTCCATTTGCTACTCCTGCATTGCCTGCATGATTTCCTCATGGATTTGTAAGACAATATCATCCCCTTCCCTATGTCTTCCATTCTTTAAACCTATTTACAGTTTTTGGAAGACAATGCTCGATAATCTCTAATTGGTCAATATTTCAAATAGTAGAAAAAAAGGAAATAAAAACAATCAAATTTGCCAGAAAGAAGATGTTTGGGGCTAAATGAGTTGCCAGGTTAGCACTGCTTAAAGAGGCTGTTCTTCCCCAGCTTTCATAAGCTTCTTTCCTTCCTTTTCTTTTTCCTGTAATTTTTTTTTTTTTTAAGAATGAGTAAGGGCTTGAGGAAGTTGGGTTCTATGGATTTTCTCACTATGCTAGTACATTTTATTGATAATGTTTATATGTGTATGTATGTGTACACACGTGTGCACATGGTGAGCTTATCTGTACTCCGTTTTGGCAGTTGTCATTCGTCATACCTTAAAAGAACCACCTGCTTCCAGTCTTAATGTAGGAGGACTAAGGGAGGTGGGAAGCTCTTAGGGAGAGAGGGAGGAACACTGAAAGAAAAAGGTTTTCAGGGACAGCGAAATCCTGTTTTCAGTTTCTGAGAGTTCTCAGCAAGAAATGAAGAGAACCTAGTTCATGTTAGTTTGAGTTATTGTAATTGTTTTAGTTTCCTAGGCTGCTCAGGCAAATACCGTGAAATAAGTCAGATTAAAAGGTAAAATTTATTTGCTCACAGTTTGAGGCTGGGGAAAAGACCAAATCAAGGTTTCATCAAGGTGATACTTTGTTCATGAAGACTGTGGCGTTCTGGGATTGGCTGCTGGCAGTCCTGGGTCCTTAGCTTGTCCCATGGCAGTGTACGTGGCAGTATCTCCTTGTTTCTCCCTTCTCTTCTGGGTTCCATTTATGTGGCTTTCTCTCTGTTTGAATATCACTCTTCTTATAAAGGACTCTAATAATAGGATCAATACCCATCCTAATTGAGGTGGGCTACACCCTAACTGATGTCACCTCATCAGAAGGTCCTATTTACAGTGGGTTCACACTGACAGGAATGGATTAAATTTAAGAACGTGTTTTTTGGGGGGTACCTAGAGTTTCAAACCACCACAATCATCATCAGCATCTTAGGAAAACCTAATGTTATTTTTAAATTATTTTTGTTGAAAAATAATAACCTAGATGTTCTATATTTTATAAACCTTTTAAGCTGTAAATGCTGATTTTAAAAAGATGGTACTCAAAGTAAGCCTGTTTTTAGAACTGCCATATCTCTGTGTCCATCTTAGATCTTTAAGATTGTAATGCCTTAGACTTACTGTATCTTATTTTCATTTTATTGATTTGAAATAACTAGCACTTGGGATCTATTTTCTCATTTAGGCAAGCAGACTTAAGTAACTTTTTGCACAATGTAAATTATATTCTCTTTTAAAAAAATTCTATCATGGTAAAATATATATAACATAAAACTTGCCATTTTAACCATGTTTAGATGTACAATTCAGTGGTATTAATTACATTCACAATGTTGTACAACCACCACCACTATATATTTCCAAATTTTTTCATCTCCCCAAACAGAAACTCTGCATCCCTTAAATAATAATTCCCCATTCTACTTTCCGTCTAGTCCCTGTTAACCTCTAATCTTTCTGTGTCTATGGATTTGCCTATTCTGGACATTTCATGTCAACGGAATCATATAAGATGTGGCCTTTTGTGTCTGGCTTCTTTCACTTAGCTTAATGTTTTCAAGGTTCATCCATGCTGGAGCATGTATCAGAACTTAACTCCTTTTTATGGCAGAATAATATTCCATTGCATATATATGCCACATTTTGTTTATTCATCTCTTGATGGACACTTATTTTTTCTCTTTTGCAGAATCCGAATTGCTGGAATCAGGGGTATTCAAGGCGTGGTTCGCAAAACGGTTAATGACGAACTTCGGGCTACAATTTGGGAACCCCAGCATATGGATAAGATTGTTCCATCTCTGCTGTTTAACATGCAAAAGATAGAAGAGGTTGACAGGTATTGATTAAAGGATCTTAGGGTTTTGGCTATTTTATTTCTGTATGTATAAGTGTGTCTGTATGGTTACTGGGATAAGAAAATTTTGCTTTTAGTATTATTTAAATAGTAGTCTAGTAAAGATGACTACTAGTAAAGAATTTAAAAATGTGTACCTTTCTGGGAAAATCATTAGTCTTTAGTGATCATATTAACCTTAGTAGACCACAAATTCTTATTTCATATGATTATGGTCTTATTTTCTTTTAGAATAAATTTGCACTTGCTGCTTATTATTGAGTATCCATATTGCTATTCAAATTAATACTACTTAAAGTTGCAAATGTTAAAAATAGAAATGATAGCTGAACTACTTGTGTAGAAATTTAGCATGCTTTTTCATGGAGAGTTAGAACTAAACAAAATAATAACAACAACTATTATTAATCTTGAGTTGTTTTTTTTTATTTTTTAATTTTTTGTTTAGACACTGTTCATTTGTGATTATGATATTAAGATATTTCGGACGGGAATAGTTTTGGATATATACTGATTTTTCTTTCTCCCGATAGCCAGTTGCACTCAGAATTCTGTACTCCGTTCTACTTTTTCATATACCATGAGCATGCTTTTCCCTCCCATTCTGTTGCTAAACACAGACACAATGTGTGATTAAGTTTCAGAAGCATTATTCTCCAATTTTATCCTGACCCTGATATTTCCAGTTTGAAGAGGGAAATCTGAATCAAATTTAAAAGATATTTGATGATTCTGTACTTGTAAAATTTATACTTTATTCATAATTTTGATGATGATGCATTCATTATCAAAATCAAAGTGGTCTAGAAGTAAGAAGATGATATGATCTACTCTATGGTTGTACTTACGTATACCTCTAAATTTATGGTAATTACAGAAAGGATTTTGTTTAACCTTAGATACGGCTTTCTCCAGTTTTGCAAATCTTTCCTAAAGCGTGAAACTTAAGCTATTTTTGCACCTTCTATATTTTTCCTATTCTTGGCACTGTAACTGAGATTTTTGAAATTTTCCTATCTAAAATATTTTCCCTTTAAAAGGTCCCTAACTAGTTGCTACCTAGGAAGGCATTCTCCATAATTATTACTCCTGAGGTCCTGAATTAGCATAAGTAAGATACAGAAGACAGAGACTATTGGTTGCCAAATCTTAAGAAATTATATTTTCTTTTGTTGTTAGTCCAATGCCACAGATAGGCTTTTTTGTTATCATTGTGCATGAATACAATAGCCTAAAGTAAGGTTTCAGAATTTGAGCAAATCATAGTGTCTGCCGAAGACATTTATGTATACAAGTGTTCTATTAGCTTTTAAATTTTTCTTTTTTATTCACATGCTATGTCATAAGTTTTTCGTTTCATTTTATTTCTTCCCACCTACAGTTAAACTGGGGATACCTAAGGATGATTTTTGGGCACCATTGTGCTTACTAAGATTTTACTTTAAATGTAGAAAAGTGTGAAAATAAAATTGCAAGCTGCTGAGTATTTTACCTATGTGAAAGATGTTCTATTAGAAAGAAGCTACACAGCTCAATTTAATTCTCCCTATTTGGAAGATGATATGAATAGGTTTGGTGGTGGTTAGTTCATGAAGTTAGAATTAAGCTTTAAAGTTATTTTGGGATAAAAAGAAAATGTATTTTAACATGTCTGAGAAGTAAAATCTATTCTCTTTTAGCTGTTAGTGTCAGGATACTTGCATTAATTTTTCTCTTTTTCTCTTTTTCAGTCGAATAGGTCCTCCTTCTTCTCCTTCCACCACTGACAAAGAAGAAAATCCTTCTGTGCTGGCCGAAAACTGTTTTAGAGAACTACTGGGTCGAGCGACTTTTGGGAATATGAATAATGCTGTTAGACCAGTATTTGCGTAAGTAGTGAATGTTTTCCTGATTATTTGTGACTTTGCTCTATTTATTCTGTGTTAATTTACCTGCAGAGGACAAATACTTTTTTATTATATGAGAGAGTTATTAATGGAACCAGGATAGCATGACGGAAGGAGTAGGGGATTGAGGTGGACATCATATTGGTTCAACCACTCAACTAGTTTATTACCCTTTAAATATGAAATATAATAATGTACATAATATATGCATCATTCAACTTGAATTTCTGCTTAAAACCTTGAAATGCATATGTGCAGTAAAATATTAAAACAGAGTCCAAGTATGCTGTGACTTGTTTTACTAACTTCTGTGGTTAGTTCCTCCCATTCCATGGCTTCTATTCTTTGGCTTTCTTTTTGCCATGTCTGGGCTGCCTTAGACCATGCTTGCTTCTCTGAGTAAATTTCAGCTAGTACCTAGTGACTCATCAGTACAGGGGGTATTAAATATCTCATTGGCACTTATACGCTATCTTAAAGGCAAAATGTATTTGCGAGCTTTGAGTTTCTCCTATAGACATTATTTCTCAAGCTTTAACAAAAACACATACACACAAAAAAAACCTTTGTGTTCTTTAATTTCTGGGGAGTTTCCTTTTGTTAATCATTTGCCCTATAATTTTCTCTTGAAATCTTATATCTTCATGATTTAATGTCTTTATATCATGAGTGTACTATATACTACATATACTAAAATATGACATCCAGATTTCTTTATTTAGGGCAGATGTTCTTAGCCTAGGGTTATCTTAACACTTTTACTAACCCAGAGGCAGTCTATAAAACTTAAAAATCTAGAGAGCTAACCTGGAAGAAAGAAGTTATCAAATTGGGTGAACTTGAGTAACTTGACGTGGGCTATATTCTTTTCCACAGAGACCTTAATGGGCATAAATCCTGATCGTGTATTTAGTTAATTAAGTATTAAATTCCTCTGCAAGTAAAATACTAGGTTTTCCTGGGAATATATATATGAATAAAATTGTCCTAGTCCTTAAACTTTATAATTTGATATACACAAATATTTATATAATGTATGGGTATATGAGAAGGCCAGAAGGTTCTAAACCAGTTGAAAGAATTCGAGTCTGATTTGGGAATTTAGAAGTTTGCCTTTTGAGGTGGCCTTAGATGAATAAGTAAAATTTTGGGTGGTTAGATGCAGAGGCAGAGGATAAGTGTGGGCTTTGTGTGAGGAGCAGAGATTAGTTGATACACTTTGGCAGAAGTGTAAAATATAGTGAAGGTAATAGTGTGAGGAGTAAGATAGTTTAGGGCACATTTGAGAGAGCTTAAAATTTTATATTCTAGTATGTAGCCAGTTACTAGAGATTTTAGCTCAAGGGTGTGGAATGGTCAGACTTGTCCTTTTTTTCATAATCAGATGGAGTTACATAGGATGGATTTTAACCAGGGTGGGTATGTTAGGAGGTTATTGTAATAAAATTCTGGACAAGAAGGTGTAAGACCTGAACTATGACCAGAACTAATTTTCCAGTATTTGAAGAGGTAAATAACATTTAGTATTCTGCCTCTTAGTAGAGAGTAGATTTTCGTTTTTCTAGATGGAGTTGTAATTCATTTTAATTTCAGGAAATTTTACAACCTCTTTTAGAGCTAAACATCTTACTTCAGAAGGATATTTTTTTACCCCACCTAGCTCTCCCTTAGTTTAGTTTAAACTCTACAAATTTTCTCTGTTCTCCTTAAAACAACAAAACATTTCCTTCTATTGTATTCTTAGATACTGAAAATGTGTCCTATGCTCATTGTTTGTTAAAAATGTGACATTCTTATTTCTGTTAAATCAGGTATTTTCTTTACTAGATCAAGTAATGATTGATATAAAGAAATTGCTTAATATTGAACTAAAAAATTATTTGCAAATAAAATTTCCTAAGCAATTTTTCTCCATCTTCAGAGCTACTTTCTATAGTAATCCATTAACTAGAAATGAAACACTTTTGTTTTGAGACTAATTGTTATTACTGAAAAATATTTCTATATGGTACTACTTGCTCAAAGTATGCTACAGTTACCATTTTTACTTTAAAAGAAAAAATTACTTCATATATCATTGAAAATACTCTTATTAGTGCATTATTTTTGTATACTATCAAAGTTTAATTTCGTATTGAAAAAATTAATGTGAAGTTAAATGTGATTTTTTTTAATGCTATCTTTTAAAAAATTGTTTATTTATTTATTTATTTCTCCCCCCACCCCCTGTTGTTTACACTTTCTGTGTTTGTTCGTCTTCTTTGTTTCTTTACGAGGCACTACGAACTGAACCTGGGACCTCCAATGTAGGAGGGAGGTGCCTAATCGCTTAAGCCACGTCCCTTCCCTGCTTTTGTTGTTTTTCTTCTTGCGTCATTTGTTGCGTCAGTTTACTGCGCCTGCCTGTCATGCCAGCTTGCTGTCTTCTTTAGGAGGCACTGGGAACCGAACCATGGACCTCCCATGTGGTAGGCGGGAGCTCAATCGCTTGAGCCACATCCGCTCAACATATTTTAAACATATATTTACTATGTAAAACATTTTTCTTTTTCTTTCTTTCTTGTCTCTTAAATAACATTTGATTCTTAGGAATCTGCCAGTTTTGCGTTTTCTAACCAATGGCTGGTACTTTTGGAATATATGTTCAGCTGAAGATTTCAGTGTTTGGGAAGCAATAGATTACGATTAAAATGCAATATTTTTAGTTAGAGGTGTGTCATAGTACAGTTATATTCATGAATTAAGTATCAAAAATCCTTTTTGAATGTTTAGAACCAAAGAAAATAAGCCTGACTTTTCAGACTAAACTTCTCATCAGTATTTGTTGAATGTTGGGCCAAATTTGGGATTGGGGAGTGGCAGGGTAAAGGAGGGATGAAAGAAAGAGTGAACATTTTACAGTGCCAGATGCTGCGCTTGATGGCTCCTCTTGCCTTATCTCATTTAATCCTTACAATATAGTTATCTTCTGAGGAAAAGGTATTCTTCACACTACCTTTGCAAACGAGAAGATTGAGAAGAACAGTTTAACAAAGTTCTTTGCATTGATTGATTACGTACTTCTAAGTTGTTCTTAGGAAAATTCTGATGCCTAATTTACTCCTCAACATTTATAAAATCATGTTGCAATTCACCTTTGGCGTTTAGAAATAAAATTAGATATGTGGAGGTAGAATGTCAAAAAGCTATGATAGGGGTCGGATGTGGCTCAACTGGTTGGGCGTCCGTCTCCCATATGGAGGGACCCGGGTTCGATCCCTGGGACCTCCCAGTAAAAGAAAAAAAAAAATGCTGTGATAAAAGTTCTATGCTCTTCATACTGCTTATATTTTTCCACCAAAATTGGTAGAGGAGATTAAACACTTTATAATTGACCCTTGATTGTAGAGAAGTAGCTTCAAGTAAGAAACTGGAAATTTCTTTAAAGTTTAATGTTTTATTTTATAAATTATGAGAAATTTTTCATACCATTTTATAGTGTCTTCATGCTTTTTGTTTATATAAAAATGAGATTTGTTTTTTTTCCTCAAAAAATCCGAGTCGAAGTGTTCTAGCAAAAGAACAAATGTACCTTAGTCCTACTGCACTTACAGATCTCCCTCTAGTGTCCATAAGGTAAAACTAAAATATTTTTTTGCTCAGGCCGGTGTATTTTGTGATCAGTTCTTGTTTTAGAAGTGTTTAAGCTGAATGTTTTGTTTTATTTTTTTTTTTACTTTCAAAAATCTCAGCTCGTTGAATTTCTTTGTGACTGTACTTATTCTTCCCTACTGTGCATCAGTGACCCCTCAATATGAAACTTCCCAACTATTTTAGAAAGGTATTTTAACAGATTGTTTATATAAATCTAAGACAGTGTCTCTCAGAATTAGTATACTTAATCCCCGGGTTGCTTGTTAAAAGTGCAAGATCTTTGCCCCAAATCCCATGTATATTGTGGTAGGGGGTCAGTGGAGAGTCCAGAAATCTGTTGTTGTTGTTGTTGTTGTTGTTGTTGTTGTTGTTGTTGTTAATCAAATCCCAAGATGATTTTGATGCATGTTGTCTGGGGGAGCATGATGATTTGAGAGTCACTGGTCTCAAGGGACTAGTGGGATGGTCCCTTGGGAGATGAAAGTTCTATTTTACAGAGAAACAATTTTTATTTGAAAATTCCTTTCCTCTTCTCTTTCCCCTTACTACCAAACCTATAGAAAAAAATAGTATCCAGTTATTGCCTCAGCTTCCTTATTTCCCGTGTTCCACCCACACCGTAGTGTCGCTTCTACCGCACTAATATGTTGGAACTCTTCTTGCAAGGGTAAACAGTACATTTGACCTCTAATATTTTACACTGCTTTTTCCTTTTTCTCTGACTGGCTCTATTCCTGGCCTCTCCTTCAACTCAACCCCTTAATATTTTTCCTTAGGTTTCTTCCTTCTTCCTCCTTCTAAACTTTCTTTTGCTTTCAAGATTATAACTACCTGTATTTTGATTAAGCCCAAACCTATTTTGGTTTTTCTAGGTCCTAACTTTCTTTGAGAGTTGTCCATTATTTCCAAACAGGGAAATTGACATCTTGATGGTATTGAGTCCTCTTTCATTTATTTAGGTGTCCTTTTATGTCTTTCAGTGACATTTTATAATAATCTCATGAAGGTCTTTGTTTGTTTGTTTGTTTGTTTTTACCGGGAGGTCCTGGGGATCGAACCCGGGTCCCTCCATATGGGAGATGGATGCCCAACCAGTTGAGCTACATCCGACCCCCGTGAAGGTCTTATTAGACTTTTTTTTTATTGCTATAGAAAATGTCTTAAAAATTGCATTTTTTTTGTTACTAATTTATAGAAATGCAGTTGATTTTTATGTATGGGCCTTCTATTAGTTGATTTTGGTGTAAATTCTCATTAATTCTAGGAATACATTTTAAGATTCTTTTCAGTTTTCTATGTATAAATCATTTGTGACTAATGATAGCTTTGTTTTTTTCCCATCCTTATACCTTTTATTTATTTTTTTCCTCTATCTTTTCATTCTTATATCACACTGCTTAGGACCACAATACTCTGTGAAATAAAGTGGTAATGGTGGTATAGACTTGTTCTGATTTGAAGGGACCACTTTTAACATTTTGCATTTAGTTTGATGTTTGTTGAGATTTTAATATTTATTTTTATGATAGAAAACCTTATTGGTTTAAGACATTTTTCTTTTATTTCTAGTTTATTGTCAGTTTTTAAAATCACAAGCAATTTTTTGCATGCTTTTTCTGCATGTTTTTTTTTTTTTCTTAGAAAATTTAGGATTCATTTTTTTATATAAAGTTTAAAGTGAAGTATTCTCTTTTCCTTTGTTCTTAGGATTACAAAGTTGAACTCTTCCTTCTTAGAGTGTTTTTGCTAGTATATTAGTTTCTTTTTTTTTTTTAAACTCTGTGGCATTAATAGTATTACTATAGTATTCAGTCAATGTGTCTGTTTATTTACCAATAGTCTTCAATTTCTCTACTTAATATTCCTTTTGGCATTTTTGTCATTTCTTCTCAAATCATTTTCTTCCTTTGTCCTAAAATAAGTCCTCCAGAAATTCCTTTAGAGAATATGTTTATTTTACCCTTATAGCATGATAAAAAGATAGTTTTGCTGGCCGTGTAATTCTAAGTTGACTTATTTTTAGTCAATACTTTGAGGATATTATTTTGCTTTTCTCTGCCTTCTATTGTTGGTATGGGGAAGTTTTGGTCTAGGTATATTTCCTTGAGAGCAGAACTATTTGTTCTGTTAGACTGCTGTTAAGATCTTCTCCTTATCTTTATAGACTTCCTAAAGCTGAAGATTAGAGCCTTTCTTTCTTTCTTTTTTTTTTTTTTAATTAGAAAAACTCTCAGATATTGGCTCCTCAAATAAGGCTTGTTCTCATTCTATCTTTGATTTTCTTCTGGAGAACTAATTCAAAGTGTTTATTAGGCCTTCTCCCTCTGTGCTTAATGGGAATCCTGTTTTATACAGGATTGTTCTATACACCCACAGCTTGTCTTGTAAAGGGGGAAAATGATTTTAAAAAGAGAAAGAATTTAGGTAAGAGCAAATATCAATAACAGAAAGCAAGAGAGAATCAGTAAAACCAATATCTGATCCCTGAGAGTTCTTTGAAGAGACTAATGAAACAGGCAAACCTCTATTATGATCAATTAAGAGAAAAAGACAAAAAACACAAACACTAGAAATGGGAAAAGAAGAACATTAACTACAGATGTAGTGAGATTTCAAAAATCTTAAGAGAATCCTATGAACTACTTTAAGATAAAACTACTTAACTAGGAAAATGTGTAAAACCTTTATGGAGAAAACAATAAATGTCTATTTTAAGATAAAAATTAAGACCTAAGTGTTTGGTAGGAATCTCCCACCAAATTTCCCTATAGTAATATCTTAGGTCATCCCACTCCTTAAGTGAGTTTTTGATAGAAAGATTATATATGTCTGACCTCCATGGGTCCAATTTCTCTACTGGATAAAAAAAAAGAAAAAAGAAAAACCCTAATCTTCAAATTTAGGAAATCCATAAAGATAAAGAGAAAATCTTAACAGCAGTCTAAAAAAAAACAAATAGTTCTGCTCTCAAGGAAATATAACTAGACTGAAACTACCCCGCTCCAAGCTTTGGCTTTTCACCTCTCTTGTCCCTGTTAACTCTAGCTGAAATGTAGGACCAAAGCTGGTTCATATATATACTTTGCAAGCCTACACTTTCCCCAAATCCTAAGGTCTTTGAGAGTGAATGGGGGAAGGCAGAGAAAAGTTAGCAATTCATTTTTTTCACTGATCTGAAACAACATTTGCTAACCATTTTTATCAATAATTGACATTTTGATCACACTTTTTTTGATCTCCTGTAGAGCAATTTAGGAGGGAAAACGGGAAATTATTTGATGGTCTTCTAAAATCTCAACATAATAATATCAAATACTATGTGCTATGTACTGTTCTAAGCACACTTTGTGAATTAACATTCTTAATCCCCCCAAAACCCATAAGTACTATTATTAGTCTCCATTTTGCAGTTAAGGAGAGTAAGGTACACTATATAAATGAAGGGATACATCATCTCATGTATGGAAAGACTCAATAAAATGTTTAATTCTTCCCAAGTTAATATATAAATTCAGTGCAACAGATATTTTCACCAAACTATATGTATTCTAAGGTAAATATGTGAAAGTTGTATTTGATCATCTTTGATAAACTTTTACTCCATTGTCACAGTTTCAACACCTTTTTTCCCTCTTTAAGCATAAAAAAAAAAAAAAAACTCATTTTAAAATGTTGAAGCCATTAATTCCAAGAATATCTCCAGCTTTCAAGGATTGGATTCTGTTGCCATTCACTCATTGTGACTTTTTACCTTGTATGTACTGTGAATTTTAATTTTGAGTTGACATTCATTGTAACTTTATTTGTAGGAATTGAGGGCTGAATTTATGGTGTGTTCCTTACAGGAGGTTTTATGTTTCCTTCTGCTAGAGACATTGGTGCACTGTTATTTGGACACCACTGTGAACTACCTTCTTGTCTTAGATTTTGGGGCCACATAGGATGAATACTATCTCAAACCCTCATCAGAGCCTGGGTATAAATGTATTGTAGGTTTCTGTGGTGAGACTTTATTTTCTGTGGTTCTCCTTAGAGCCAAGGCTGAGACCTTTGAACTTCTCAATAGTCTCACGCTGCAGGTTTCTGCTTGGTTTGCTGAGGGTGTCATTTTTTAGGGGCCATAAATTGATGTAAGGATTTCTGATCTGATTATCATATATATGTATATATTCATATTCTCGCATTTTGTTGTTTTATGCCAGGCTTGGGCAGTTGGGGCAAATATGTATCATATATTTGGAAATGAAAACCTTGACTTTCTTTTAGATAATATCTTTTGATTGTTAAACTTTGTATGTTGTTGTGAGTTCTAGAGAAAGAATAAAAAAAGGGATTCTCAAGGTAATTTTTTTAATTATTTACAGGCATTTAGATCATCATAAACTATGGGATCCCAATGAATTTGCAGTTCACTGCTTTAAAATTATAATGTATTCCATTCAGGTAAGATTTGATTAAATATTAATTATATAAGTAATTTTGATCTATATAGATATCAGGTCATCAAACAGATATGTATATGACACTATAGGATATAAACTGGAATTGGAATTCATATTTATTTATAGCAGCATATAACTGATAATAACGTTTGATTATTTGATGGATTTGATTAAGTTCAATTAACCATAAAATTGATATAGTAATAATTCTTAGGTAATATTTCAACCTCTTTGCATAAAACATTAAACTAGCTAGCTCTGACCAGAATTTAACATCTTTAAGGGATTACATAGACATAGTTTCAAAATTTGTGATGAAGGGAAAATATTTTGTTTAAACCTTATCTTTTGTGTTAAATTGATTTGTTGAAGGTATAAGGTGTTGTGATTAAGAACTGCCTTCTAGAGTCAGACTAGGATTCACATCTAGACCCTCCCTTAGAGATTTTGTATGACCTTGGGCAAGTTACCTAACTTTTGAAAACCTATTTCATTTGCACTGTGAAGTGCACAGAATAATTGAGCTAAGCCTACCACACAGGGCTGTTTGTGAGGATGAAGTGGGATAATGCATATACAGTATTTATTTATTTATTTATTTATTTATTTATTTATTTATTTTAGTCATAAAACCAATTATTTAATTGAAGCTATAAAAAAGAGGCAGTATAACTGATAAGATTAAGAAAGAATATTTAGCATGTTTCAAAAGATTTAAAATAGAAGGAGGACACTTTATAAAACACTGTGTGGGAAATAAAATTCTGAAACCATAAGTAGAAATGTAACATTACAGAGTATCTTATAAAAAACTGAGACAGAAATATAAAAGGAGTATTTATGCTCTAAGTCTGAAAACTATTAATAATGATCAAATATTTAAAGTTTAAATTTACAGTTCCCAAGTATGAGACTCATATTACTATACACAGTATTTAGAACAATGCCTGACACCTCGTTACCTCTGAAGGAGGGGCCTTTTGTTGCCCGTATTGTTACAGTCGCACTATATATATATTCACACTATATATATTATCCCTGGAGCCATCAATTGAGAATTAGTATTATAATAGCTATTTATTACACATGATAATATGATAGACACTATTTTATGTGCTTTATACAAATTACCTCATTTACTTGTGACCATGATCAATGAGGTGATTGTTGATATTTTTAAAATATTGGAGATGAGGCACAGAGAGGCCAAGTAACTCTCTTGAAATGTGAGCTATTGAGTTATTAAGCAATGGAAACAGAATTTGAATTTGGGGAAATCCAGCTCTAGGGCTTAAATAATTAACCACTAAGTTATATTGCTTCTTCAAGCTATTTATCCATTAACACTGTTTTAAACGTCAGAATAAGGGTGAATTTTACTGTAGGTTAAGTAATACCTCAATAAACCTGACTTAAAACCCATATAGTCTAAAGTATAACATCTTTGCATTTTCATTCTTTTCACTCTGTGCTCTTTTTCAATGCTTAATTTTATTCCTGAGTTGTTCCTTATAAATAGAACCAATGTATGTTTTGTTTGCTTGGGATAGGCTTGCTTTATGGAATTATTAAAAAGATCCTCAGTCATTCTCCAAAAATGCCCTGGTTTGGACAGTGAAGCAAATGGCTACCCTATTTATAAGGCAGACTCCAATTACATACAGTTCACACATCAAAAGCATGTAGCTTCCTAAGAAAGATTTTCAGTTTCACATTGTGTATGAGTGTCTGTCTGAGTTGCTTCAATTTTAATATAGCTTTAAATGAAACAAAAAGGAAAGCTGAAAAGGCAAACTTGGTTTTTACATTGTGTTGTTATAAAAAGTAGATGTGTTAGAACAGAAATGCAAGAAATATGGGAGTGGATATGGTTCAAGCAGTTGAGTGCCTGCTTCCTACATGGGAGGTCCTGGGTTTGGTTCCTGGTGCCTCCTAAAAAGCAAACAAACAACAAGCAAAACAAATGAAGAAAACAACTCTGGGGAGCCAATGTGGCTCAGTGGTTGAGCACTGGCTTCTCATATATGAGATCTGGGTTCAATCCTTGGCCCCTGGTACCTTAAAAAAAAAAAAAAGGAATTACCTGGAGATCATATTTCTGTTATGTTGATAGAGATGGAGGCGAATTTTTTGCTTTTTGACAGAGTAGCCGTTATGTGTAGGACACTGCTTAATAGTATAAAACCATTCATTACAAAGAGGTGAAACAGGGTGGTAGATACGGCTCATGGGTATATGTATAAGTTTATGAAAACAAAACATTTCTACTCTGTTAAGAAAAATCAAATATTCACTGGAGTTAAAAATAAACATTTGTCTAGCTATGCTTTTTTTTTTTAAGCAGTTTTATTCATACACTATACAACCCATCAAAAGTATATAATTAATGGCACTCATTATCATAATTTTGATTAGGAGCTGATATCGTTCCCTGTGACTGACCAAATTAATTTATATGTGATAAAATCACCTTTGTAAATTGTGACACTTCTAATACCTTCTTTATTTAAATTTTGGCGCATATGCATTGATCAGCTTTTCATTTTGACAGTGGCTCTTGAATAAAGTTTTGACTGTGGAGCAAAGTTAGATGTTCACAATAAAAAATAGTATTTATCTAGTTTGGGTAAGGGATAAGTACGGTAAATATCATAATCTGTTTATTTTTTCACCAGCAATTTGTCTTGTTAAATTACAAGAGTGTTTACATGTTCATTTTGAAGGGTTGGAAATTATAGAGAAGTATAAAAAGAATGTACATTTCTCATAAATCTCTCAGAGGTGGCCAGTGTCAACATTTTGTTACATATAATTCTAGTTTTATGTACTTTAATAAAAAAGATTAAATTTTATTGAGCACAGTATTTTGCACCTTACTTTTTTCACTCAAAGTATCAAATATTTTCTAGTATCCCTATTTATTTTTCAAAAGTATGGTTTTTAATGCTTACACCTTATCCCTTAAGTGCCATAATGTATTTAACCTGTCCCCTGCAATTGGACATTTAAGTGTCACATGCTTTTCTATTCTTTAGAATACTGCCAGGATAAATGTACTCGTTTATACATCTTTGTATTATTTTGTTGCCTGTAGGCTCAGTATTCTCACCATGTGATCCAGGAGATTCTAGGACACCTCGATGCTCGTAAAAAAGATTCTCCACGGGTTCGAGCAGGTATTATTCAGGTTCTGTTAGAGGCTGTCGCCATTGCTGCTAAAGGATCCATAGGTGAGTAATAATAAAAAAAAGTTTTCTGTAGGGATAACAGTGTATAGAAAACTATTCTCTGAGAATGATCTACACATTTTTTTGTTTTGTTTTGTTTTTTTTTCACACATTTTAAAATTTGCTGTAATTTCTCTTGAAATTTGGGTTCATATGATTATTCTTAGATTTCTTTAGTGCATAGTTCAGCATTTTCCTCCAAGTCAGGTCTCTTCTTCCCTTTGTCCTTTTCTTCTAATAAAGGTTTTAAATACTAATTATGTGTTTGGGAGAATACAGATCTGAGAAACTTAGTTTACTTAGGGGATTATACAACTTCACCTAATACTATAATACAAGGCAGAATTTGATCAAGTATTATAAGAAAACAGGTTCAGAGAGGGGTGGGAAAAATTATGTAGCCCATTTTGGCCAGAATGTATGATGTTAGTGTAGAAAAAGTCAATACATGGCTTTAAAGATAAATTTTGGCAAGAGCATGGACTTAGTCTACAATTGATTGGCATTCCTTAAATATTTACTGTAGTCTTTATCAGAGATGTCCTACAGGAAAATTCATCTGGCAACAAAATATACAATGAGTTAAATAGAGATAACAGGTGACTATCCTATGTAGGCATGATAGAAAGAACTTGTCCTTGGATATTAGCTGTAGAGTCAGCAGGATTTGATAACTGATTGTAAATGAGGAACAAGGAGAAAGGACAGGTCTAATATCATGATATATCACCTGTATTTGATTAGAAGAATGGAAGGGTCCATAATAGAAACATGGAAGTTAGGAGAATCTGATTATGGTTTCTTTGCTTCAAATTCAATGTATAAATATATCCACTAATGAAATATTCTAGCTTTCTTTTGACTCAGTTGTTTTAGTTTGCCAAAGGGCTGCCAATGCAAAGTATCCGAAATGGGTTGGCTTTTATAAAGGGGATTTATTTGGGGTAAAAACTTAACAATCCCAAGATGGTAAAATGTCCAAATTAAGGTACCGTCAGAGGCACTTTCTCACCAGCTGCCACGTGTTGAAGCAGATGGCCACTGATCTCTGCTGAGGTTTGAGCTCAGTTGAGGGCATCCAGGCATAGGGCTTATCTCTTTCCAGGCCTCCTATATCAGTCTCCGCTGTTCCACTTTCTCCTGAGTTCATCTGTAGCTATCAGGCATATACTAGGGCTTGTCTCGTCTTGAGCTACTCCATGGGCCCAGCCTCTTGGGGCTTCATGCTTAAGCAAAACTAGTTTGGTAGGATCACACAAGTCGGCTTCCTTTTTCTCTGTCTTTCTGTGTCTCTCTGTGCCTCCGTTTATATCAGACCCAGCAAGGGAGCAAAGACTCAACCTGAGTCAAGTCTTACTGACATAGTCCAATCAAAAGCCCTAAATCGATCTTATCAAGTAATCTAATCAAATGGCCCTCAACTGAATTTAACTCGATCAAATGGTATCACACTCACAGGAATAGATTAATTAAAAATTTTTTTTCACTTTTTAGGATTCATAAAATAATCTCAGGGAGCAGATGTAGCTCAAGTGGTTGAGCACATGTTTCCCATGTATGAGGTCCCGGGTTTGACCCAGTACCTACTGAAAACAACAAACAAACAAACAAAAAACAACTCTCATTGGGGAGCAGATGTAGCTCAGTAGTTGAGTGCCTTCTTCCCATGTTTGAAGTCGTGGGTTCAATCCCCAGCACCTCCTACAAAAATCATCATCATCATCATCATCATCATCATCATCATCTCAAACCTCCACATCCATCATAATGTTTCTAGAGAATGTGGTATCAAATGAGGTTGGGCATTTTGGATATATACTTTTCATTATTAATCTTGTAATTTACCTCAAAGAGATTGGAAGCAGGTTATTTAATTGGAAAGTTATTTAATTTGAAATATGAAATGAAACACAGATGATGCATTCAATCATCACATTTATTATTGAATGCCTGCTATGTGTTAGTTACCATGCTAGGCTCTGTGCATTCAAGGAAGCGTTTAGACACGGCTATCTGTTCTGGTGGTGCTAAGAGTTGAGAGTAGGAGAGAGTGATAAAGTCCACTAATTAAAATATAGTGTGACTAATGAAAGATGTTTGTGTTGGGGGTTGTGGGATGTGAGGGAGGTGGGGAACATGGGAATCCCTGTAGTTTTTGTGTGGCATTTATGTAATCTAAGCATCTTTTAAAATATAAAAAAAATTAATAAATAAAAAAATATAGTGTGATAGTTGCACTGATAGAAACATGTGGAGAGTATTTATAGAATAAAAAGGAGAAAGAAAATTCAGTTTACGTGAATCTGCTAAACTGGCTAGTTTCTTTCCAATAATTGAGACAAATTCTTTTTTCATTCTCAGAAAATGCAAAATTTTCTGTTCTGTAATGAGCTGTTTTATCAAGATCGTGTGGATTCTGACCCAATAATCAAGTTAAATATTTTCCTAGTACATATTATGAGTAGGCAATATTAGGTGGAAAGTTTTAGGTAATTCTTATATGTGTATATGCATTTTGTGTAGTTTGTTTCAGAGATTCAAACATAGATGCCCAGTAAATATTTGTTCTTCTATCTAGGTGACCTTATTTAGGTGTTTTTCAATTGCTTTTTGTCCTTCAAACTATTTAGTTCTTAAATTGTTAATTATTTCCAACTTCTTAGAAAATAGCCAAAAACCCCTGTTGAAAAATATGAGAGTTGATTTTGAGTACATAATACTGGAAAAGTGTATCTGCTCACATGAATTATCTGTTACAGGCCCCACAGTGCTGGAAGTCTTTAACACCCTATTGAAGCATCTGCGTCTTAGTGTTGAATTTGAAGCAAATGATTTACAGGGAGGCTCTGTAGGCAGTGCCAACTTAAACACAAGCTCCAAAGACAATGATGAAAAGATTGTACAGAATGCTATTATCCAAACAATAGGTGAGTAAATTTCACTTTTTACAACTAGTACATAAAACAACGACTAAAAAAATATAAAGCTCTTACTTAAGGTACTTGGCTCTTATAGTACATTTGTCAAAGATGAATGATAGCTTACACTTTCTAAAAATTTTTATTTGAAAAATAAACATAAGAATAGGATAAAGAATACTTTATTCAGATTCATTACCACATGTTTTTTTCAATTATTCTCACTACCCCTAACTCTCTACATGTGTATGTATGACTACATACATGTATACACAGTTGATCCTCATTATCCTCAGAGTCTTTATTTGTGACTTAACTTAATTTATTAAAATTTGTCACCCTAAAATTAGTACTTGCAACACTTCTGTGGTCATTCATAGATATTTAACAGTGGCTAAAAATTTGAGTTCTCCAATACACATTCCCAGCTGAAGTTGAATAAGGTGATGCTCTACTTTCTTGTCTTACTTTTCTGTTTTTGTGCTTTTTGTTGGAAATTTCACTTTTAAAATGAGCCCCAAGCATAGTGCAGAAGTACTGTCTAAAATTCCTAAGGGCAGGAAGGCTGTGCTGTACTTTACAGAGAAAGTATGTGTTAGATAAGCTTCATTGAGGAATGAGTTATAGTGCTGTTGACTGTGAGTTCAGTGTTACTGAATCGACACTATAGATATTAAATAAGGTTTATTTAAACAGAAGCACACCTGAAACAAAGTTATTTAATAATCTAATGAAAATATTGTGACCAGAGTCTCACAGGAACCTAACCCTGTATTTCTCTTAGGAGCAATTGTTCAGTACTTGGTAATTCAGTGTTCAAAGCAACTTTATAGGATATGACTTCTGCAAATAATGAGAATTGACTGTACTTTTTTTTTTTCCTAAACCACAAGATAACAAGTTATATATATATTACAGCCCTTTACCCCTAATTATTCAATGCCTTTTTCTAAAGAAATTGTTATTTATCAACATTAAGAAATTTAAAATTGATATAGTACTTTAATCTTCCATATTTAATTTTTGTCAGTTGACCCAAAAATGACCTTTATAGTATTTCCCCCTTAGATATAGGATCCAGTCTTGGTTCATATTCCTTTAGTCTGGAACATTTCTTTTATGATATGGGCAATTTTTAAGAGGCCAGCCCCCCTCCACTTTTTAAAAAAAAATAGAGTTCTTTGCTTGGTTTTATCTGATGTTCCTCATGATTGAATTCATGCGATGCGTTCCTGATTGGAATACTATGTAAATGATATGTTCCTTTCAGAATATCGCATCCAGAGGTGCACAGTGTACATTTGCTTCTCATTGGTGATGTTAATTTTGATCACTCAATCAAGGTGTTGTCCCATTTCTCCACTGTAACAACTTTTTTTTTCTTGTACATAATAAGCAGTCTCTGGGAAGACACTTATAGATTGCATGGGATATTCTGCTCTTCTTCAAAACATCCTCCAAGATTTAGCATCTATTCTTAATTCTTACTTGAACCAGTTTTTACCATCATGGCTTGCAAAATTATGGTTTTCAGTCTCTAGCACTCAGTGGGCACTGTGAGCAAGAGCCCTTTTTCCCTCCCCTGTGTATGTATATAGGTATGTTTGTGTTTATTTATTAGTGGTATGAATTCATCAATTTCCATGTTTTATGGTTTATAATTTATTACTGTACGTAATTATTTTGGTGTTCAAATTTTCCAGATTTGATCAGTTGGAGCCCCTTAAGCTGCCTCCTTTGTCTTTGTAATGGTCTCCCAATTTTTTTTTTTTGAGCTCTGCCTTTTTTAAGCTATTCCAAACTCACCTAATTCTTTCTGTCCTCTGCTGCAGCTGTGCTTAGCCATTTCTCCTAGGATCTGTGGTTCCTTTTAGTGAGGAATGGGATTAGGCACAGGAGTTCTTAACAAGGGGTTAAGAACTTGAATTGAAATTCAATAAAAACATTTTTGTGGGGATATGTTGGTTTGGTTGTGATTTATTTATTAAATAATACAATGTATAGTGTGGACTTAGTGTAAGGCCTTTATGGTTTTCACCTGACTGACAAGGGGATCCATGGAACAAAAAAGGTTAAGAACCCCTGGATTAGGGGATTAGTGACCAACATCTCAGTGCTGATATACCCTGGCTTCAATACCGTATGCTGCGAATATTCTCGCTGTCCTGATTTTGTGATAATCAGGGTAGGCTAAACATACGCTATATTAGAAACCATGCATGTGTCCCCAGACCTAGTTTTTCTCCCTAGGTCTGGTTTTTGGAATGCTGGTGATAAACTAAGCCTGATTTATTATATGACCATCCTGTATGGGAAAAGACTGTAACTCTAGGTATCTTTGGCCAACCTTAAGAGATATAGCAGGGGGACAGATGTGGCTCAAATGGTTGGATGTCCATCTCCCATATGGAGGGACCTGGGTTCGATCCCTGGGACTTCCTGGTAAAAATTTAAAAAAGAAAAATGTAGAAGGCACACGGGTGCGCCGTCAGGCTCTGCCTGCAAGCAGGTGTGCCACCAGGCCCCATGTGTGGGTGTGCCACCAGGCACCATTAGGCCCCAGAAGCAGGTGCGCCGCCAGGCCCATGAGCGGGTGAGCCCCCCAGGCCCCACAAGCGGGTGCATTGCCAGGCCCCATGAGCCATGCAGCAAGATGATGACATAACAGGAGAGTGATACAAGGGAGAGCCAAGATGAGAACTAAGGTGGCGCAGGCGGTAGGACGCCTCTCTCCCACATCGGAAGTTCCGAGGATCAAATCCCAGTGAAGACAGGAGGAGAAGGATGAGAAGAGAGGGCAGGAAACAGACACAGAGATTTGCCCAGCAAATGGACACAAAAACAGCAAAAAGTGGGTGGTGGTGGTGGCTAAAAATGGATAAAAGTAAATAAGTAAATAAATAAATCCTTAAGAAAAAAGTATAGGGGAGAATGATACAGACTATAGTTAGTAGTAATACTTTGATGATGCTCTTTCATAATTTGTTAACAAATGTTTCACAACAGTGCAAAGTATTTGTGGTAGGGTGATGTGTGGGAGCCTTATATGATGTTATGCATGTTTGTTTTGTAAGTTCACAATGTTTACTGAAAACTTATTGTTTATGTATGTTTATGTATGAATGATATACTTCAATAAATTGTTTTAAAAAAAAAAAGAAAAAAAAAATACCGTATGCTTTGGGGCTGAGTCAGGGGAGGGCAGTGGTCAAGGTACAGAAAGTAAAGAGTTTCCTTTAAAAAAAAAAAAAAAAAGACCATGAAAATTTTGTTTGGAAAAGAAATAATATGCCTGAATATAAATATAAATTAAAGCAAGCAACTTGTTTCCTACTTTAACCACCTGACCCCCAATATCTTCTTTAGAATAGCAAGATTATATTTTAATTTAAGTACATGACTACATTGATACACTTTGATAATTTCAAAATTTAGTACCTAATTTCTAATGATTACTAATAATTTCTACTAATAGTAGAGTTATATATAAATTTATACTAAAGCTCGGCTTATGCCTTTTATCTGGGAAATTTTCCCACTTATGAACTACTTGTTTATAATAATCCTTTGGAATATTTAATACAAAATTTCTTATTACCATCTTGTTTCTAAAGTTTTGTGTAAATGCATACAAGTGTTATGCATTCCCATTCAACTTCCGTTTCATGACGGTATCCATATACCAGACCCTGAGCTAGGGCTTCAATGATGCATGTGACTCATTTGGTTGAAGTGGAGGCATTTGGTTGATCTGCTCATTACCTCTTTCACCTAATTACAGTTACTTCTCACACATAGAAATTGTCCTCATGAGGGCAAAGGCCTAAGCCTATTCAACACGCTGCCTTACACATAGTAGGTGCTTAAGTTTCTTGGATTGACTGAAAAGACAAAATATAATAAAGTCCAATATTACCACAGAATCTCTGTAAAGCTGAGACATTCCAGTCATTGCTTAAAACAATTAATATTGATATATAGGAACCTTGCTTCTGTGATAACTCAATTTTTTTGGATTATTTATGGATTTTCTGTGATGTTCTAAGATTGTATATCAGATCAGCCAATCTTATTTTCACGGATTCATTTAAATTACTTTAGTGCTTTCTGATTAATTCAGTGTTACTGTTTCACTCTAGAATGTTTGTTTCTCAAGTATTTTATTATAAAATATATATACAGCAGACTCCAGCAATATTTCTGTGACATAACACATTCAGAATAACATGTGAGAATTAAAACATAAGAAAAAAGAAATGCAGTGTGAGATAGTAAGATTTTTAATTTTTTTTAAATCACACTTCTGATTTCCTTAATGTTTTGTTTTAGAAGTTCTCAGTATTCTAGTAGTTGTTAGCTTATGTGGATAATCGTTGGTTGTTCATGAAACAGCAGCTGCTGTAGCTTTTTCTTTCTTTTAAAATAATCTCTCAAATCCTTTCTTTCTTTTAAAATAATCAAGAACTTAGCTCCCTTCTGTACTCTTTTTACTGGGCTCAGTAGCATTTCTGTTTGGAAGTTCAAATGGGTATAGAGACTGACTTGCTTTTGAAGAAGACTCTGTCCTCACAGTTGATCGTGTTGGAGACTCCTGCCCAATTTTAAATTAAAAATTTTTTTAAAAACTTAAAGCATAAATTAAAAGAATCTTTTTACTACTATGATTATTTTCAGTTTTTTAGCACTTATTATCTTTAATTAACCATATACCTGAGAGAGAAAAATGAAAATGTTTTTCATTAGAGCAGTGGTTTCCAAACTTTTCTGCACATTGAAATTATCTGGGGATCCTAAAAAAAAGTCCTGATTCCTGGGCTCCCACCCCTAGGTCTTTTTATCCAATTGGTTTGGAGTACTGCCTGGGCATCAAGATTTTAAAAGCTCCCTAGGTGATTCTAATATGTAGCAAAATTTAGAAACCATTGATTATACTTTTTACACTTTTGAAAAGCAAAACAGAAAAATCAGTGTCTAGTTTTGTGCATTTGTTAGGAGCATTTCTAGTTTTGGTTAAAAGTAGCTTTTATGGAGGAAGTATAGAGTGATAATAGCACAGGTTTTGGAAATAAATAGCCCCTTCCCCAAACCTTAATATTAGCTGTGTATGAGTTCTTGTATGTGGTCTTAACCTCCCCTATCTTTATTTCCACAAGAGGAAACTGGGTTATTAATAGTACCTATCAAGGTTTTTGTGAGGATCTAAATACAAAGGACCTTCCTAGCCTACAGATGTGTGTTTCTCATTTGTAAGGTAGAATAATAATATTCATGCAGACTGAGTAATGTTAAGAGCATGAGAATTTTTATTGAAAGCAGGAAAACTATATGATAATGGTAAATGACTTTTTATCCCTCTATAAATAAACTCCAATAATAAAGAGTTCAATTATTATTACTCTTTAAATCAGAGTTCAACTGGAAAACAAATTTATTCTTAAATATTAAGAATGCAGAAGGTTTTGTCGCATTTTAAGAAATGAACAAAAATAGCCATGCTTTTTTTTTTAATTCTCCAAAACAGCTGAATATCCATGCTTTTATGTAGAAAAAAGAAGCAAGAAAGTTTGAAGTTTGAGTAAATAAATTTTAAGTTCTTTTATGACCAAGAAGTAAACCATCAAAAGCTACAGCAGATAAATTTAAAATATCTTCAAAACCCAAGAGTGCAAGAGAAAAATGACAAGGGATTATTATTTCTTTTTATGTAATTTGAATTATTTATGTTGAATTAACCCATTAGATTAATCTGTAAGCCTGGCTGGCTATAATGACACTCTAAAAAATTTGAGCAGTCCTGGGAAGCTAAAGTAGTGGCCTAATTGCTGCCTTTTCTATTAGGACAAGAATTTAGGCTCATGACATGTGACAAGTATTTCATAAAAAATAGTGCAAAAGGTTGTTGTTTTTTTTCCTTTTTTTCTAAAATCCAATGACTATATGCAAAAGACTGTAAAATATATATTATTTTATCTAAAAAATTAGTCCATTATACACATCTTATATTGTATATAATTAAAGACATTGGACAAATGAAGTTACGATAGCTTTACAATTATATACCTTAAAGACATTGTTTTACCAAATATTGAAAGCTTTGGTTAATGATGTATAATAATTATGTCATGTGGGAAAGTAAACTTTTTTTATTTGTACAATTTATCTTAATATTTTTATAGGCTTTTTTGGAAGCAACCTACCAGATTATCAGAGGTCGGAAATCATGATGTTCATTATGGGGAAAGTACCTGTTTTTGGAACAACCACCCATAATTTGGATATCAGTCAACTGGGGTATGTAGTTCTCCTCTTCTTAACCATAAATTTTAACTTCATGGTGGGTTAAATTTTGTCTTAAATCTAAAAAATGTTAGTTGTGTTTTTTAATCATGTGTACTAAATGTCCTATGGAAAATAGTGGTATTTTTTGATACTAGGTTGCCTAGCAATTAACTCAACAGTTGTATGCTTTCAGAATCAGTTTTCAGTACATCATATAATCTCAAAGTTTCTGTGACCTATATTGACCAGGTAGAAGGTTTGTTTAGCCTGGACCTTGTGCATATGCATACATATTTAGGGTAAAGTTTCAAGTTTCTTGTAAAATTTTTAAGTTAATATCAGTGTAGAAAGAATGTTCACTTATTCCTAGAATTCTAAAACTGAAAGTAATTTTGAAGATCATTTGTTCTGGCCCCTCATTTTATAGGTTTGATTTGATCTTACAACACGCTGTTGCTTTAGTTTGGGAATAATTTTGTGTGATTTGCTAATTTGAGAGTGTCTTAGTCTTTGGTTTATATTTCTTTGACCATTAATTAGATGACCTTTTATCCATTTGTTAATTCCTTTTTGAATTGTTTGCTCTCACCTGCTTATTGTTGCGTTGCATAGATGTTACATTTGTCGATTTTAGTTGCAGTATTTCCTCCCAGTTTATAGTTTCTTTTAATTTGAGTTATTTAATTGTATAGTTGTATGATTTAATTTTCATGTAATCATGAGTATGTGTCTGTTTCCTTTGAAAGTCGATAACTTTTGAAATCTTTTTGTTTTGAATTTGATTTTTTTCTTTTGCAGTTAACTTTTTAATCCATGTAAATTTATTTTAGAGTATAAAGTGAACCACATTAGCTATTTTGAAAATAGTCTATTAGCCAATAATCAGTGAAGAGTAATATAAGTAAATTAAGTAATATAAATGTTAATTATTATTAATAAGATAATACCAACATTTTGTATATTTTAGGGATTTGGGAACCAGGCGGATTCAGATAATGTTGCTGAGATCTTTACTTATGGTAAGGCATTTAAGACAAGTGAAGGACACACTGACATTACATTTTTGAAAAGTTTAAAAGACTAGCTTTACATTAACTTCATTTTCTTACATAATAAGATACTGTTTATGGTTACTTTTTTCTTCATTCTATATATTTAAAGATTTTGCTGTTTGTTTTATTTTATGATACTATACTTTTTCCTGTTTATTCATCACTTCTCCAATCTTTATATTTGATTTTCACAATAATCAAACAGAGTACGGAACTATTGCCATTTTATAGGCGATGAAGCTTGGCCTCAGAGACTTTTGATGCAAGGAATTGAGTTTCACCATAGTCATTGAACTTAATAGTAGAACTTGGACTTGAAATCTAATATTCTTTCTATGTATCACACTATTCCTTTCACATACTGAACAAATACTTGCTTGTTTGGAAAATAATTCCGGAAAATGAAAATTTGTGATTTAAAATTTGGAATAGGAATAAATAACTGGAAAAAAAAAAAACATACCCCAAAAGTAAAGTCCTATAGTTATTCTGTAGTGATTATATTCATCTTTGATTCACTAAATCCAGCATGATGTCAAGAACAAGGAAAAGCTAGTTTGGGTTTGGGGGGCAGTAATCACAGTGTATCCTTTCTATAACCAAACCAATATCTTTTACATGATCACAATTTTTTAACATTTTACACATATTGATAAGTTCATAAAATGTCTTCTGTGGTTTGATTTCTAATTCTGTTTAGGGTGCTTGTCATGCAGAAGTTTTAAATTATAATATAACCAGATTTTTTATTCCTTTTCTGTGTGCTTTGTGGTTTTTTTGCATCTTGCATGACAACACCTTTCTTGCCTGCTCTGATGATATAAGCACATTTGTTTATATTTTCTTATGAAAGTTTTAAATTTTGGCTTTCCACATTTAGATCTTTAACCTGAAGTTTCTTTTTGTAAGTGGTGTGAATCACAGATATAGTTTTAATTTTCCCTGGTGGGTGAATTTCCTGCTGATTTATAAAATCCCTGTCATCCTATAATGAGTGCCCAAATGTAAATGTTAAATGCTCTATATCTGCTTTTACTCCGAAAAATAAGATGGGGAAAAAAAAGAAAGCCCTTGAAATTTCATTTGGTCCTAAGCATTTATATTAAACAAATTCCCTAAGTAAGCCTTGCTTCTAATTCTAATTAAGTACCTAATTGAGTAAATGTGGTATGGTTAAATTGTTTAGTAGCTTTTGAGAAAATGCTCTTTAAAAGTGTTTTTATTTAGAAGATAAAGATTCACTCATAAATGTCAAATCAAGTTACTAATAAAAGTCAGCTTTCCAAATTGGAAATATATTTCCACTAACCATTTGCTTAATTTAAAATGAAATAATAATTTGCTGATTTAAACTTAAAATTTGCAGCCCTTACCTTTATAATTAGCCACCTAATCTATTTTTCTTTAGTGAACTGAGTACCTTCCACATAGCCTTACCCTCCCTAAGCCTCAATTTCCTCTTATAAAATGAGGATACACTAGTCCTGCTTTCTTCTCAAGGACGTGCTGAAGATGAAGTTAATACTTAAACAGTGCTTAGAATCATCCCTGGTACATGGGGGCACTCAATAAATGTGCTACTATTAATTTTATTCTCCTTATGAATGATGTTTTTGTTAATTCAGTAAAATCCTTTGACCCCTTACAAATTCTCTTTATATTTTTCTTTCAGGTTTTATGTACATACTTTCTGCTTCCTTAAGTTTATCGTTTTTGTAAAACAGTTGGAGAATTTTACCCTGAAGAAGCACTTGTGACAGAGTTTTTCATTTGTTCTTCCTCCCTATAATCAGGTAACCTCTGGATACAAAGCAAAGACAATTGTTACTGCACTGCCTGGGTCTTTTCTGGATCCTTTGTTATCACCCTCTCTCATGGAAGACTATGAACTGAGACAATTAGTTTTAGAAGTGATGCATAATCTTATGGATCGCCATGACAATAGGGCAAAGCTTCGTGGAATCAGGTAATGTACCATTTTGAAGTGGACTCGATAATTTTTTTTTTAATTTAAATGTATTTAAATATTGTCATCTTTTAAGCTAAGGTTTTCAGGTTTTTTAAATCCAGAGTTTTATTTAGTTGGTATGGAGACTATAGATAGCAAATGTTTGAGAGGGTTATTTTTTTTAATTTTTATTTTTTTTAAAGAAGCTTAGATTATATAAATGTTACATAAAATATATAAGGGATTCCCATATGCTTCACTCCTTCCCTCTTCCACACTTTCCCTCATCAACATCCCTCATTAGTGTGGTACATTTATTATAATTGATGAATACATATTGAAGCATTGCTACTAACCATGGATTACAGGTTACATTATACTTTACATTCTGACCCACACAGTTTTATAGGTTATGACAAAATATACAATGGCTTGTATCTGTCACTGCATTGTCATGCAAGACAAATCCAATGTCCCGAAAATGCCCCCATATTACACCTATTTGTCCCTCTCCCCATCACTCAGAACCTCTGGCGGCCACTGCCTTAATATCAATGATAAGATTTCTTCCATTACTAGAATAATAATAAGTCTACTTTAGTCCATTGTTCATTCCCCAGTCTTGAGGATTTTGGAGTGGTGATGCCCACTCTGCTTCTAATTGAGATGGAACTTAGATTCCATGGGGCAGATGGATGGAACTATCTTGCTTGCAGTTGCAGACACTCTCTGTTCCTTGGAATGGGCATTGTCCATCATCATCTCCTTGTTGTCCTGAGTTAGGTGAGTCCAATGAACTGGAGAGTAGGTGTTGCAACTCTGCTGAAATTCAGGGCTCAACTGACGCTTGGATGGACCAAAGATTTAAGTCTTTGGAACATATATTTATCAAGTATAGTGCTAATTATAGGTTCAAATAGAGAACCTATAAATGAGTCTTAACTCTGTTACACTGGAGAGCATAAATTCCAAAATAAGGCCCACTGACAGTGTGCTGAATTCCTGAGCTGTCTGCCCTGCTTATAGTTTCTGGATGTCTATAGAGCCCTCAGGAGCCCAGCTTATTTGAGGCACTGTTTACTGTGGCAGTCAATGAGATCCTGCTGAGACTTGCATAAGCGTAACCTCTGGAATGTCCTCCTGACTCACTTTGAAATCTCTTAGACATAAAAATTCATTTGTATTTACCATTTGCCCCTTTTGGTCAAGGTCTTTTTCCAGATGCATTGCCAGTTGGCACTCGGTAATAATCCCTTGGGGCCAGGGAGGCCCATCCTGGGGTTGTGGGGGGGGCGGTGGTGGGTCTTTTATTATAATCTTCAGAGATCTCATCTAGTAATAATCACTAGTTATATGAATTTTATTTATTTCAGTTTTGCTTTAAACTTAGGAATGGCATTAGGAGTCAAGGTTATGTTTTGCAATTCCCCTTAATTAAACTTGGTAATTGAATAGTATCATTTAAAAATATCCACTGAAATGAGTGCTAAGTAAGTTTAAATCATAAGATTAGGTATGATTTCCCATATGTCTTATAGTAAATGTGTTGTTCATTAAAAATGGTATACTGATTGTCTCTAGAATAATACCAGATGTAGCTGACCTAAAGATTAAAAGAGAAAAAATTTGTAGACAAGACTCAAGTTTCATGAAAAAGGTAAGATCATCATCTAAAAAACAATGTTGATATAAGTTATATAGCCATTTGAATTTTGGGGTAGTTTTACATTGATTTCTGAACTTAAAATGAAGCCTTAGAATTTTAGAGTTGAAAAGACCTCAAGCTGCTATCTCCAACCTCCCCTCTATTACCACTACATCCCTGATGGTCTCTTCCAGCCTGTGTTTAAACATTGGATTGTTGGACTGTTGTAATAGTTCTAAATTTCTTCTTATGAGTTAAAATGTCTCCTATTAATTCCTGCCTTGCCCTCCTCCCCCACTTCAAAAACATATTGATTCCACCCTTAAGGCCTCTTTTACAGGCAGCTTCAATTACCATTGAGTAATTATATAGTGTGTGTTTAAAGGAAATTAGACATTGTTCTTTGCACTGTTTGAATGTAAAGATCTTTGCCCTTAATAAGTGGTAGTTAGCTAGATTTTCATTATAATCATTTAAACTTTATAGAGTCTATTGGTAGATGGCTGAATTTAGAAAATCATGGCATCTTAAGTTTTTTAGCATATTGAGTTAAATTTCTATGCAGTAATATTTCATTCACAGCTTGAGCACGTAGTATTTGCCAGACACTGAGTTCAATGCTGAGAGGTACAGTAATAACCATAATGCACAAGCTAACTCTCCTCAGTATACTTACAGTCTTGGTGGATAACAGAGCCCTGTTTTTCAGAGGTACAGAGAACAATAGACCTAAAGCCCTGTAGGAAGATAGATTCAGATACCTATAATCCTTTTTTTTTGGAGGGGGGGGTACAGGGAGGGGGAGCTCCTTAACTAGACCATGCTTTCTCCCTATCACAATGTTTAGTTTTGCTGTCCTTATCTATTACTGCTGATTACTGTGTTTCAAGTTAATTACTTCACAGTATAAAAAATTCATTTGGAAAATAATTTATAGAATATCACTAATCCTAAATGTGATTCCTTGAACTAAAATAATTATTTGTTTGCTATAGTGTATATTTTAAAAACTAGGTATTAATTAGAGCTGATCCTCTTTTCATATTTTATTTTTTGAGTGTTTTTAATACCACCCAGTTAATGAAAGAAATGGTTCCACATAACTGAGGGATTTTTAATTACAACTAATAGAATGAGTTTTGAAAATTCAGTTGAGAACTAATTTTGGAATTTTTGACAATATAATGATATTAAACAATCCTGAACGTTGAGACTGGATTTTATCAGTGACAGAAACAATCTTTCTTTGTATTTAATTTTCCTAGCCAATCAATTTGAAAGGCTATGATACAACATAAAAACTAGATAATTATACCATGTTAAATTTTGAATCCTTAAAATGTTTTCTGAATTAGTTACTTCTTTGTTTTTTAATTTAAAATAACTTACCTGGCTAAGCATTTTTTTACCATTAGGATAAACCAGTCCTTTTAGGATAATTTTCTTTTGGAGCAATCCTTTCACATTTTTCCTTCATCATATTTTATTTTTGTAATTTGACACCCTTTTTCATTTGCCTTCCAATTTCTTTTATTAGTCAAAATGTGTGTGTTTTTGTTTGTTTTTTTTATATGCAACTTTACTTGGCACCTTATGGAAATCCATTTGAAGGCCAAAAGGAAAAAATTGGGTTTCTATAGCCAGGGGACAATGGGCTGCCCTTTGGCAGAAAATCTTGCAGTTTAGTATGAACAGTAAATTGGACGTTTTCTTTGTCAGCATTGTGTGTTCAGGCAGCTTTGTCTCAGTTTACTACCCAGCCTAAAACCACTCATCTGTGTTTTATTTTTTTTTTTTGTTTAAGATTTTATTTATTCATTCATTTATCCCCCCCCGCCGCTCGCGCTCGCCGGGTCAGCCAACCACGCCATGCGGGCAGGCCCACCCCCACCAGGAGGCCCCGGGAACTGAACCCGGGGCCCCCCATATGGTAAACGGGAGCCCCACTGACCGAGCCACAGCCGCTTCCCTGTCTGTGTGTTTTAGGGACATCTTAAGATATTGGATCTAAGTTTGAAAAAATGTCCCAGGGCAGGAGAGTTGTCTCTTCATCTCTCATTCCCTAATAAACTTATACTTCCATATAAAATAGCTGCTCCTGCTCAGTCTACCCAATAAGACAATACATCAACACTATATATTGTACCTCAGCTGCCACGGCTTTTCTCTCAGAGCTATCTTCCTGAAAGACTGTATACATTTTATATATATAAATAACATGTAAAGAATATCATATTTGAAGCAAAATTATCTTTTTTCTCTGTCCTTCCCTTTTTCAGAATGGGCAACAACTATACAGGCACATATATTTGAGCTGTAAAGAGGAAGACAGTGTTCAGAAAAACTATGAGTTACTTTATACTTCTCTTGCTCTTATAACTATTGAATTGGCCAATGAAGAAGTGGTAATTGATCTCATTCGATTAGCCATTGCTTTACAGGTATGCTTTCATAACCTTTCCATTAAAGAAGAAATTTTTATGAAGCAGACTCCATCTTTAAAGTGTTTTTGCCTTTGCCCAAGGACATGAATTTTAAAAGGGAGTTGTCTCGTTGGCAATTTGAAAAACTCAAGACGATGATCACATTCATTTGTTCTTTCAAATATTGAATGAGCATTGACTGTGTGCATGCTCGATATTGCTCAAGGCCTTAGCAATACTGTGATGAAAAAGAGATATGATATTTTCAGTCTTGTGGGAAAGATAGTCATTCAATAATTGGATATATACAGTGTTTACTTGGAATTATAAAACTGCTATGGAATAAAAAGACAGTATGCAATGGGAGAGGGGGTGTGTATGAACAGGGAGAACAGGAAAGGCTTTCCCAAGGAAGAGATATTTAAGTTAATGGCCATTTAGTCTCCTTTGAGGATTTTTTTAAAAATAATTTTTTATAAGGTGACTTTTTTTTATTAGCATTCCAAACTCTCTGCAAGATTTCAAAGTAATCATAGAGAAAAACACTAATGGATCATATGACCTTCAACCACTGTATACGTTTGTTTCTTATTAAAGGACAGTGCAATTATCAATGAGGATAATTTGCCAATGTTCCATCGCTGTGGAATCATGGCTCTGGTTGCAGCATACCTCAACTTTGTAAGTCAGATGATAGCTGTTCCTGCATTTTGCCAGCATGTTAGCAAGGTAATGTGTTTAATAAAGTCCTTAAACTTGATTTTTGTCCCAAAATTGTTAATTTTTTTCCAAGGATGATTTTCTTCAAATTTTTTGTGATTATGTATCAAGTTATTAAAATAATTCCATTAAAATGTACAGTGGCTAAATTGGAACTACAGCTAAAACTACAGTTAGTGTTATAGTTTCTTGATGCCTGTTGTTTCATTAGAATTCTTTTATGTGGGATTTGAATAGAATGCCTGGTTTTCTTAACTTCTGGAATAGTTCATATGATTTTTTTACATAATTTTCCCCTTTCAGACCATTATGAATCTTGGTATTTAAATTTTCTTAAATATTTTGTTTGTTGTTGTTATTGTTTTAAACCAGTCAACTTGAACCAGATTTCACAAGTTGAATAATTAATGTGCTTCTCAGAAAATTGTGCTATGTCATTCAACTATAGTTAGCTATTTTCAGCAGTATCTCATCAAGTAGTTACATGCATGGTTAATATACATTTCAGAGCCCCTAACTTACCTGGTAGAAAAGGCTCACTGTGATGTTTATTCCTTAAAGACATCTGTCAGGAAGAACTTCATTTTTATGAAATTGGCAGCATATCCTTCAGTCCTTGCTAAAATTTTGAGGTTTAGTCATCCTATGAAATAAAACTCACTCATTCCTTAAACAAACATTTGATTGCATATCTGCTGCCAACATTAGAGATATAATTATTACAGAAGTGTAATATCCCATTTAATTGGCTCATAGTTTAGCAGTGGAGCCAGACCTCACAAGTGCCTTGTGACCTCAGTGCATGGATTGGGAGGACATGGTGCTTTGTAAAGGGATTTCCAAAATAGTGGCATTTGAGAAAATATATATTCCTACCCCTTCGTAGTAGGTTTAATCAAATGTAATGTGAGGGGGAGTGGATATGGCTTAAGCGATTAGGCTCCCGTCTACCATATGGAGGGTCCTGGGTTCAGTTCCCAAGGCTTCCTGATGAAAGTGAGCTGGCCTGCGAGGCGAGCTGACACAAGATGATGCAACAAAAAAGAGACACAGAGGAGAGACAATGAGAGACACAACAAACCAGGGAGCTAAGGTGGCTCAAACTATTGAGTGCGTCTCTCCCATGTCAGAAGGTCCCGGGATCAGTTCCTGGTACCTTCTAAAGAGAAGACAAGAAGAGAAGACAAGCAGACACAGAATGCGCAGCAAATGGGCACAGAGAGCAGACAGCGAGCTCAATCGGCAGGGGCGTGGGGGAATAAATAAATAAATGTTTAAAAAAAAAAAGTAATGTGAGGTACTGGGTCATTGCTTATTTTACTTTATGTATTTATCATCATGATTTTTTTATCTGCTATTTTTTAGAAATAACAAATAAGAAAACAAAATAAGCTGTATTTGGGTACTAAACTGAGCTTAAATTCCAAAATAAAGTGAAGATATTTCTTATAAATGTTTAAAGGTTTTGTTTATGTTTTTGCCTGTTGATTTGTTTTTAATTTGTTTTCCAAATTTTCATAGCAAGGTCCTGAGAAGTGAGGTTTTGATTTTTGTTTTGTTTTGTTTTTGGCTATTTTTCAGGTTATTGAAATTCGAACTATGGAAGCCCCTTATTTTCTACCAGAGCATATTTTCAGAGATAAGTGCATGTATGTTAATTCTTTACATTTTAAGGATGGGACACTGACTTGAGACACCAATCAGTAATGATTATATAGGAGTAACTAATATTATAATGACTTTCTGGTGCTTTATAATAATCACCATTTTATATTTCTGTCATTTAATTCATCTAGATTTTTTTCCCTTGCTATAAAATTTCTTGTACATTGTGAGTGTTGACTTATCAATCTTTGATGAAAAAATAGCTCATCTTACTTTTTTTTAAATATGGGGCTATAGCTCTTTAAAATAGCATTTTTTATATGCTCTCATATGTAAGTGAATACTGCTTAGGAGAATACAATGACAATATCCTGTTGAAGACTTTGAATGATAGGTAACAGTACTCATAAAACTGTGGCAGAAAGAATGTATTAAGGAAAATCTGTAAGTTATACTCTGTATTTTCTTGCTGTCCAAAGAAAAAAATATATATATAACAATACTTAATTTAAATTTGGGGTTCTGAAAAAATTCAGTATTGAAAGAATCAGCATAAGGTATGTTAAACAATTTGAAAGGAAAGTGAATCCTTAACGTGGTAGAGAAAGTTTTTTCTATCAAGTGCTGACTAGTATGTTTTTCATTAACAGTCAGTCAGTGAGCTTCTCTCAGTAGATGTTTAATTAGCATGAAAATTAAAGCTGAATTTAGGGTTTTACATCATTTAATGTGTGAGTAACCAAGAGAGTAGTATAAGGCTGAACTCACTATTGGGAAAAGAATCAAAGCAGGCTAATTAATATAGGGGACCACATAATGTGTTTTGTGTTTTGTTGTTTTTGGTTTTTTTGTTTGTTTGTTTGTTTGTTTTTAAGAGGTATTGGGGCTGGAGATTAAACTCCGGATCTCATATGTGAGAAGCTGGCACCCAACCACTGAGTCATACTGGCTTTCCAATGTATTTTTTTAAAAAGCTCAAATTAGTCACTTAAAATATACTGATTTTTCTGTTTTTAGTTACAGTATAAGTTGTGTTTATATTTAGAGCATTGGAGGTTTGCTCTAGAATGTTTTGCACATTATCTTATTTTTGTACAGTAATTTAAATAATACTGCATAATTGTTGTTTTGATCAATCTGACAGGCTTCCAAAGTCTTTAGAGAAACATGACAAAAGTTTATACTTTCTGACCAACAAGATTGCAGAGTCCTTAGGTGGAAGTGGATATAGTGTGGAGAGGTTATCAGTACCATACGTGCCACAAGTAACAGGTAAGAGGAGGATCATTACTCTAATGGTTAGTTATGTTGCAACAATTTTTCTGTTTCCCAATTAACAAAGATATAAGTATGTATACTTACTATATCACAGCCTTTTTCAAATGCTTGACTGTTCACTTCTGTTTTTAAATTTTTCTCTCAAGAATATATAGAAAATCTCTAAAGATGTACATATGATTTTATCATGAGTAAGTTGAGTCCTTGAGTGTTTATTAATATAGTTACTATATTAGTACATTAATTATTATGCTTAATGTCATTGTACTTTAAACAAAGAAGCAAAGTGATATCTTTCTTCATTAAATAATTTATTTAACTTATAGAAATTGGTGGAAATTGTTTGCTTATGATTACTGTGTTTAATGATTGAGACAGCTTTTGTCATTTAGAAGTGTATTTTGCTATGTAAAGAAATCTGCAAACTTTTTAAGTTAGGGTTATTTTTTCCTTTGTGTATTATATATTCTTCTGTTCTTTCCATTGGCTAAAGTAATTCTGTTGTTTCAAGGCAAAACTTCATGGTGTCTTACATTCAATTTTTATTTTAAAAACTAAAAAGAATTTCTTGTCTTATACCTCATTTTCATTTGATAGTTGTATAAATACTAAATGTGGTAGAACTAGTTCTTCTTTTGGGGATACCTCTGTGCACAGAGTTAACTGAGTGAGGACTCTTGACCAGGAGAGAAAACTAGGGTTGTGATACTTAGTTCCATTCCTTAATAAAGCGATTTCTTTTGTTGTAAATTTTTGGTCATACAGAAAAGATAGTTTTCGAAACATGTAACATAGAGTTTAGGTTTTTCTGAACTTACAGTATATGTCAGCATGTTAAAATATTTTTGCTTTTATCTAAATGTGTGCCTTGATTTTCTTCTATAAAGTTTTAAAATGTAATGTATTAATGTTTAACTCTCTGGGCAATGTATCTTACCTTAGATTAGTTTAAAACCTAGAAATTTATAATTAGATAATGTTTCCATTAGAGAACTATATTTGATTTCAGTTAATTTGCTATTAATCACTGAAAGTAATACAATCTCCGTAAATAACTGTCTTTTTGATAATGTGGATCCAAAATGTATACATTTTTATAATGACAATTTTTCATAATAGTCTGAGATGTTAATGAATGGTTTTGCAATTTCTTTTAAACTCCGTAGTATAAAAAGTTCTATTCCTCATGAATTCCTTGTGGTAATAAATGTGCTAAGAGTATTTTAAAATATTCATTCTTATACTTTGGATTTAGCTCTCTTTTCTTTGGGCAAAAAACCCAGGCTCAAGTACAAAGGTAAATCCAAGTGTAAGTGTGGCCTGCCCTTTCCCTCACCTGTCCTCTAAAATAGCTTAATAAAGTTTGCCTCTTAGAAAATGGAACCAGGGGCTATTATATTTCATATAGTTATAGGTTTAGTTATTATTTTTCCTCTACCTTTCCCATAGCCATAGTTTATTTTTACCCCTTTGTTATTTCCTTTTTCCCTTTTTTCTTTAACTCATAACAATTCTTAATGAAAGTTCTGGTACTTTTTTTTTTTTTTTAACCTTAGGTGGTTTGCTCTTCCCTATTTCTTCCCAACCCTGAAAAAGATGTATTCTCTTTCTTAGTACCTCTGTCATTGACTGAGAGAATTCTGAACATTTCAATATATACTTATTTACATAATTGCATAGAAATCCCTAAGTATGAATAAGGTTTTTCTCCTTTGCAATGACTTTGATAGTTTAGAACCAGTCTGTGGCATGTGTATCTTGCCTTAGTGCAGGGGTCAGAAGAAACAGTGATACTTTCTAGGACAATCAATCAGTTATTAATTTCCCTTTTATTGTATTACCATCAGACATTCATTTTAAAAAATTAAGTGATTTAAGAATAGTATGTCAAAAGAAAAAATATATTTTTATTTTTGTGTATGATGCAGACACCTATTATCATAGGAATACTGGTGGCCATTTATTATACACTAATTGTTTGTTAAGCTCTGTGATAAGCACTTTATATTAATTTTCTCATATAATACTTAAAATAGTTTGGTGAAGAAGGTTGTATTTTCCTTGTTCATAAGTGAGGATAGTGAGGTTGAAATTAAATAATTTGATTAGTTAACACCACTATAATTAACTGCCTTTATTGTTCAGTTAGGTGAATTCTTTTTCATGGCAGTTTAGACTCAAAGATTGTTCAAACCTCCAGAAAGAATTTTTCATTTATTCCCCAAACTTTTACTAAGTGCCCGCCATATATCAAGCAGTGTTGTGACTTTTGGGGGTAGAAAGATGTTGTAGTTCTTAAAATAACTGGTTCTAGTGAAAAAACAATGGTCTGCCTAAAGCTTATTGAACTGTTGGTACCCGACATATAGTAAGTGGTCAGGACTAAATGTTAACTGATGACTTCATTTTTCACTTTATCTCCAATCAGCCTAGAAGCCCAGTGAATAGTATATCTGTAGGCATGTTAAATGCTACTCTCTGAGGGTTACAGTAATACCCACCAGCTGGATCATTCAGAAGTACCAGTGGCTTCAGTATACTTGGGACCTGTTTAATCTTTAAGTCTTTATTATGGAGTGCCTACAGTGTGCCAGCTGCTGTCAAACAGAAACAAGGTCCCAACCTCTGTAGCCTCTTCTAACCTTTCTCAGCTGTATTCCTCACCTGAACCACAAAACACAGAATGACTATTTTCTCAATTGTACCAGGATTGCACTTAACCAGTAGCAGAAGAAAGAAGTTAATTCATTATACAGTGGATGTCTTATGTTGGATTTTAGCAAGACAGATAACAAGGCAATTGCAGTATACCTTCAAAGCTATAAACAGGGAATTTCAGCATCCTGAGGCAAGCACTTCTGAAAGTATTTGACCTAGGTTTGGTGGACCAGGGATATCTGAGGCCAGCCTGAAGCAAGTGTTTAGGCAGGTAAACTGTGCTTCATGTGGAAGTAATAGTATATGTGAAGGAATGCTTTGTTCAAGGAATTAATAAAAACAAGTTAGCCCAATTGGAGTGAGTTGGGAGAGTGGAGTTGGGAATTGTAAAGCCAGGTTAAACAATTTGAACTTTATTCTGAAAGCAGTGGGAAGTCATTAAAATAATTTTAAACAGGGGATGCCATCCATGATCAGAATTATGTTTTAACAATATTATTCTGGTTGTAATTTGAAAACTGAACATGGGGAAACCATTTATAAGGCTCTTCAGTAAGCCCCAGGCAAGATGATGGTGGCCTGTACTAGGCAGATACTAGTGATATAGTAGATTCTAGATAAAGGTTCAAAGGAGAATCTACAGGCATTGGATTGTTACTGGGGTGGGGTGGGATAGGTGGGAAGGAGAATCAAAGATTTTGTCTAGATTTCTGGCTTGGGCACTTGGGTGAATGGTGCAGTACCAGCAGAATAGAAGGGTTTAGTTACTGCTTTTTTTTTTTTTTTTTTGCCTTTTTTTCTTTTTTTTCAAGAAGTGTGGATGGTATGACTCGATAAAAGTGAAGAAAGAAAGAAGTATGCACTTCAGATGTAACTGTCTGTAGTTTTGAATCTGGGGTAGTAAAAGGAGGGAGTTTTTATTACCAGAAATGAACAGGAAAAAGCGCCTAGTTTTGGAGCTCAGCCTCTTGCTGAGCGTATCTGACAGTAGAACATCCAAGTAAAGTGCCCTGTAGGTGGTTAGGAGTCAAGGCTGGGTCTTGTGTGAGAATTTAGAGGTTATAATGAGAATTTTGAGGTTAGCAGCATAGGGGATTTTGCTATCACCTTTGGGCAAAATGACTTCTAGAAGTGGGGAAGTGAAGAAAAAGAGTAGAATCGCTGTAGAGAATTCCTTTTTCCTTTAGGGAGGGCATGTTGGGGAGGAGCCTAAAAACCTAAAACCCAGAATTCTCAGTTAGAATGTAAAAATGTTGTGGATGTCTAGAAGGATGGGGGATGGGAAAGGGGAGGGAGAAACTTCAGAAAGGGAACTGTAACTTGTCGTAAGTTGAGAATGACCCTAGGTATGTGACCTTGGACCTGACCCCTTAATCTCTTAGTGGGCCCTTGTTGTAAGCCATTTAGCTCAAAAGGAAAATAGACATGAAAGTACTTTAAAAACTACAAAATGCTATATAAATATAAGAATGGTAATAGTATATATATTTCAATGTCTTAATCTTCCAATCGGCTTTTTAATTTTTCTTGATTTGTCCTGTTGATTAGAAGCAGACATAACACATGGGTACCCCTGTCATCTTTCTCAAAACTTCCATTATTTTCCAGCCAATCCCCACTGTGAAAATATTTTCAATCATATGTCCTATTTCTCCTTTTTTTAGAGGGTATAGGAGTAAAGGCTTTTTATATTAAGCTTTGTTTTAAAAATTGTCTTATATTATCCCAGCTCTGCATTCCATAATCTAGTGAAAATGATTTTGATTTGTTTTTATTTAGTAAATACAGATTTAACTCTGGATGAAATTTTGTTTTTTAATTCATATGGAGCAAATATATCCAAGTATGTCCATATGAGTAATATCAGCATTAAACTATGACATTTTGTGTGTAGATAAATTACCTGTGAAGTTTCACTGTACCCCTTTAGCTTTTTAAATGAATCTGGGTGGTTGTAATAGCTCTCAATACATTTATGATTTATTATATATAATTAAGTAAATTTCTGTAACTTATTTTCTATATATAACCATATAATATGAAAGTTATGATGGGAGTCAATTTAGTTCTGTGCCTTACTTATATTCAGACTGTTTTCTTTATACTTTAGACATGCGAATGCAGTGGGTATATACATTTTAAACAGATACAGCAGGTGGCAGCAAAATATCACTGAAGGAAATTATCTATAGCTGTCTGGTATTGCTTCTAAAATTCAGATACTTGTGTGTGGTTAAAACCATAAAGAAGAATTGATGATTAGCATTGTGGACAACAGGTATAAGAAGCAGAGAGGTATGGGAGGAGGGAAAATGGGAAGGGCAAGGTAAGTAGTGTCCTAGACTATCTCAACCCAGAGAAGACTGGCCTTACTTAACTTGAGAAAGAGAAGCAAGGGTCTCACCCTGGAGATGAATGCATCAGACAGTCTGAGAGATGGTGACCTCTCAGTTCTTTAGTGCCAACAGGACCAAACACTCCACAGAGGCTGCAGTGATGCTGCCTTTCTTAGACTTGGAAAAGCAGGCCAGGAACATACCTAGATGGCCCATCGGGGCAGTGGCATTAACTTCCACAAGCTCTACTTTAGATATCTTTCTTTTTGTAGATGTACAAGATGTCTGATTATAATTGTATCTGGACTTTTTCGCTGACACCCATAAGCAGGTGATTATGTAGTTCAGAATGGAAAAATGTTCCAAGAATATAGTAGAAGGGTTTCCCTTTCAATTTCATTTTCTTCCCTTTTAGAATTTCTATTTTTTTCCTTCTTAAATCTTATAGTCCTTCTCTACCCATATGCTTCCCTTCTGTTCTTCTCATTGATTTTGCCACCCAATTATCCCTCTCTGACCTCTATACCACTCTTTTCTCTTTTGTTTCTATCTCAGGCTTCAATTTGACTCTTTTCTTCGATGTATCAGTTTTTGTATCTTGACCCAGAAATTCTTTTAAAGGCCTTTGTGAGCAGCAGGCTATTATTTATTCCTCATTTTGGGTTCTTATGAGACCTTGAAGTTGACCTGCTTAAAGCTAAAGGCAAATCAGCTGTGATGGTCACATACAATCTTATATCATTTCCATGGATGTCATTGTGTTTGATGATTTATATCTAAGCATATGGCTGTGAAGGAAAAGCAGAAAGGATACAGTTTCTAGATGAATTCAGTAATAGCCACTTTCAAGAGATAAAACATTTTGAACCTGAAAACTATAGCAAAATAATATCTAGGAATTTATTACAGCTGCACAGCCATGTAGGATTTGGTCTTACCTCCAGCCTTCATGCCGTAGTACCTGAGTCACTCCTGCCTGGTAGATGGAAAACACAGAGCCTGTCACTGAATCTCTTGCATGGCTGGAGAGATAGGACATTAATTTTCATGATGTTAGTACAAGGCCCTGTAAATGCTTGAAGGGTGGTATAAAGAAGTTCAGTCACAACTGAAAGTAAAGTATTGTAGTTCAGAATATAGAGGGAGAAGCAGAAATAATTGAAATGATATTTAAGACTTTAAGGAATTGTTGTAATAATATTCAACCAGGCTTTGAAAGATGAGCATTTTGTTGGGGCGGGGGCAGGTAAAGAAGGGCAGGTGTGTTCCAAGTGGGGTTCCTGTTTGTCGGAAAGCATGGAAGACAGATATGCCAAAGCATGCTCGGAGATTGGAGAATAGGCACATTGGACTTGAGCGGTGGATAAATCAAGGAGCAGTTGAAGTTACTGTTGGTAGGATCTGCCTAGAGGTGCCTTTTTAATTGAGTCTGAGGAATAATGTGGTTAGTGTTTTAAGATGCCTAATATGGTAACATGTAGAGAAAATTGTAGAAAGGCATGTCACCAATCAGGATAGGCTTTGTCAGTGGTTCTTAACTGGGGGTAATATTTGCCCCTGCAAGGAATATTTGGCAATGTGTGGAGACATTTTTGGTTGTCACAACTGAGAATGGTGAGGGCTAGAGGCCAGGGTTGCTGCCAGACATCTCCTGATGCACAGGACAGCCCCCTACAACAAGAATTATCTGGCCCAAAATGTCAATAGTGGCAAGGTTTAGAAACTCTGGGTTAGGTGACGTGATGGTAACAACCTCAAATTCTTAGTGGCTTAAAATAGTAAAAATTTATTTCTTGCTTGTACTACCTGTGTATTGGGGGGTCAGGTGGGGGTTCCGCATCACATAAGCCATATTTTAGAATCCAAGCTACTGAAGGAGCCACATCTAGAACATTGCTCATATTAATTGGCCAGAATTAAATTCTCTTTATCACAGAGAAAAAATTGGGAGCTACATTTCCCAGAAATCCCCTTTCCCACGTGGTGCTGAGTTAGAGACTGACAGAAGAAGAGCAGAAGTCATTCTTCAAAAGCTATTGTAGGTGCCACCATGGGCAGACAGCACACCTGACGGATTGGGAATTATCCACTTTTGTGCTGCAGGTTGAGGATGTCTGTGATAGCTCTTTTAACTCCCTCAGCTCCGACATAAAGACTCTAATTCCATGTATTGGAATGCATTAGAGTGGCTTCCTTTTTTCCTGATGGAACCATGATTGTTAGATGTTCTCATAGCACCCTGTACTTCTCTGCCATAATTTATTATCTGTGTAATTATTTTTTTATTTTCTGGCTTCTGTTAGACTGTAAACTCTATGATGGTGTAGACCATATATTCAACAATCTGTCCCTAACACCTAGCCTGGTCTTTAACTATTCAATAGATTTGTTGAATAGTGAATACTGAAGAAGAAAAGAATGTATGGAAGGAGACTTTAATCAACAAGTTCAGATTTCCATAAAGTAGTTAAGCAGAAAATGGGCTGAGAAGGATAGCTATTGAATTTAGTGATTGGAGGACAGTGGAGTTTTATGGAGGGGAAAAAAGCACCATCAGAGGAAAGCAGGATATAGAATTATACTTGCAAGGGTTAAGGAGAGTAAGTAGTAAAACATCAGAGCAGTTCATTCAGATCATTCAAACAAGTTTGCAAAAAAGGAGAGAGTAGATTAGCTAGATCATTGAGGGGAAAAGAAAGTTTTTCCAGGCAGTCAAATAATAAAGCACTTTTGAACATTGCTTCCCAAGCCACCATCCGAGAACCAGTTAGTCGACAGCTTTAGCTGTGTTGTGGGAAAAGTAGTAGATATAAAGACAATATTATGAGCTTTTATTTAGGTTAAATATATTGTTTAGATTCAGTCCTTCCTCCTTTGGGTGTTTTGTGTTTGTTTTAAACTATTAGTTAACAGTTGCTGATGTTTCTGTTCCACTTGTCCTTTTTTGGAAAATGAAGCTATCAACCTTGTTTCAGATCACCCCAACAATTTAATTTTTTAATTTGCTTCATAAAATGTAAAGTCTGAGAAAACACTGCTTTATATATTTAGAAAGAGCAAAAAATATATAAATTGCCTTAATTTTTGAAATTTTTTGAAATTTAAAATATGTAGGGTTTATAAATGAAAATCAGTACACTGTTTCTAACAAGCAAATAATGAGGGAAAAACAAATTTTATTTTAGATGAAGATCGACTTTCCAGAAGAAAGAGTATTGTGGACACTGTATCCATTCAGGTGGATATTTTACCCAGCAGCGTTCCTTCTGATGATGTGGTAAGTTGCTGAAAATTTACAGAGAGGTATCATCTTGAAATAGCCATCATTTAAATTAATATTTTGCCCCAGTTGTTAGTATAAATTAACTGAGTTAGTCCTGTGCATATTCATAATTTATTTTAGTCAACCCATCTCAGCTCTCTATAAAGGTTCATAAACTTGACCTTATATGTAATAATATTATTCTAAAAATATTGATTTCATGTTGTAATTCAGTAGGAAAACCTTATAATGGAACTGTGGAACATAACTACCAAGTAAGATTTTTTTTTTTTTTTTTTTAAATATAAATAGGAAATGTTACAAAAGGCAGGTTAAGTCAGTAAGTCCTCTAGATCCTGTTTACTTTTAAAGATTTATAAACGTAAATTATGGAAATAAATGAAATTATAGAGTTTCACTCAAAGGTAAAAGTTTATTGCTTCTAGAAAGTTTCAAAACTTCACCTATGAAGGAAAAATTTATCATTTTAGATAGTAATATAATGGGTTTAATGTAGCATACACTGTATCAATGAACTATGTACTCTTTAAGGACTGTAGCTTTTTTGAAACATCATAAATTTAATGCTTGCCTCCTGTTCCAATAGAATATAAGAGCGTACCCTCCTGAGTTATAGGAAGAAAAAGCAACCAGTATTCTCTTAAGATTTATTCCACATAAATCACCAGAGAATATTATGATAGGTAAAAATGCCGAAATAACAACATTGCCAAATCACCCTCTTCCTCATGGTTTATCCATTGTTTACCTTCCTAGGTATATCATTATTTCTCATTAGTATAATATAATTAAAAGAATATCCATATAAGAAAAGGGGAAGGAAATTGCATGCTTTTTCAACCTCCTTTCTCCCCCTTCCTTCCAATCCCCACCAGTTAATTTGTCTTCAGAAACTAAAAACTATTTGGTGGCCAGGGGTACAGCTGACCAATATCCTCCATGCTGATCAGCTCTCCGATATATAGAATCAGTTTTCTTAAGTTATCAGCAGAGCGTCAAGAGTAATTGAGAAGCAGTTAGTGTTCAATTTGAAACTTAGGGCTGTAGGGCTAATTTAATGTGTTTTACCAATCTAAGTCTCAGGAAAAACAATCTTCTCTAAATTTACCTCTTACTTCAAAGCCATTTAATTAATATACTCCTTACTAAAAAGAAGGGTATCTTGCTAATAACTCTGCCTTTTAATGATTACGTATTGATCTGCTGTTACCTTTTGAGGGAAGAAATTCATCCAAAGCTGTAGTTTATAGACTTTGTTTTGTCAAGTGCAGTATAATTTTATTGGGCTAGTATTGTGCCATTCTCCTTTTATTAACTTTTTTTTTTTTTTTATGTCTTTCAAAAATAGAGCACTTGAAGCTGTTTTGATAAAATGAACTGAAAAAAACCTTGCATATAAACAATGTGTAGGGGAAAGATTCTTCAGCATGAATTTTATATTAAAAGTCCATTAATACATTTGTTATTACTTTTTAACAGTTCTGTTAATTGTTTTCTGTATGCTATAAGTCCCAAGTCAAATATGTCTCACACTGAAGGTTAAGTACAGTCTAGTATCAGATTTACACTGAGCACATTTGTGTTCCAAATTCATTTACTAAATCAGTTTGATTTTTGGGGGGAGTGGATGTAGGAGGTTATATATATTGAATTTTGAGCACATATGAAATTTTTCTTTGCACAAAATTATCACTGGCTGAACAGGATTGTTTATTCTAGGACAAATAATAGATCTTTGTTTATACACACATACTCTTATCTCTTTTCCTAAATACAACTGATGAAACCTGAACAAGTGCTAACAAAACAAGAAATCTAGCATCAAGTTAATATTACTCAGAACCTGCTGTGCTAGAATGCTATAAAATTACTGAAGTATCACTGCAATAGCATAACAAATACTTTGATTAGAAAAAATGAATTCATTCAGGCCCAAGGGTATTCTACAATCTATGTTACTGCTTTAAAGCAGGGGTTTTTAACCTTTTTTGTTCCACGGACACCTTTGCCAGTCAGGTGTAAACCATGGACCCCTTACTAAGTCCACACACTATACTGTGTATTATTTAATAAATATATCACACCCGCACCAACACGTCCCCACAAGAGTAATGTTTTTTTGAATTTTCAATTCAAGCTCTTGGACCCCTTGGGGATTTGTGGACCCCTGGTTAGGAACCCCTGCTTTAAAGCAAAAGTGACAGAGTAAAATGAACTTTGAAAATCTCTTGAGAAGGTGCCTCTTTAGAAAACCTGTAGGAAAAAAAAGAAACAAACAAACAAAAAAGAAACCTGTGCACCATTTCTCCATAAGTTCAGCACAACCACTTTTCCCTCTAGAGTTGAAACAGATTATAGATTGGTTGAGCACCAGAATATGAATCATTAAGCACGAGCATAAAGCAGTTTACCTTTTTTTTTTTTTTTTTTTTTTTTAAATAGGAGTCACAAAAGGGGGAAGAATGGGAGACAATCTTGGAGCCACATTATAGAAACTATTATGACCAGGCTGAGGGCTTTGTATGTAATTTGATCTGTGCTTTCATAAAAAGAATCCCTCAGAAGTGTGGCTAGGCTAAATTAGAAAGAAGAGGCTAGAGGTAGAGAGACTACTTTTAATAGTCCGCGCTTGAAGTATCAAGGACCTGAAGTAGTGTGGCCTGGCTGGAGGTGAGGAAAAGGGACAGGATAGCAGGAGTACCCTGTTTTAAAGGTGAAATGGATAGCACACACAAGCAATTTAAAAGGTTTTACAGAAAGAAGGGAATAAAAAAGGTGGAGGACAGAATGACTTGGAGGTTTTCAGTGCTAGGAGACTGTATCATAATTATCTGATCTAGGGCAAACTAGAAAAAATAGCAAGAGTTAGTAGATTAAGGTATTTTAGCTTTTCACTTATACAGGATTGAACAGGTAATAGGCGAAAATTATATATAACAAGAATGCTGATCTTCTGACTTCTCCCATGTTCTTTCTCTAGTTGTCTCTCAAAAACCCAAAGCTCCTAGCCAATTCTAAGAACAATGGTTTGTTGTTTTTTCATTGAAGTATTAGTTTGCTTCTGGGTACAAATTGACCAGCTAGAGCCTAATCTTGTATGTCTGCTCCAAATATCTAGAACAAAGCAACTGAAGATTTCCAAGTTTAATCTGACTTCAACTAGAAATATGAACTCTCAGTAGAAAAACCGAGGTAGTGGAACTCTTGCCGCTTGATTTCCAGCTAAAGCCTTTGCATTACAGAGAAGCTAAGGTGCAAAGCATGAAGTATTTTGCTTTCGTTAGTCTTGATGCCTTAGACTTAGCAAAAGAAGTCCATGAGCTAAAATTAGGGATGACCAGAGTCCCAGGCAAGTACTCATGTATCATTTCTTAATTTTTATTCAGAGGTACTATAGTAACTGGATATATTATTCCTTTTGCAAATGTGCTGGTATTACAAAAAGTATTAAAGCAGTTGATTTCATACTTTTTACATGCTTAAAAGCAAGAAAGAGCTTGAGAGTTCTGTGTTAAAGGGGATTTCTTTAAAAATAAAACTTTGTGGTTAATCTTAGAAAATCCAAAATGTGCTTATTTTTAGATGTTAACTATACTCATTAAACACTTCCCAAAGTGGCAATTCTTAATTTCAAACCATTTAAACTCATAGTTATTTTATATTTGATTTATAAACCGTGTGTGACAACAAAATTAGAGGTTTAAAGTACTTGGTTCTCATTTGTCACATGACTAAAAAATGTGTGTGTGTGTGTATAATCTCTGCCCTGAATATCTCAAAGCCAGTGGGATCAAATCCAGAGTCAGATTTGCTAGAGATTGAATTCTGTAATTCAAGGGTTGTTGGACTGCCTTGGGGATGCTAACTCAACCAGCCTAACATTGTTCTGTATACTGGTATTTGGGAACCCTGCAATATGCCATTGTTATGCCATTGTTGTAATGAAAAAGTAGAGATTATTTAATACTGTGGAGTATAATCACAAATCAAGACAAAGAAGAAAAAGCTGTGAAAGTTCTTAGGGGACTTATAACTGGATGAAGGTATTATTTGCATTGACATTTCTAAATTATTTACTTAAAATCACTTTTCTCTAGGTTAATAATACTGAAGAAATCACCTTTGAAGCACTAAAGAAAGCAATTGGTGAGTTTTGTTTTTTTTTTTTTTTGGCACTTTTTACATTCCTAGTATTTTCCTAGTTCATTCAGTACTTGTTTAGACTCCAGAATGAATATGGGCAACATGGCAAAGAAAAGAAAATACTGTTGGTTTTTATATAAATATGTAATTGACTTAGCTATGTTCTTTAGGCCTTTAACTGTCTTTTCGCATCATAGATAAGTCTTTTCCTTAAGATAGACTGACTGACTTAAAGTTATGACAGCATATTCACAGTATATTTCAATGCCATCCTTATTTGGTGTCCAGGATTCAGGTAATCTTGACTTTATAGGCAGCATGAATTTGGAAGTAAATTTAAAAAAACCTCTGAGAAATAATCTATGTATTTCCTTTTGTTGAAATGCTGTGGGAATGAGAATTCTGAAAAATCCTGAGAAAACTAAATATACTGAATTTTAACAGGCATATAGTGATAGAAGTGTATTTATAATGGTGTAAGAGAAGGAAGCTGACTGAGATTGTTAGCAGGCATCGGAGAGTGTTTCATGTAATCCTTGCCATTTTATCAGTGAGAACATTGAAGCAGAGAACTTAACTAACATTCCTGAGATCACACAGCTAGTAAATGATGGAGCCAACTTTCAAACCCAGGTCTGACTGACTCCATAATCTGTTTTATCTTTGATAAAACATTGCTCTTATTTTTTTTTCTTCTTTGGTCTTTATGTAAATAAATTGCATCTTATGTAGTTTGCCTTTTTTTTTTTAATGGCTCACTCATTAAGTATTGGTATTAATTACTACTAGAGTAATGGGTGTCTTGATCTCAATTTGTTTCATGCTAAATATATTTAGAATTAAGTTCACGTTTTTAGTATTAATAAAGTTGGGAATTTTGGTGAATAAAGAAAACAAATTCCAGGCCTGTGGATGTAAAGGTGGATCCTCCTTTTGGGGAGAGATTCCTATATGGTCCAGGCAGGGGAAAAAATTGACCCATGTTTATTCAGAGGTACTAGAATAAGGAAATCTTTATTAGGGGAAGTGAAGTATTATGCCACCAACACTTTTTCAAATTATATGTAACATGAAATATTTTCTGACTTTTTTGCCAAGTAATGCTTCATCCAACAGAGGCTTTTTTTTCCTGATTGCAACACAATATCAAGTTTGACAAAAATAAATTAATTCTGACAGTAAGCAATTTTTTAATTATATACAAGGTGCTTTAAGAGATTTAAAGATAATAAGGTATGTTGAAGAATTTAGTCTAGGGCAGTGGTTCTCAAAGTGTGCCACGGACTGCTGGAGTGTCCATGAGGGAAAAAGTATTATTGTCATAATGCCAAGACATTATTTGCCTTCTTACTGTATTGCTTAGTATGAATTTAAGTAGTGGCATCACACTATAATAGTGCTGCTTGTATTTTTCAGAGCCATACACTCACAGTTTAAAACAAATAAGATTTTACTTGATGAAGCAGTATAAGTTACTAATTTTATTAAATCTCAACTCATGAGTACATAGTCTTTTTAATGTTCTGTGTGATGAAATTGGAAACACACATAAAATACTTCTCTGATTATCTTGAGTCACAAGCTGACCTAGTAATTTTTTAATTTGGAACACCATTTTTTACCTGGGGGGAAAAAAAAAAAAAAGCACTGACAGAAAACCTATATTTGGCAGCAGGCATTTTCTCAAAAATAAATAAATAAATAAAATGAGCCTGTGACTTCAAGGGGAAAAAAAATGACAGTATTTGCTATTAGTGATAAAGTTAGTGATTTCAAACAAAAATTGGAATTTTGGAACATGTATCCACCACTATGAGTTTGACAGCTCCCCAGAATTTAAAAACATTTCTAATGTGATCAGTGGTGATGTAACAAATATGATTTAGGGAAGCGGCTGTGGCTCAATCAGTAGGGCTCCCGTTTACCATATGGGAGGCCCCGGGTTCGGTTCCTGGGGCCTCCTGGTGAAGGAAAGCCCGCCCGCACGGCGTGGTTAGCTGACCCAGCGAGCATAAGCAGCAAGGGGGGGAGAAATGAATAAATAAATAAAATCTTTAAAAAAAAAAAAAAAAAATATGATTTATACACATATACACACATTTGGAAGTTCTGTATATGTCAGTCAACCAATATTTCAAATGACCATTGCATGATGTTACAGTATCATGCATGCGTAAATGATCCATTCAAAGTGTAAAATAGACCAATGGATTTTCTTTTCAATATGTTTTTATTAAAGTTGTGAACTTACAAAACAGTCATGTACATGTGTAGAATTCCCATACAACACCCTGCCACCAACACACTGCGTTGTTGTGGAACATTTGTTATAAATTATGAGATATCATCAGATTGTTATCACTATGAACTATGTTTGCTGTATTTTTTCCATACACCCCAATTTTTAACACAGTACATCTTTGACATTGATGCAAGAATATCACATCTTATAGTCATGCTGTTGACTATAGTCCATAGGTTACATTAATTGTATTTTTCCCATGCTTCTCCACATTCTTACCACCTTGCAATAGTGATATACATTTGTTCATAGAAAGACATTGTTACATTTGTACTATTAACCACAATTTTCATCTACCTCTGGGTTCACTATGTTATTCAGTCCCTATATTATACTCCAATTTCTTTCAGTCATCCCTAGACGACTGTTCTCAGCCACCATCCCATTTATAAACCAGCTGTGTTAGTTTTACTCAATAATGTGTCACCATCAACTATATCCATTTCCACACTTTTACAGTCAAATTAATTAAAACTTCTAATACATTAAGCATCAGTACTCCTAATAACCTATACTCTAGGTTTTAATTCCATGTGTTTATTCTTCATATTTAGTTCATATTAGTGAGACCATGCAATATTTGTCCTTTTGTGTCTGGCTTATTTCACTTAGTAAATGTCTTTAAGGTTCATCCATGTTATCATATGTGTCCCAATTTCATTTCTTTTTACAGCAGCACAGTATTCCATCATATGTATATACCACATTTTGTTTTTGCATTCATTGGTTGAAGGGCTCTTGGATTGTTTCCATTTTTTGGCATTTGTGAATAATGCCACTATGAACATCAGTGTGCAAATGTCTGTTCGCACCACAGCTTTCAGTTCTGGATATATTGCTAGTAGAGGAATTGGTGGATCATATGGCAGTTCTATATTGACTTCCTGAGGAACTGCCAAACTATCTTCCACAGAGACTATACCATTTTACATTCCCACCAACAAGGAAGGAGTGTTCCTATTTCTCCACATCTTCCCAACACTTACTGTTTTCTGTTTTTTAACAATGGCCATTTTATGTGGTGTGAGATGATATCTTACTGTCATTTTGATTTTCATTTCCCTAGTAGCTAGTGATATTGAACATTTTTTCATATGCTTTTTGACCATTTGTTTTTCCTCTTTGGAAAAATGTCTAAGTCTTTTGCCCATTTTTTAATTGGATTGCTTGCTCCTTTATTATTGAGTTGTATCAAACCCTTATAGGATATGTGATTTCCAAATATATTCTCCCCTTGAGTGGGCTGCCTTTTCACCTTCTTGAGGAAGTCCTTTGCATCACAAAAGTGTTTAAGTTTGAGGAAGTCCCATTTATCCGTGCTTTTTTTCATTGCTCATGCTTTTTTGTGTAAGGTTTAAGAATCCTCAACCTAGCACCAGGTCTTGAAGATGGTTTCCTACATTTTCTTCTAGGAGCGTTATGTTTCTAGCTTTTATATTTAGGTCTTTGATCCATTTTGAGTTAATTTTTATGTAATGTGTGAGATAGGGGTCCTCTTTCTTTCCTTTGGCTATGGATATCCATTCTCTCAGAACCATTTGTTGAATAGACTGTTCTGTCCCAGCTTTTGGGGTTTGACAGCTTTATAAAAAAGCACTTAAACACAGATGTGAGGATCTGTTTCTGAACCATCAGTTCAGTTCCATTGGTCTATGTGTCTATCTTTATGGCAGTACTATGCTCTTTTTACCACTGTAGCTAGGTAATATGATTTCAAGTCTGAAAGTGAGAGTCCTCCAACTTTCCTTTTACTTTTTAAGGTGTTTCTGGCTATTCGGGGTCCCTGAATATTCCAAATAAAATTGATAATTGTGTTTTCCATTTCTTTTTAAAATGCTGGTGGAATTTTTTATCAGTATTGCATTGAATCTGTATATCAATTTGGGTAGAATTAATATCTTAATGATATTTAGTCTTTCAGTCCATGAGCACGGAATATTCTTCTATGTATTTAGGTCTTTTTAAAAATTTCTTTTAGCAATGCATTGTAGTTTTCTGAATACCAGGTGCTTTACGTCCTTACTTAGGTTTATTCCTAAATATTTTATTCTTATAGTTGTTATTGTAAATGGAATTTTTTTCCTGATTTCCTCCTCAGATTCCACATTACTAGTGTACAGAATCACTACTGATTTTTGCAAATTGATCTTGTATCCTGCCACTCTGCTGAAATCTTTTTATTAACTCTAGTAACTTTGTTGTAGATTTTAGGGGACTTTCTAGGTATCATCTGTAAATATCATCTGTAAATAGAGAAAGTTTTACTTCTTCCTTTCCAATTTGGATGCCTTTTATTTCTTTTTCTTTCCTCATTGCTATAACTAGAACCTCTAGCACTATATTGAACAACAGTGGTGACAGTGAGCATCCTTGTCTTGTTCCCAGTCTCAACAGGAAAGCTTTCAGTCTTTTACCATTGAGTATATTAGCTGTGGGTTTTTCATATATGGCCTTTATCATGTTAAGAAAGTTTCCTTCAATTCCTATCTTTTGTAGTATTTTTATCAAGAAAGGATGCTGTATTTTGTCAAATGCCTTTTCTGTATCAATAAGATCATATGATTTTTCTTCTTTGATTTATTAATGTGGTGTACTATGCTGTTTGCTTTTCTTATGTTGAACCACACTTGCATGCCTGGTATAAAACCCACTTGATCATGATGACTATTCTTCTAATGTGTTGATGGATTTGATTCGCAAATATTTTCTTGAGGATTTTTGTATCTGTATCGTTAGGGAAATGAGTCTGTAATTTTCTTTTTTCGTAATCTTTATCTGGCTTTGGTATTAGGGTGATATTGGCTATGAGTTTGGTAGTGTTCCTTCTTGCTAATTTTTTGGAAGAGCTTGAGTAAGATTGGTTTTAAATCTTTGAATTCTTCGTAGAACTCACCTGTGAAACCATCTGGTTCTGGGCTTTTCATTTTGGTTAGTTGTTTAATGACTGTTTCAATCTCTTCTGATTGGTTTGTTGAGGTCTTCTATTTCTTCTAGGGTCAGTGTAAGTTTTTCATACATTCCTAGGGATTTTCCCATTTCTTCTACATTGTCTAGTTTGTTGATGTACAGTTGTTCATACTATCCTCTTATGATCTTATTTCTGTGGGGTTAATAATTCCCCATTTTCATATTTTATTTATTTGCATCTTCTCTCTTTTTTTTCTTTGTCAGTCTAGCTAAAGGATTGTTGGTTTTGTTAGTCTTCTCAAAGAACCAACTTTTGGTTTTGTTACTTCTCTATACTGTTTTTTTGTTTTTTTGTTTTTTTGTGGTGGTTCTCAATTTCCTTTATTTCTGTCCTGATCTTTGTTATTTCATTCCTTCTGCTTGCTTTGGTAGTAGTTGGTTGGTCTTTTTCTAGTTCCTCCAGCTGTGTAGTTAGGCCATTGATTTTAGCCCTTCTTTTTAAATGTAAGCATTGAGGGCTATAAATTTCCCTCTCAGCACTACCGTCACTGCATCCCATAGATTCTGATATGTTGTCTCATTTTTGTTCATCTCGAGATATTTATTGATATCTCTTGCTATTTCTTCTCTGACTCAATGATTATTTAAGAGTGTGCTGGTTAATCTCCATATGTTTGTGAATTTTCCCAACTTTAGTCCTTTATGATCAGAGAAAATGCTTTGTATAATTTTGATCTTGAATTTATTGCCATCTGCTTTGTGACCCAACATATGGTCTACCCTGGAGAAAGATCCATGAGCACTTGAGATAATGTATATTCTGCTGTTTTGGTGTGTAATGTTCTCTATATGTCTATTAGGTTTAGTCCATTTATCATATTATTCAAGCTCTCTGTTTCTTTATTGATCCTCTGCCTAGATGTTCTGTCCAATGCTGAGAGTGGTGTATTGAAGTCTCTATTATTATAGAGACATCTATTTCTCCCTTCAGTTTTGCCAGTGTTTACCTCATGTAATTTGGGACATCCTGACTAGGTGTATATGCATTTATGATTGTTATTTCTTCCTGGTGACTGACTTGCCCCTTTTATTAATATATAATGTCTGCCCTTGTCTCTAATAACAATTGCTTTTAATGTCTATTTCATCCAATATAAGTATAGCTACTTCAGCTTTTTTTTTTTTGGTTACTGCAAGCATGGAATATCTTTTTGCAGCCTTTCACTTAATCCTCTTGGTATCTGTATTAGTCAGGGTTCTCTCTGGAAACAAAATCAACAGAGGTATGTCAATAATAGGAGATTTTATCAGAGTCTCTCACGCGACCGTGGGATGCACAAGTCCAGGTTCCTCAGGCAGGCTGCAAGCCAGGGGCTCCGATGAAAGTCCGATGAAAGTTCCTTGATGAGTTTCTGGGAGAAGTTGGCTGTCCAAAGACGAGCTAGGAAATTCTCTCTGAATGATGAAGTCACGTCCCCTTTTAAGGCATTCAACTGATTGAATAAAAGCATCACCCATTGCTGATGTAATCTCCCTGACTGATGCAGATGTAATCAGCCATGCATGCAGTAAACTCACTGGTGATTGAAGTCCATAAATGCTCTTGTATTACTGTTAACCCAGTGCTTGCTGGACCTTACACCTGGACACAATTACCTGGCCAAGTTGACACATTAGCCTAACCATTACAGTCCACCCCTTGTCAACTCAGCAACCATTCACATTACCCTAAACCATACTTGCTCTCTAAGTAAAAACAATAGCAGACAAGCATATATATTTATTTCCACCTAACAATGTTCAACTCCCCTGCATACAACTGGAAACGCATTAATTCCCCACAGAATAGGGTGCAAGTCCTTGGGTAATATTCACTCTTAAACTTAACATCCTTAAATATTATGAGGTGAAATTAATACAGCTTTTCATATGATAGGGGAAAAGGTTGGGGAAGAAAACAAATACGTTTTGTGTACACATACAATCATACTCATAACGAAACAAGAAAGAAGGGGTAAATGACTATTACAGTCCTCGTTTCTGTAACCGGTCATGTGGTCGAAGTTCATATTTATCACTACCTTCTTCCACTACCCATTCCATTTTCCCGTTACCTTCAGCAAGCACTTCAGCTGGTCGTGGTTCTTTGCCTGGTGGGGTGACCCAAACTTTCAATCCCAAAGAATCTGGTCCATTGTTAGTCCTGCTTGAATTGGTTTGTTGCAATTTTCCATTGACTTTAATCACAGGGCAAACTCTTCTTTACCCCCATTATGTAGCTGTAGTCCTATTTCCCCTTGATAGTCAGGATCAATCACCCCAGCCAGTACAGTAATTCCCTTCTTTGCCTGTTGATTCACAGGTAAGAGGAGCCCAAAGTGGCAGGGTGGCAGTCTTAACTTCCAGTTCAGTGGAATCATTGTCGTGTTCCCTGGTGGCAGCACTCCTCCTTTTGGGACTAAAACCTGTAGACCAGCAGAGCTTAAGGTTGCAGGGACAGGAAGCAAAAATTTTCTAGTGGGTCACTAGGGGTAATAGTTAGTGGTGCCACTCCCATTTCCACCCTTTGATTCCTGGACCCATAAACCTGGTTATGGGAGAAACAGCACCATAGAGAGGACGTGGATTTAGAGCATACACAGCCTCCTGGAGAACATTGCCCCAGCCCTGCAAGGTATTGCCACCTAGTTGGCGCCGTAATTGAGTCTTCAAAAGGCCATTCCACCATTCTATTAATTCAGCTGCTTCAGGGTAATGGAGAACATGGTAAGAACAGTGAATTCCATGGGCATGTGCCCATTCCCACACATCATTTGCTGTGAAATGGGTTCCTTAATCAGAAGCAATGCTGTGTGGAATGCCATGGTGGTAGATAAGACATTCAGTAAGTCCATGGATGGTAGTTTTGGAAGAAGCATTGTGTACCAGAAATGCAAACCCATAGCCAGAGTATGTGTCTATTCTAGTTAAAACAAATTGCTGCCCTTTCCATGGTGGAAGTGGCCCAATGTAGTCAACCTGTTACCAGGTAGCAGCCTGATCACCTCAAGGAATGGTGCCATATCGGAGGCTGAGTGTGGGTCTCTGCTGCTGGCAGATAGGGCATTCAGCAGTGGCTGTAGCCAAGTGAGCCTTGGTGAGGGGAAGTCCATGTTGCTGAGCCCATGCATAACCTCCGTCCCTACCTCCATGGCCACTTTGTTCATGAGTCCATTGAGTGGCTGGGGAAAGAGGCTGCGCATTAGCCACAGAGTGGGTCATCTTATCCACTTATTAAACTTTTCCTCTGCTGAAGTCACCCTCTGGTGAACATTCACATGGGACACAAATATGTTCATGTTTTTTGCCCACTCAGAAAGGTCTATCCACATAGATTTTCCCCAGACTTCCTTGTCACCAATTTTTCAATCGTGTTTCTTCCAAGTCCCTGACCATCCAGCCAAACCATTGGCAACAGCCCATGAATCAGGCCCATGAATCAGTGTACAAACGCACCTCTGGCCATCTCTTCTTCCAAGCAAAATGAACAATGAGGTGTACTGCTCAAAGTTCTGCCCACTGGGAAGATTTGCCCTCACTGCTGTCCTTCAAGGATGTCCCAGAAAAGGGCTACAGTGCCGCATCTGTCCACTTAAGGGTGGTACCTGCATATTGTGCAGAACCATCTGTAAACCAGGCCCGAGTTTTCTCATCCTCAGTTAACTGATAGTAAGGGACTCCCCAGGAGGCCAAAGCTGTGGGATGGGAAAGAGAAGGTAACATGGTAGGGGTGGTGACCATGGGCATTTGGGCTACTTCCTCATGTAATTTACTTGTACCTTCAGGATCCGCTCGAGCCCTATCTTGTATATACCACTTCCACTTTATTGTGGAGTGCTGCTGTACACACCCAGCTTTATGGTTTAGTGGGTTAGACAATACCAAGCTCATGATAGGCAACTCAGGTCTCATGGTAACTTGATGGCCCATGGTTAAGCGTTCAGTCTCTACTAAGGCCCAGTAGCAAGCCAAAAGCTGCTTCTCAAAAGGGGAGTAGTTGTCTACAGAGGATGGCAAGGCTTTGCTCCAAAATCCTAAGGGTCTGCATTGTGATTCCCCTATAGGGGCCTGGCAAAGGCTCCAGACAGCATCTCTGTTTGCCACTGAAACTTTCAGCACCATTGGATCTGCTGGATCATATGGTCCAAGTGGTAGTGCAGCTTGCACAGCAGCCTGGACCTGTCACAGGGCCTCCTCTTGTTCCTGTCCCCGATCAAAACTAGCAGCTTTTCTGGTCACTCGGTAAATGGACCGGAGTAGCACACCCAAATGAGGAATGTGTTGTCTCCAAAATCCGAAGAGACCAACTAAGTGTTGTGCCTCTTTTTTGATCTTAGGAGGGGCCAGCTGCAACAGCTTATCCTTTACTTTAGAAGGGATATCTCGACAGGCCCCACACCACTGGACACCTAGAAATATCACTGAGCTGGAGGGACCCTGTATTTTTGCTGGATTTATCTCCCAACCTATCTCACGTAAATGCCTTACCAATAAATCTAGAGTCTTTGCTACTTCTTGCTCAGTAGGTCCTATCAACATGATATCATCAATATAATGGACCAGTGTGATGTCTTCTGGGAAGGAGAGATGATCAAGATCCCTGCGGACAATATTATGACATAGGGCTGGAAAGTTGATATACCCCTGAGGCAGGACAGTGAAGGTATACTGCTGGCCTTGCCAGCTGAAAGCAAACTGTTTTTGGTGATCCTTACTAATGGCAATTGAGAAAAAAGCATTTGCCAGATCAACAGCTGCATACCAGGTACCAGGGGAAGTATTGATTTGCTCAAGTAATGATACGACATCTGGGACAGCAGCTGCAGTTGGAGTCACCACCTGGTTAAGTTTGCGTTAATCTACTGTCATCCTCCAAGATCCATCTGTTTTCTGCACAGGCCAAATAGGAGAGTTGAATGGGGATGTGGTGGGAATCACGACCCCTGCATCCTTCAAATCCTTGATGGTGGCACTAATCTCTGCAATCCCTCCAGGAATCCGGTATTGCCTTTGATTTACTATTTTCTAGGCAGGGGCAGTTCTAGAGGCTTCCATTTGGCCTTTCCTACCATAATATCCCTCACTCCACAAGTCAGGGATCCAATGTGAGGATTCTGCCAGTTACTGAATATGTCAATTCCAATTATGCATTCTGGAACTGGGGAAATAACCACAGAATGGGTCCAGGGACCCACTGGACCCACTGTGAGATGGACCTGAGCTAAAATTCCATCAGTCACCTGACTCCATAAGCCCCTGCTCTTGACTGGTGGACCACAGTGACGTTTTGGGTCTCCTGGAATTAACGTGACTTCTGAGCCAATGTCTAATAATCCCTGAAATATCTTTTCCCCAGTGCACAGTTACTCTGGCAAAAGGCCGTAGGTCTCCCTGGGGAAAGGTGGGAGGAAGATTAACAGTATAAATTTTTGGCAGTTTAATGGGATCCTTAGCCGAGGGGACCTGGCCTCCTCATTCAAGGGCTCTGGGTCTGTAAACTGTCTCAAGTCTGGGAATTGATCATGGGGCCGTGATTCTCTGCGTCTGTAATTTGAGTTAGGGTTTTGTTCACTCGACCTAGAACTCTTCTGCTTATACAGATCCAGAAGAAATTTAGTAGACTGCCCATGTATTTTACTTCTAGGTAACCCATGATCTGTTAGCCAATGCCATAACTGCATGTGACAGTCTATCCTGTGTGCTACTTTGAATCTGTCTTTCATTGTGGTAGCCACGCCCACCTTGCCTTTGATGATTAACTGCCCATACTTGACTTTTACCAGACCGAGATCCGATCGTCCCCAAAATGTTTAAGGATTCCAATTCCATTATAGCCCTCCCTACAGTAATATCTGGACTGCAGAGAAGAGCAACCACAGAGCTCTTCAGAGAAGATGGAGTTAGTCTTACAAATTTATTTCTCACAGTCCTGGTTAAAGGTGTGTCCTCTGGACATTCCTGGGTTGGGTGGGCAGGTCTCAAATGGTAAATCCATTCTAGCATTGCAATCTCCCTAAGCCTTTGAATCCCCTTGTCTACTGTATACCTGGGCAAATCAGGCATCTCAACATCAGACATGCTAGGCCATCGTTTGGTCCATGTTTCAGTCAGACACCCAAACAAACTGTTAGAGCCCTTTCTAACCCCTCGAGCTACGGCGTTGAATCCAGAATTTCTACTTAGTGGGCCCAAATCAATAAATACAGCCTGATCCAACTTTCTATTCCTTCCACCATTATTTCATACCCTTAGTATCCATTCCCAGACATATTCCCCTGATTTCTGTCTATATAAATAGGAAAACTCATGCTGTTCTTTCAGAGTATAGCATACTTCCTCATGGGTCACACTTTGTATTTCTCGTTTGGGGGCTTGTTGCGATTTTAGTCTAGTGATAGGTCTCAAAGACAAGGGGCGGGGGGGTAAGGAGAAGGATTAGAGATGTCTTGCAGGCTACTGACCTCGGGGCATTCCTTTGCATTTTCTTCTAGTGAGACAGGATTAATCTCTTCAGGCTGGGGTTGGAAGGTAGATTCCTCTGGGCAGAGGGGAAGTTGGGCAGTGCATGCTGCAGTTTGGCTGGTACATGCCTCGTGGCTGGGAGGAGATCCAGTCTCTCTGGGGCAGGCTGGAGGCTGGGCAGTACAGGCTTCAGTTTGGCTGGTACCCACCTCAGGGCTGGAAAGAGGTCCAGACTCCCTGGGGCAGGCTGGAGGCTGGATGATACAAGGTTGACAATGTGTCGTCTCCACAGGGCAGGCCATCACAGGTTTATCTGGTAAAGTCTCAGCAGAATTTCGAGTTACAATGTCCCCACCAATATTATCATCATCCCATATGTCTCCATCCGAATCCTCGGGGTTCCACTCCTTTCCAATCAATGCCTTCACTTTAATTGCAGAAACCCTGCGAGGTTGAGATTTTAGTTTCCTCTAATTCTGCTGCTCATACAATGAGAGTCTGGGTTTGATTCTCAGATATCTCAAGTCTGTGGGTACAGGAGACAAGATTTTCTTTCAGGGCATGCTTAGAAACTTTTATACCATTCATGTGGCATTAAAGTTTCAAATTTGAAGACTTTAGCTCATCTCTTTCTTTTGTAACTGTATCCAGAGTATCTAGGAGGAGCCAGCCAACATCATTATACTTTTTGACTCTACAGAATTCTTTTAAGGTGTTGAAAACACTCTCACCCAGATCCTTGCTTCTTATAAGCGTGGAAGTAGGGGAATCCAGTGAATCTGTTTTGCGTATCTCTCTTGCCAGCTCACACCATTGGCTGTTAGCAACCTCTTCATTATTGGAAAGGGAGTCATTAGTACCCTTGAATCCAATTAGAGTAGAGAGCCAATTACAAAACTCCCAGAACCACCTCAGACATCCCATGTTTAAGACTCTGTTCCTCAAGAACCACTCCTGGAACCAAGCTGTATTAGTCAGGGTTCTCTCGGGAAACAGAATCAATAGGAGATATCTGTCAATAATACAAGATTTTATAAGAGTCTCTCATGAGACCATGGGGATGCACAAGTCCAGGTTCCGCAGGCAAGCTGCAAACCAGGGGCTCTAACAAAAGTCCTGTGAAAGGTCCTTGATGAGTTTCTGGGAGAAGTTGGCTGTCCAAAGACGAGCTGGGAAATTCTGAATGTTGAAATCACTTCAACTGACTGGATAAAAGCGTCACTCATTGCTAATGCAATCTCCCTGATTGATGCAAATGTAATGAGCCATCCATGCAGTAAACTCACTGGTGATCAAAGTCCATAAATGCTCTTGTATTACAATTAGCCCAGTGCTTGCTGGATCTTACCCCTGGACACAATTACCTGGCCAAGTTGACACATTAGCCTAACCATCACAGTGTCCTTGGGTCTAAGGTGGGTCTCTTGTAGACAGCATATAGATGGCTCATATTTTCTTACCCATTCCACGAATCTGTGTCTATTGGTTGGGGAGTTTAATCCATTAACATTCAGTGTTACTACTGTAAAGGCAGTCCTTTCTTTCGACCTTTGGTTTTTATCTGTCATATGTTTTCACCACTCTTTTTACACTTGTGGTTACTTTTATTGGCACAATCTTCATTTTTAGACTCTCTTCTAAGCCTCTCTCTCCTGTCTTTTCTTTTCCGGCTGTAGCAGTCCCTTTAGTATTTCCTGTGAAACTGGTCTCTTGGTTACAAACTCTCTGTTTCTGTTTATCTGTGAGTATTCTAAACTTGCCCTCATTTTTGAAAGACAATCTTACCATATAGAAGAGTCTTAGCTGGCAGTTTTCCTCTTTCAGAATCTTAAATATGTCTTACCACTGTCTTCTTGCTTCCATGGGTTCTGATGAGGAATCAGCACTTAGTCTTTTTGACTAAGTACTGTATGTGATGCATTGCTTTTCTCTTGCTGCACTCAGAATTCTCTCTTTGTCTTTGGCATTTGACATTCTGACTAATATGTGTCTCAGAGTAGGTCTATTTGGATTTATTCAGATGAGGGTACATTGTGCTTCTTGGACGCGGATATCTATGTCCTTCAATAGGTTTGGGAAATTTTCAACCGTTATTTCTTCCGATATTCCTTCTGACCCTTTCCCCTTCTCTTCTCCTTTTGGTACACCCATGACACACATGTTTGCACGTCTCTTGCCATCATTTAGGTCCCTGAGACTCTGTTCCATTTTTTCCATTCTTTTTTATGTTCACTTTCAGCGGCCATGTCATCAAGCTTACTTATCCTTTCTCCTGCCTCCTCAAATCTGCTTTTATATGCTTCCAGTGTGTTTTTACTTTCATTTATTGTGACTTTCATTCCCATAGGAGCTGCTGTTTTTCTATGTATGCTTTTAAATTCTTCTTTATGTTCACCCAGTGTCTTCTTAACTTCTTTAGCCATCTCATTGAATTTATTAAGGAGATTTGTCAACTCCTTTATGTCATCCGGAGGCTTATCTTGTTCTTTTGGGCCATATCTTCCTGTTTCTTGGTATGGATTGTAATTTTTTGTTGGTGTCTTGGCATATGGCTTACTAGATGTATTTATTCTGGGTGCAGTTTCTCCCTTTAGTTTAGGGCTTTTTTGCCCTTTCTCCATTGCTGCTTGTGTAGTAGGAGCCAAGGATGTAGTTGGTAGTAAGCTGTGGAGGCTGAAGCTGCCCTTGTTGCCCCAGGAACCAGTGAAGCTTCTCCCACCTTTCTTTTCTGCCAGGAGTGGGACGTAGCCACAGTCATGTGTAGTAATCCCAGCCATGCAAGCCAAGACTGTCTTTAGTTGCCTGGAGAGACTGATAAAGCTTCACGTCCTGTTCTTCCCTGCTTGGACAGTGATAGAGCTGGTAGGTGTGGGCAGCAAACTAAGCCATGTGGGTCAAAACTGACTGCAGTTGACCAGGTAGACTAATGTAGTTTGTGCTTTTTTTTTTTTTTTAAATTGTGGGTAAAAATCAAAATTTTCACAATACATACCAATATTTGTAAAATAATATATAAATATATATGCAACTAATGTAGTTTTGACCCCTCTCCTCCCCTGCTAGGAGTGGGGACGGACCCTCTGGAGTGTCCAAGAGTCTAATCCTTGTGGGCAAAAAGTGCCTGTAGTTGCCCTGAGAGGATGAGGGAGTACTGTCCCTTCTGCCCTTTAAGGAGTGAGTATGGATCCATAGGCACCCAACAAACTAGTCCATGTAGACCGAAAGCAGCTGCAGTTGCCCAGGGAGGCTGCAGAAACACAGCTCCCCTCCTATCCTATTGGTGCTCAGGGTTGGAGCTACAGGTGTCCAACTATCCAGTTTGTGAAGGCTGAAAGTGCCTGCAGTGGCCCAGAGAGGCTGAGGAAATACCAGTCCCCTCCTATCCTATGGGGGGTTGGGGGGCAGGGATGGTATTGAATGTACTCAATAAATCAGTCTGTGCAGGCCGAAAGCACCTGCAGTTGCCCAGAGAGGCTGAGGAAACACAGCTCCCTCCTGTCCTATTTGGGGGTAGGGATAGAGCTCCAAGTATCCAAGTATCCAGTCTGTGTAGACTGAAAGTACCTGCAGTTGCCCGGAAAGGCTGAGGAAACACCATCCCCCCTCCTATTCTATGCGGGAGTGGGGATGGAATCGAAGACGCCCAACAAACCAGTCCTCCTATCCTATTGGAGGGCAGGGATGGAGCCCCAGGTGTCTGACTATCCAGACTGTGCCAGCCAAAAACACCTGCAATTTCCCAGAGTGACTGGTGCAGGTGCCACCAACTTCCTCCCTGCCAGACGTGAGGCTGGGGCCTAGGCTAGGGCTGCAATCCAATCTGGGTGGAAAGAAGCCAGTTACTACCTTCACTGTGATTTTCAATCGGCCCCACATCCCCTGAAGCTGAGGACGGAGTTAAAATGGTGGCTGTCGGCCTCTTTCAGACTTGGACAGGTTCAAACGTTAGCTGTTCTTAGGGATTATACTTTAGCCAGCCAAGTTTACTAATCAGTAACTTAAGTCTGTGCTTGACCATCTCTTCCTCCCTCACTTTTGGGAAGCGGAGCTTCCAACTCCAGCCATGAACAGCTCTCAAGGCTGTTCGTGCTGCTAGTGGAGGATGAGCACCCGCTTCCGTGGCGTGGAGTGCCTACTCATGACTCTTCACTGCAGATGGGCAGTCTCCTCATTCCATTCTTTCAAGGATGTTTCAGGACACTCTTCTGTCTCTTGGGCCCCCCAAACCAGGTGCTTTAGATAGCTCTGGGTGATTACTAACTGCCCTGAAGGACAAGCTGACTCGGGAGCTCCTTACTCTGCCACCATCTTGGTTTCTTCTAGACCAGTGGATTTTAAATAACAGAATACCATTAATAATATTTTAGATACCATATTGCAACTAACTTTTTAAGAAACTACCATAAAAGAATAAAAAAAGAATACCCATAATTATGTGAAAAGGCTATTAAAATACTTTTTCCTCTTCCAGTACGTATCTGTATGAGGCTGGATTTTTTTTTTAATGTACTTCAACCAAAATAACATATAGCCCCAGATTGAATGTATTTGCGGATAGCATAAGCCAGACATTAAGGAAATTTGCAAAAATATAAAACAATGTCACTCTTAACTTTTTTTTTTTTTCCATTTTGGAAAATGTGATTTTTTTTTTCATTAAATAAATGAATGTTTTTTATGTTAACATGTAATGAGTTTCTTATTTTTAAATGAATTAATTTTTTAAGTTTCTCAGTTTTATATTCTAGTATGGAAAAATCAAAAGATATAAACCAAAGCTCTTTGGTTTTCTCAATTTCTTAGAGTGTAAAGAGGTCTTGAAACCAAAAAGTCTGAGAACTGCTGGTCTAATGCATGGAAAGGAAATCTTGCTATCTGCAGGCCAAATTTAGGTAGAAGTATTTCAGAAAATTGAATTTGGATACTTCCAGGATGTATGCCCCAGCTTGCCCATGTCATCTTATCTCATGACCTGATTTAAACATTTATGTTTCCCAGCTGGCCTCTGGCACATTTGAAGTTATGAACAATAGAGATATGATCATAGTTCTGCGTTATAGTCATTCAGAATATATAAAATATTCAACTATTTTACCTGCCACAGTTTCAAAAGGAATAAGAAATGTAATGCCTATTTCCTTACTGCATGTTACTTCCGCTTATTAAACCTAGGTAGTTGTTACCTACATTTTGACTACTTGAAAAGAGCTTTATTTAAAGAACCTGGAACATAATGCATTTCTTCCTTTGAAATTTTCGACTAGGAAGTAAAACCTTAAAAAGTTAGTGAGTTGTTATAGTAAACCATCAACAGATGAGCCATAAATTAGCTTCCTTTCAATATATTGAAGTGACCAGGCACAGTTATTATATTAACGGCATGAGAAAGACAGACATTTATTATTTTACTCTTGCTCAAACTTTGGCCAGATCACAAATCAACTTAGATCAAATAACCCTTTTCAAATTGTGGCAAATAAATTGAAAGGCTAGGACAGTATGGTCCCAAATGGCTCGTTATTCCATTCAGTATCAGTATTCAGTTTGCAAACATTTAGCACCTCATATGTGCTAGAACACAATGGTTAATAAAATAATCATCCTTCAAGGAAGGATCTTGAAAATGTTTGACTTGCAAGAAGTTAATAATGCTTGTGCTTTTTGAGGGAAGAGACATAGTTTATGAAAGAGGGTCTTTATGCTGTGTTGTTTCAACTCTTCAGATTTTGTATGTATGTGCTTTCTCACCTCAAATGAGACATTTCAAGGATGTGATGCACTTTGTTTTTTTCCTCATGAAATTAGCCTTGTAAATATGTCCTTATTTTTGTTTTGTATATCATTTGCTTTTATGGTCATTGGTAGAGTTCTGTAAAATTCTTTATTCCTTTTAACTTGTCTTTATAAACATTTTTATAGACACCAGTGGAATGGAAGAACAGGAAAAAGAAAAGAGGCGTCTTGTGATAGAAAAATTCCAGAAAGCACCTTTTGAAGAAATAGCAGCACAGTGTGAATCCAAAGTAAGTGAACAAATGGTGAAGAGTTTGGAGTGGAATTTGATTTTGTGGAAATACTTTTTTGGTAATTGGGTTGGTAGATACCAAGCTTTAGACCAATTGATAGAGCACAAGGAAATGTAGCTGATGAAATGAAAACTCTGAAGGCATAGCTGTGAAGTCTGACTAGTTTTTTGCATAATGTAAGCTGATGAAAATGATAGATCACAAACTAAGTATTTATGATTGTTGTTGCTTTGTTATCTTTTTGCACTGGTTTTCAGTGATTTGCAGTGCGTATTTTGTTTTTGCATGTTTGTTATTTTAGCAGTAAAACTCATGAAATTAGAGACAACAAAATATATATATTAAATTCCAATATATGAAATGGATAAAACCAAAACATTAAAGCATTCTGTACTACTAGCTTTTGTTTCTTTTCCTTAAAATTGCATTTGCTGATTAGAAGATAGATAAATGATATGACAAAAGTGGCAAAATGTTAAAAGTCAGTGTATCTGGGTTAGTGGGTATATCTGAGTTCTCTGTATTTTTGTATTATTTTTGCAACTGTCCTGTAAGTTTGAAATTATTTCTAAATAAAAGGTTTTTTTTAAATGAAAATAAAAGTAAAAAAATTGTATGTGTATTATTACATGTAGGTATTTGGAAAATAAATCCTTTATTAACTTTTTTTTTTTTTTGGTTTCCTTCACAGGCAAATTTGCTTCATGATAGACTTGCTCAGATATTGGAACTCACGATACGGTAAGGGTTTTGTTACTACCACGGCCATAACACAACGAAATAGAAACTATGAGAACTCTATTAGACTGTTAGACACTGGCTGATTATGTTTAATTGTGCTTTTCATTTAGGCATATTAAGGATAAACACAATCTCATATAGGTGGATTTTTCTCTCAGCTATTCTCTTTACTAGCTGGAGCCTGGTGCCATTTCTTGTGCAGCTGTTTTCTAGCTTTTCTAGCTTCCCTTTTTAGACTGTTCATTACTTCACAGTGGTCCTCTAAGATAATCTGGTTAATTTAGAAGATCCATATTTTATTATTATGTTAACCAGGAAATTGCCCATATTTGACTTTGACTACAAAAACTGCAATTTAGTATGGTTCAACTCATAGTTCTTTCCAAGGCAGTAATGAGCCAATGGCTCGTTTGAATTACTGAACTTTCTTGAGCTTTCCTAAATCATGTCCATTTGAATCCTCTTATAAGTTATTTTATGCTTCACTATGCATAGCGTCTAAAATACTTTGACTATTGTGTCTGTTATTAAGTGATGTAGTCCATGAAAGAGAGAGAAGTAAACTCCATTTTCCAACCAGGGAAAGAATTTCCACATATTCATATTTTGACTTCAGTGTGAAAACAGGCCTTTGTGTAAGACAGCACTATGGAAGAGACGAAGAAAGCTATGTTTCTGGATTTTATTTTTTTACATTAGCTGTATTTTTAATATTTTTAACTTGATTAAACCTTTTTTATTTCAACCCCAGCATCCTATAACTAGGAGATACAAGTTAGATGCTGTAATCCACTTTTTTTATTTCAGCCTTTTTTCTGACTTCATATACCAGGCACATTTTTATTAATATCACCTTTCATTCTAGGCACTTCCCCCACCATTCGTACCACCTATGTGATATTTCATACTGCTGGGTATGGGCATTTACTTCTTGGATGCCTATTAGTTGTAATACTAAATGTCTACTGTGTGGTTGATATTGATATTATGCTCTGTGCATGGCCTATTATTTCTGCTAATCCTCACCATAACTTAAAAGGTAGATGCTTTTTTTTTTTCCTTCATTTTCTAGGTAGAAGACATGAGGCTTAGAGAAGTAATGTGTTGAAGGTCATATAACTAGTGAGTGGCAAAGCCAAAATTCAGATCGATAGCCCATGCTCTTAAAGAGAATGTTGCTAGGGACCATCATTTTATTTTTAGCCACAGTACCATAACTGTGTGGATTTCATATTTTAGAATAAGTATTATGACTAGTTCTGTTTTATTGGTTTACAACTGCTACCAATATTTAACATTTACTGAGCACTTAATAGTAATACTTAATAATTACTGAACACTTACGATAGGCTAGGCATAGTGCTAGGTACATTATTTCATTATTTCATTTAATATCTACAACAGACTAATAGTGGATAGTGATTTATTATTCTGTTACAAGTGTAGAAACAAGGCACATAGAAGTTAGGTAACTTAACCAAAGTCACCTAGTAGGAAGTAGTAGTCCTGGGATAACTTACATGAGACACAAACAGACTTCATAATGTGCCTTCAGAGTTCTCAGTTCCTCTCTCATACATATCCTCCTGTTTTTCTTATTCTGACCACCAAGCACAAGAAATGAAATAAAACTAAACAATATTATGCTTTAGTCTTCATGGTTCCTTCATTCACTGTGAACTAAGTACAATAAAAAGTGACAAGAAATGGAAAGAAGATGGGAAATAGAATAAGCAGCCCCACAGATGATCCTATTTTTAGAATTAGTAGACAAAGACTTTAAAACAACACACTAATACACATCAAAGAATTTAAAGGAAAAGATAGAAATTATGTGTGAAGAGAAGGAATATTTTAGCAGAGAAATGGAAACTCTGAAAAACCAAATTTCAACTCAAGAACTGAAAGAGATAATATCTGAAAGAAAAATTTCCTTGGATAAGACTAACAGTAGATTGAACAGTGCAGAAGAAAAGATTAGTGAACTTGAAGACAGGTCAATAAAGAAAGTTAAAAAAAAAGCTTGAGAAACACTAAATAGGGGAGCAGATGCAGACATAGCTTAAGTGGTTGAGCGCCTGCTTCCCATGTACAATCCCTGTACATTCGATCCCCATTACCTCCTAAAAACAAACAAACCAAAAAAACCAGCTCTCACTGGGGAGCAGACATAGCTCAGTGGTTGAGTGCCTACTTCCTGTGTATGAGGTCCTGGGTTCAATCCCCAGTAACTCCTAAAAAAAAATACTAAATATTTAAATAGAGTATCAGTTACCTGAACGGTAATATCACTGAGTCATATATAAATGAGATACAAAGCAAGATTGGATACAAAGACAACCACCCCTCTAGGCACATCATACTGAAACTGCTGAAAACCAAAGATATAAAGCCAAAATGTTAGCACAACTAGAGGAAAAAACACAGTGCATATAGGGTAACAACCATGTGAATATGTGACTTCTTATCAGGAAACAATGCAAGCCAGAAGAAATGGAGTAACATTTTTTAAAGAGCTGAAAGAAACTGTCAACCCAGAATTATAGTCTTATAATTCTATTGTAAGAATAATATAAGACTATTATATTGTCACCAGCAGGATTACAGTATAAGAAATATTAAAGGATGTATTTTAGGCTGAAGGAAAATTATATCAAATGGAAAGTCACTTGGATTTACAGGAAGGATTCAAGAATACTACAGTGATTAATAATGGTGTATTAGTCAGGGTTCTCCAGAGAAATAGAACCAACAGGATACACACACACACATATCACAATATATTACAATATCACTATATTTATCACAATATGCTACATATTTTATATATATAATATTTACATTTATACGTGTAAATATTAAGAGATTAATTACAGGAATCGATTCGTGTGACTGTGGGAACTGGCAAGTACAAGTTCCAAAGGGCAGGCCGCAAATTTGCAACTCAATGAAGGTGAAGTTGACTTCCCCAGGAGAAGTTGGCTGGCTGAGAGAGAAACAGGAATTCTTTCTGACTACTGAAATCCTCAGTTCTTGCTTTAAGGCCTCCAAATGATTGGATGAAAAGACTCCTCTCATTGCTGAAGGCAGTCTCCTTTGGTGATTATAGATGTAATCATGGATGCACTCGACAGACTAATGATTTAAATCCATCTAAAAAATACACTTATAGTAACAATCAGACCAGTGTTTGCTTGACCGAACAACTGGACACCATAATCTAGACATGTTGACACATTAACACACACATCACAGTGAGTAAATATAAAAGGTTCATTTTCTCTTTTCTTAATTCCTTTAAAAGACAAAAGGCTAACTAAAACAAAAAGAATAGTATATTATGGGGTTTATAACATGCAAAAGTGAAATACTTGACAACAGTAGCACGATGGACAGGAAAGAACATATGGAAGTATACTGTTTTAAGTTTCAGATGTTACATGAAAATGGTATATTAGTAATAGACTGTGAAAAGTTAAAGATGCATGTTGTAATTCTTAAAGAGCAGCCACTAAATAATAACACAAAGAAGTACAGCTCAAACTCAATAGACAAGACAAAATGGATATTAAAAAATCTTCAATCCAAAAAAGGCAGAAAAGCAGGGATAAAGGAACAAATAATTAATGGGACAAATGGAAAGCAAATAGCAAGATTGCAGGCTTAAATTCAACTATATCGATAATTACATCAATTGTGAATGGAATAAGCAGAAAGTCAGAGATTATGAAACTAGATTTTTTTGAAAGACTCCATTATATGCTCTTTATAAGAGACCCGTTTTAAATCGAAAGTAGAAGGGTGGAATAAGAAATATGAAAACATGCTTGAGAAAGGCAGTATGGCTATATTGATATCAGATAAAATAGACTTCAACGCAAGGAGAATTATTGGTGATAGAGACATTTATAGTGATAAAAGGTCAGTTCATTAAAAGATATAACAACCCTAAGTCAGCATAACCCCTAGTAATAGCTTTAAACAGAAATGAAAATCAATAAAACTAAAGAAAATTTTTAAAAATCCATTATTATAATAACAAATTTTAATACTCCTCTTATAGTAAGTGATAAGAAAACAAAAATTCTGGAAGGATATAGAAGATTAGAACAGTATCTGCCAATTTAATTGACATTTAGAGAAAAATACTGAATGAACAGCTATAGAATATAGATTATTTTCAAGTGCACATAACAATTTTCACAAAAATAGACCGATGTATGACTATACAACAAGTCTAAGTAAATGTCAAGGGACTGAAATCATATTATAGTCTCTGGCCACAGCAGAATTCAATTAGAATTCACTAATATACATACCTAGAATAAGCCCAAATATTTGGCAGTTAACACACTTAAAAATAACCCATGGGTCAAAGAAATCATGAGAGAAATTAGTAAACATTTTAAACTGAAAACACATCATATCAACATTTGTGGGATGCAGCTAAAGTAGTACTTAGAAGAAAAATTATAGCTTTAAAGTTTATCTTAGCAACAAAAAAATAAGCAATGGTCTTTTAAAAGCAGTGATCCAGTAACCTTGTTAAGACAGTAGAGAAAGAAGAACAAAATAACCCAAATTACATGGATGAAAAGAAATTGCAAAGACCAGAAATCAATGAAATATGAAACAAACAGTAGAGAAAAATAGCAAACCTAAAAGTTGGTTCTTTGAAAAGATTGTTAAAATTGATAAATCTCTTAATCAAGAAAGAGTGAAAATGCAAATTACCATTATCAGAAATGAAAGAGAGGCTATCCTACAAATAAAGGAATATTATGAACAGTTTTATCCTAGTAAATTTGAAAGTTTAGATGAAATGGGCAGGCAAACTCATTGAAAGACACAACTTACAAAAACTGGCATAAGAGAAAATAGCCAAATAGCCTTATAACTGTTCAATACATTTGTTACTTAAAAGCTTCCTGTAAGGAAACTCAAGCTTCATTTGGCTTCATTGCTGAATTTTATCAAACATTTAGGTAAGAATAAATATAATACCAACCTTAGACAAACTTTTTCAGGAAATAGAGGAGGGATATATTAGAATTCATGAGTCAGTCTAACTGTGATACCCAAATGATTCAGGGATATTACAAGGAAAATAAAATTGACAGACCAATATCCCACATGAATGCAGTCATAAAAATCCTTATTGAAATATTAGGAAATTGAAACCAGCAGTGCATAAAACTGTTGTTATGGCCTAAAGTAAATAGGGTTATGAAGAAGGCAAGGTTGGGCTTACATTAGAACAATTCACCATATTAACAGAGAAAAGAAAAAATACACATCATCACTTCAGCAGTTACAGAAAAAAAACATTTAATAAAATCCAATACTTATACACAACTCACAGAAAGAAGTAGAGGGGAATTCTCTCAATCTGAAAAGGGTAATTACCAAAAAATCTATTGCTAACATTATATATTATGGTGAAAATCTGACCCTTTCTGCCTAAAATAAGTAACAACACAAGGATATCCATAATACTATTTCTATTCAACATTGTATTGGAAGTCTTAGCCACTGCAAGAAGGCAAGAAAAAGTAAGAAGAATACAAAGATTAGAAAGGAAGAAATAAAACTGTCTTTTTCACAGATGATGTGTTTGTATATATGGAAAATCCTAAGGAATATACCAAAACAAAAAAGGGAGAAAAAAAAAAAAAACTACTAAAGCTAATAAGGAATTTATCAGGGTCACAGGATTCAGTGTCAATATTCAAAAATTAATTGTATTTGTAAATATGAGCAACAAAAAATCAGGAAAATGGAACATTGAAGCATACTATATCATAGCATTAAAAAATAAAAAATATTTAGCCATATATTTAATAGTATGCAATTCATCTATTACAAACAAAATGTTCTTGAGAGAAATTAAAGAAGATCTAAGTTAAGAATAGATATACCATGCTTATGGATTGGATGATTAAATATTGATTGTTTCTTGCCATTTCTCCCAAATCCATCTATTCTTAACAGAATCCCAATCAAAATCCCAGCAGACTTTTTTTGTGGAGACTGATGAAAATTCTAAAATTTATGTAGAGATAGAAAGTGCCTTAAGTGGTCAGAGCGGTTTTGAAAAAGAAGAAAAAAGAGAAATTATACTATATGATTTCAAGACTTAATATAAAGCTAGAGTAATCAAGAATAGTTGGGTTTGGTATAAGGTTAGACAGATAGATCAAGACAATAGAATGGAGAGTCAAATAGTCCCAAACTTATATGTTCAAGCGATTTTTGATAAAGGTTTCAAAACAATTTAATGGGGAGAAGAAAGTCTTTTGAACAAATATCCTAGGACAACTGAATAACCAAGAGGAAAAATATTAACCTCAGCTTCTACCTTTCACCAAACACAAATATTAATTCATTTTGAGTAATGGACTTCATTGTAAAAGCTAAAACTAAAGCTTCTGAAAGAAAACATAGGAAAAAATCTTCTTAATCTTGGAGTAGGTAAAAATGTCTTAGAATACAAAAAGCACTAACCCTGAAAGAAAAAAATGATGCATTGGGCTTCATCAAAATTAAAGACTTAGTCTCAAGAGACTCCATTAAAAAATGAAAAGGTCAGCCATAGACCATGAGAAAATATATACAATACATATATCTGACAAAGCACTTCTATAACTCAAAAAGAAAAAGAAAAACCCAATTTTTAAATTGGGCAAAGACTTGAACAGACATTTCACAAAAAGAAAGATGTTCAAATGGCCAGTAAAGCACACGTAAAGGTGTTTGATGTCATTAGTCAGCAAGGAAAGTCATAACTTGTTCTTGGATTGGAAATAAACATTTTTTAGGGAAAAGAGCAAATATTCAATAAGTCTTGTTTGGACAACTTATAATTATTGTGCAGTAAGGGAGAGTAGAATTCATATTTCACTACTTTTACCAAAATAAAAAAATTTTAACTCTTTATTTAGAAAAATACATAGAAACACTGTATATCTGTATATGAGTACGAAAACAGGTACACTCAAATGCTGAAAGTATAAATTACAGGTATTCTGGCATTATGTACCAAGGTCAAAATTGTGAATACACTTTGACCCAGAAATTCTGTTTGTAAGACTATAAATCAAAGAGACAGGATAAAATTATATATTATAAAAATAGACTTGTAAGCATTATTTATAATAATGAAAAATGAGAATGAACCTGAACTTACCACCTGGATTCAAAAATTGGGCAAGATTAAATCAATTATACTATATCCATATAAATACCATGCTGTCGTCAAAAAGAGTATAATATATGTATGTGTGAAAAATTTTTTTTTTAACTAAACAAAACTACTTACAAGAATGGATATAGTGTAATCCTATTATATAAAATTTATATATGTAGATTCAAAGGGAAATATGTCTATTTTAAACATTTTCCAGATCTGTTTTCCACACAGCCTGGTAGCTGACCAACAGCTGCATCACATTGATCTTGGCAATTGAGTCTTTGTCAGTTGCAGGTTCTAGGGTAGAACGCTTTGTGAAATGAACAATGTTGACAGTGTCTTGTTCTTCTTTTACAGCCCTCCTCCAAGTCCATCAGGAACACTGGCCATTACTTCTGGGCATGCCCAATACCAGTCTGTTCCAGTCTATGAGATGAAGTTCCCAGATCTGTGTGTGTACTGAATGGCTCATGAAGATCTCAGGATAGTATTTTAAAGCCTAAAAATTAAAGCCAAGCTGAGTTTTTAGGGTTTACTTGATGCATATTAGCATACATTTTGGAAATAGTGATGGAACTTACATTTAACCAAATGCTTGGCATATCATATTAGAAATTTTGGAACTATATATTATTTAGAGTACTTTTAAAGATAGATTTATGCCATGTTAATTTCTTTTGGGGTTCCTGTTGGTTTTTGAAGTTGAACACACATTGGTCCACTGTTAAACAATGTATTTTAAACTTTTCAAAAACATGTATATATATATTTTTTAATTAAGCTTTCTGAGGATTAAAAATGTATGAAGTGACCACTGTATTTCTTCAATGTCTGCACAACTGCTTGGAAATAGAATTTTTTTTGTTTTGGGTCATCTGCAAAAGTAAATACATACAATTATATTCCTAATCCAGGGGCTGCAAGACTATTCTGTGGCTTTTTGTCCCCATGCTTTAGATAAATGGTGATAGGCATCCCTCAGTTTGTTTACTGTAATAACATAACATGACAGGCATTCCTCAACTTGTTTACAGTAATAAGTTATCTAATGAATAGTATTCCTAGAATATGACCCTAAAAATCACCATACTTTAAAGATAGTTGTAATACTGTGTCTCCTGCCGAGAGTTTGACCATCCTACTCGAGAGGCTTAGAACTTACTCTTGGAGAACCAAACTGTGCAATATTTTTACATCTTAAGATGTATTAGTTTACAGGATACGCTTTGAAATTATAGTAGTATTTTGCTGTGACGCATTAATCAAATGAGATATATATTTAGTATAGGAAACAAAAAAGACATTTAAAACAGTTACTAGTTCACCTGTGAAGAGTCTGTACATTTTTATTAAGAGCACATTAATAAGTATTTTTACATTGCACATTGTTTTAAATCCTTATAGTCAAAAATTCTCCAAATAGACTTTTGATTTGAACCATAACTTGTATGTAGCTCTTTTTAGGATTAGTTGTATTATATTTGAAAGGAGTACCTATGGTTTTAGCAATCTAGTGTGTTAAGGATTGTCAGTTTAAGCTTCTATTGATTAAGCTACTTAGATTTTGTGTACATTTTACACATGCATTGGCAGACCCATAGTGGTTTCTTAAAGTTATGTACATTTTAGTGAAGTCCATAACATGGTAAGAATTAACAACTCTCTTTACAAATCATAAAATTCTCCTAGGACACTTTTATAAAATCACCTTTTTATAATTCTGTCTTTTCAGATTAGATTGAATTGCTTAAAGCAATTCAGTTTTTGCTTTTGTTTTTGATTGAAAAATTGCAGTGAAGAATGGGATGTTATAATTTTTATGTTTATGATTTTGGGGCACCTTTAGTAGAAACAGAAAATAGTAAGGAAATAGAACAAACATATGTGAAAATTTTTGAATATTTAAATCAAAGTGCCCTCATCCCTTGAAATATATTGAAAGCAATTCTAGTCACTTAAACCTATACAAGTACACTAAACCATCCTGAACTACTTGTTAAATATAGATGAACAAGACCTTATTTTCAGAGTGACAGTGACATGACAGATTTACTAGCCGTATTGCAGCTGACACCAACTTCACCTTCTGATCAGGTAAAATGTTTCACCATTTAATAAGCCAAGTTTTATGTTTTCATTATTACCCTTCTTCTGTATGTTTAGAGCAGGATATTAATTTTTGACTGTGCATTTTTTTAAAAATCTAAGCAGGTGAACATGCAAAAACAATCATCATCCACTTGGATGTCATTTTATAGATTAACACTGTGTGCTTTTGTATGAAAATATATATATAATTTAATAGTATAAGAAAATATATATTCATTTGCACTCAAGCAAAACAAAAACAGTTCTACAAATCTTGTTTCTCTGAGATTTAAAAATGCATGTATTGCATGTAAAGGAAAATCATTGCAATTAATGTTATCACCCCTTTATTTTGGTCTCTCTATAAACAGTTGATTTAGGTTTTGTGGGATTTATTGTTGTCGTTGTTGTTGTTTTATTTCTTTTAAATCACAGAAGACTTCTACATATCCTGGATTACTGAACTGGCTGTGTTAACAATGATTCTTGAGAAATGAACCTTTTCTTTGATTTATTGCTTACATGGTGTAGGGAATTCTGCAGGTAATAGATAGGCAGACTGTATTATAACCAGTTTGAAAATTGGAAGATTAGGGTTTGTTGAAGTTCACTGTATTGCTTTATTTTTGTAGATATTTAAAACCCTTAATAAATAGTCATTCTTTTTTGCTGTATACAGTTTATTATATAACATTTGTTTTTTTCTCGACATAGTTAATATTTAAATTTTCCTCCTTTATTTGTGTTGTCAGTGACACTTATATAGAATTTTATTTTTGTTGGAGTTTATCTGAATACATACATACATAATTACTTCCTTAATATTTCTGAATTCATTTTCTTTTAGATTAATAGTACATTTTACCAGCAGTTAACTTCCCCCTTTACAAAATGCTTCCCCTCCTCTCATCTGAAAATGGAGCTAATTTGTCTTATTCATGATTATATATGTAATAAATAAAATGAAGTGAGTTTTTTTAAAAATGTGAAAGTTCTCTGTGCAATTCATATGTAAGCAATAAAACAAACATCATATTGGTGATCTGGGGCTGGGGGCAGGCGACTTGGGAGTTATTGTTTAATGGCTACAGAGTTTCTGTGTTGAGTTGTGAAAGAGGTTTAATAATGGATGATGGGGATTGTAGTGCAACATGTGAATGTAATACCACGGAATTATACACTTAGAAATAGTTAAAATGGGAAAATTTACATTATACATATTACAAAAAATTTTTTTCATTTAAATGCTTTATTAAAAATAAAGTTGTCATGTAGATTCATTCTCATACATAGGAAATATCAGAATCATAACCAACGGTCATGACTAAAAATGTACAAATTGTCATCACAATCCTATGATCTTTGGGACTGTATCATCTTTAAGTTCCCTTCTAGCTCTAGTTTTTTATGATTCAGTAAATTCAGTCCACAGTGTTGTTATGCTGTTAAGAATATTTTCACCAAATCATAAAATGTCAGAACTGGAAGAATCCTTAGAGGTCAACAAATCTGACCCCACTCACTGTGGCTGGCCTAACTGGAACAGAATAAGACTGTCTGATCCCTTTGTTTTGCGGCCAATAAAATGGACCCTAGAGAAGATAAGTGAAATGCAAAGTGGTTGATTCAGGAAGGAAAAACTAAGCAGGATCCAGCCTACTCCAAGGCATACAGCCAGGATTGGGAGATAAAGCATGATCGCTAGCATGACTTTTTAAGTTTGGGTTTAGTTAAGCACTATCAGAGTCTTCTTGTAAAACATTGTGACAGTTTGAAGCTGGATGGATCCCAAAAACTTATGTTCTTAAAGCTATTCCTGTGGGTTGAACATTTTATGGTTGTGACTTTCTCAGTTAAGGGTGTTTTGATTAAGTACTTCAATTAAGGCATGACCCAGAGTGGATCTTAATCATCTTTCTGGAGTCCTTTATAAACAAGATGAATACAAAGAGTGACAGAGAAAGCAAGAAGCTGAAGCAACAAAACAGAAGGGAAAATTCAGCAGACGCTACCATGTGTCTTGCCATATGAGAGAGGAGTCTAGGGCTGCTCACAGCCAGTCACTGGGGAGAAAGTTGCTCCTCATGATCCCTGGATTTAGACATTTTCACAGCCTCAGAACTGTAAGCTTGCAAGCAAATAAATCCCTATTGTAAAAGCCAACCCATTTCTGATATACTGCATTTTGGCAGCATAGCAAACTAATACATGATTACTTCTGCTTAAAAACCTTTAATTGTTCCCTCACATTGTCACAACACATAATCCTTTGCAAAGATATTCAGTGCCCTAATCTGCAGTTTGTCAAAAGTAAATACAATTTTTAAAAAATAAGGTGTTTATTACCAGGGATCCAGAATGACTGAATCCTGTTTGTCCCAATCATCCAACCAGAATGAGAGTCTTGGGACACTTTTTTTTTTTTTTTTTTTTTTTTTTTTTAAGATACTTCTATTATACAAATGTCACATAAAAAATATAGGGGATTCCCATATCCCCACTCCCCACACCTCCCACATTTTCCCACATTTTCCCACATTAACAACATCATTAGTGAGGTACATTCATTGCAATTGATGAACACATTTTTGAGCATTGCCACTAAGCATGGATTAAAGTTTACATTGTAGATTACACTCTCCCACACAATTCCATAGGTTATGACAGATTTATAGTGGCCTGTATCTGTTGTTACAATGTCATTCATTGAGACACTCTTAACAAGAAAAGTAACTAGAAACCAAACTCCCTGTTACAAGTAGCATGAAAGATGCTTTCATTGAGGCTAGCCTAATCTAAATACTACTGTCCTTGGCAAGTGTCCAGAACTATGTACCTATTCCATGCGCAGCACCTGAGTAACTGAATGTTGCTGGTGAGAGGTAGACCAAGAGAGGTGGAGCCTGGAGAGTTTATTGATGGATTAGATTGGGAAAACAGGCGAAAAATCAAGGATGCTGCCTAGGTATTTGGCCAGATCAAATCGATGGTTGGTTATGTCACTTATTGAGATAGGAAGAGTGGGAAAAGAACAAGTTCATAGTGGTAGTGTGTGTATAAGACTAGAAATCAAAGGTTTTGTTTGGGCCAAGTTAACTTTCAGATTCCTAAAGACTATCAAGTGAAGAATCAAGTAACCATTTGATGTTATGAGTCAGGAGTCAGAGAAGAGGTCTGAGTTTGAGCTATAAATTGTTGGTAGTTGATAGGTTGTAGGAAAAGAGAGAAGAAAAGTGTCTGGGTCAGTAAATAAGGAGGAACAAGCAAAGGAGACTGAAGAAGAGTAGCCAAAAAGGTAGAAGGAAAATCCATAGAATGTGTAGACATTTCAGATAAAAGGGTTCAAGGAAGAAGGAGTGGTTAGTTTGAAATGATACTGAGAGATTAAGGTGAGAACAGAGTTGTGTTCAATGGTTTAAGCCACGTCAGGTCATTTGTAACCTTGACAGGAGCAGTTTCTGTTAAGTGATGGTGTTTACCAGATTGAAAGGATGATAGTATAGACCTTTTTTTTTTTTTTTTTTTTTTTTTTTGAGAAGTAGTGTTGAGAAAATGAATGAAGAAATGAGGTAATATCTGGAGCCGAATGTAGGGAGGAATTTTTAAAGATAGAAGATTTTATGTCATGTTTGCATGCCGATTAGAATGACACAAAAAGAAGAGATGGAATCAAACCGTGGAGAAGGCAAGAGGGCATTGTACCAAAGCACAGGTGGAGGGGTTGGCCTTTGATAAGGAGCAGGGACACGTTTCATTTCAACAAGAAGGAAGAGAAAGACTGCAGGTCATTTTGTAGCTTTGATGGTGGAAAGATGAAGGCATTCCCATTGGATAGCTTCTGTTTTCTCAGTGGAATAGTAGGTGAGGTCATTGTTGCCAGACAATTTTCCCTGGGTCTCTTGTATTTCTGCACATCTCCTGAGCTGAGACACTGATTGCCTTTTTTCTGGTTTACTTTTTCAAGGATGTTGGTGTAGCAAACAACCGTGGAAGACAGATGGTATCTCCCTATGGAGCTGAGAGGAGGCATACTTATTGTGAGGAATAGAGATAATGTCCCCTGGAATAAAGGTCAGGCAGGAGCCCTTTATAGCCCATTATAAAAGATCCAGTGTCCCTAAACTTAGGGTTCTCCTGTGTAATGCGACCCACTGTGTGTAGGTGTCACCTGGCCCTCTTCAAATTGCCTCTGGGCTCCAAGAAGGAGGGTAAACACTGATGCTCAGGGTCTGCTATTGCTATGACAAGCCGTTTGTCTCTGATTCAGGAGTCTCGTATCTTCTGCCAGCATCCTTGAAACTGGCAGGCTGACTTGTTAGTTCACATGTAACATCTCAGACCATTCATGGTTCTCGACAATCATCAGCTAAGAATGAGGGAAAGGAGTGCGAGGTTTGAGGAGAGAAGGGATCAGTTATCTTAGAGAGCAGAAAAGTGAGTAATTAAGGAAAGGGTGAGCATCCACTTGGGGTTTTGTAGTCATGAACTTAAAATGAAATGGGCCGACTCAGTGGTGTTTTCCCTTCAGCAATGTTCAGCTGCTTCTGATGAAGCTATAGAGAAGGCAGATAGGCTGGGGGGAGATGTCAGCTCTTCTAGGCATTATGCTGGGTTAGCTCCTATGAGTCAGCCTTTCAAAGGGGTGTCAGGAAGTCATGTAAGGGCCCTTTGCTATTTATTTACTAATGTTCCTTATAAGTAGTTTCCTTGGGAACCTCACCTGGGTGGCCAAGGCAAGGCAGGTGTCAGGTTCCCCTGAAGCAGACACTAAGATGAGGATGTGTGAACAAGTGATTTATTATGGAAGGGCTCCCAGGAGAAACCATTGGGGGTGCGGGGGTATGAAGGAAGCAGGACCAGCAAGAAGGAAAAGCCAAGCAAGGGTGTGATTTCAGGCAAACTCCCAGCCTCAGTCTGATCCCTCAGGGAGCTGTGGAACATTACACCCGAGTTTGGTCTGATTTGAGGCAAAGGAGGTGGGCTTTCATATTCTTTTTTTTTTTTAAGATTTTATTTATTTATTCATTCATCCCCCCCTTGCTGCTTGTGCTTGCTGGGTCAGCTAACCATGCCGTGCGGGCGGGCCTGCCTTCACCAGGAGACCCCGGGAACCGAACCCGGGGCCTCCCATATGATAAACGGGAGCCCTACTGACCGAGCCACAGCCGCTTCCCGGCTTTCATATTCTGGCCTCAATCAGTCATTGGCCAAGGGCTGTCTTGGACATCCAGGTACTTACTGCTCTCCAGGCACTGGGAGAAGTGGCTGTAGTAGCCCCAGAGAACTCTAAAGAAAATTACAGTTGCCACCAGCAGAAGCGAAGCCCCCAGCAGCAGAAAGGGGCACACAGGCCCATAGCAGGGATCCGAGGAATCTGGCCAGAGCACAGCTACTCTAGGATTCCTAGTCCTAATCTCACCTTAATTCTATAGAGAACAAAACTCTCAGCCAACCTTTCTAACAAAATGCATGTTTTGTTTGATTTGAATCAGAAGAATCTTGAATGTGTCTAGGTAGCAAGTTTGGTCTTCAAACTTTGGCAGACAATGGGGAACCACTAATGTCTTTAAGCAGGAAAGTGAGTTTTTGGATGAGATCTTGTTTTTTTTTTTCCAAAGGAGGTACTTCCCCTTAGCCTTACATGGGAAGCAGGTGCTCAACCACTGAGTTACATCCACTCCCCAATGAAAGAGTTGGTTTTTTCTTGTTTGTTTGTTTTTAGGAGGTACTGGAGATTGAACCCGTAACCTCATAAGTGGGAAGCAGGCACTCAACCACTTGAGCTATCCACTCTCCCTCTACTTTTTTATTAGAAGAAAAAACAGCTTTTGGTGATTAAGAAATTGAGATTTTTTTCCCTCCATTGTCTGCATCACCTCACCTTTACAATTATTTATGTGCCAGTATCTACAATAAACATTTTTTTTTAAAATACACCACATAGTTGATTAGGAAATTTATTGCAATTCCACAGCGCACTACAGGGAGTATAGTGGTACCTATCGTCTGCCTTCTCAAAATGCTCCTTCGAATGTGAGCTGACTCACATATCACATGGATGTGTTCAAGGCTCTCGCTGCCTCTGCTCCTTTGAGCCTCTCTGCTAAAGCCCCACAGGACAGACGAGGAGACTGAGGCCCAAAGAGGCTAAGGGGAAGGAGGAGCAGAACTACAGGATGTGCTTGGCCATTTTCCCCACGAAGTTATCTTCTTCCATGGAGCAGCCTGGTCCCCTTGGGACCAAGGGACTTCCCCAGAAATCTCCTGGCTCTTCGCAGGTCCTCTGTGCCAGGCACGCCTTCCTCGCTGTTCTCCTCAGAGCTGGAGCCAAGGGAAGAAGCTGAGAGCCCTCCACGCCCGCTGTCCTCACATGGTGTCTGGCTGCCCCGGCACTCTTGTCTGCTTGGTGACTTGAGGCTTTGGTTAAAGGAGGCAGAGGCCATGCACCCGGCTGCCGTCTGGTCACAGGCACACAGCAGCTTCTCACACAGGCTCTGTCCTGTGCCTTGGAGGGTAAGAGCAGACATGAGACATCACACAATGCCTGTCCCTCCCTCAGCCCTTCCCCCCCCCCCTCCCCCCCCCCCCCCCCCCCCCCCCCCGCTTTGTGTAACCTACTGGCATCCTGCATGTACTGCGCCCTCTTCTGGGAATAGTCTCAAAGTTCGCCTCCTGGTTAGTTAACTCATACTCCACTTGACACCTCCTCACCACCTCCTCCAGAAAGCTTTCCCGAGCCCCAGGCTAAATCAAGTGCCCTTTCCTGTGGGCTCCCATTGAATCCCACCCCATGATTTTATCAGAGCAGAGGACATATTAATGACATTGTACTGTAATTGTCTATTTCTGTGCCTGCCTTTCCCAAACTTTGATGACAGAGCCCATGGATCCTAAACACCTAATTCAATCCTCAACAACTATCTCCCAGATTAGCACTCAGGAAATAGTTGTTGGACTGAACTGTCACTTCTTGGAGCCACAGTTTGTCAAATGGAAGCAATACCCTTTGCCCACCCTATTTTAAAGTGGCCAAATAAAACACAGGGTTCCCCAGTTAAGTTTGAATTTCAGATAAACAAGGAATAATTTTTTTTTTTTTTATGTATTGCATTGTACATACATTGAAATTTTGTTTATCTTACATTCAAACTAAACTGGGCAGCACGTATTTTTATTTGCTAAATCTGGCAACCACACCCTATTTCTTAGAGGATGAGGTTGCATACAGTGAGGATGAGAGTGGGTAGTGTCTGGCTCAAGTGAAATGTGTTCCAAGTGCATAGCCATAGATAATCTTTCTGCAAATATTAACCTCTGTTGCCTACATGTTCCAAGCCTTATTGGACCCATTTTCTTTTTTCCTTCTACTACCTCGAGACATTCAGGAATCAGATTTCTCTTTCACACCACACAGACCCTCTGAAGCTCCTAAAGTGGCCTCCACATCAGCCCCAGATAAGCTTCTATTTCAACAGTAGGAAGAGAAGAGGGTGAAAGCAAACGGGTTGACAAGCAGAGCAGAGGCCCTGTTTCTCCAGAGCAATGCTCTCCTTCCACCCCTGTGCTCACCACAAAACAGCCTTGTCCAGGCTCCGACCAAAGCCTGGTGTCTAGTACAGGACTCTGTTGTCATAGCTCCTAGAGGGGCAGAGCTGGTCAACCAAGGCTCAGTGAAGTTGGGTGAGTTTAATAGCAACGAAAAGGAGTTAAGGCATTCAAGCTACAAATCAGTGTTTCTGGATCTATGCTGCTGGGAAGAATGGAGGATGGGCCGTCCACTGAGCCTGGCAGCTGAAGCCTCAAGGTATGACCCGATCATGGGACAAAAATTATAATCTGAACACAGCACACAAGAGCTCTAAACTCATTATAGACAAGAAAGTGCTTGGAAAAGCATCTCAGGATGCTAAAATTGTAGTTCACTGTGTGATTCGACACACTTACACTTGGGTGTGTGATCCGTGCACACCACTGGCGACTGCGGAAACCTCTCCAGCAGGCAGCCCAGCCTTCTCACCTGCTCCAGGCAGCAGTGGTGGGACACACAGCACCTAAGACCAAGGAAAATCCTTTACTGCCCAGAACTCCCAGCTGCCCAGGAGCACCTCCTTTCCAGCACACCCATGTCGAACTCACACAACAAGTGCCACAGAGTACGGCTTCTTAGGTTGTGTACTGCACAGGAATGTCACATCTAAGGTGGCATCATACTGTAGTTATCTTTATTATTTAAACATTTCTATTTTTATTATGACTGTTGGCAAAAGTGGGCAATTTGTATATTTATTACGATTTCCCAACAGATGGAAATAGATTTGAGGAAGGAGTGCCTTTTTCTAACTTACCCAAAGGCACCATACGGGCTAGTAGTGACCTCACTCCCACCCACACATATAGGGCACACCCCTTTTTCTCCCGATCCTTAAGAGAGCAGAGAATCTATCTTGAGCATAATTAAAAACTGCATCTAGAAAAGGGCCTAGCATAGGGCAGGACCTCAGTCAATACATGGGAATGAACTTTTGGTTTTTCGTTCCACCCACATCTTGTCTGGCCTGGTGTGGCCTCACAATCTTGAGCGTTGCCCCTAGACAGAGGGACATCCTTAAGGAACCGTGTGGTGGCTCTGGCCGATAAGGACCACGATTGCTCCCTACGTCCTCCCTTTCGACTGCTTCCCTCTCCTTTAATAGCTCGCGCTCTCTCTACCTTGCAGACCACAGCTAAGCAGGAATCCATCATAGACCCTTGCAGCTTTTCGAGAGTGCTTGTGCTCACCCAAGTCTGAGCTAAACAGATTTCCTTGCTGCCAGCAACTGGGGGAACATCTGCGTCGCACACTCACATTAGCCAGTGGCTGGAACGCAGACTCTGCTACAAAGGACTGCGCCACTCAGCTGTGCTTACAACAGAGCTACACTGCATTGCATGTGCATTTGGCAGGAGTTGGGGGGTGCATAGTTAATATAATATTTAGAATCTAAAGTCGGTGAGTGAATCAGAAATCATATATTATCACAAGGCTCTTGAAAATCTCTTAAATTGCCCATAAAATGCACTGTATATGGTTTTGAAAATACATCCTTAAAGGAAATTCTGTCAGTTCCACTAACTTTTCCTTTATCAAAGTTTTCCTCCTACGACTTTTGGTGGTTCCATTTCTTCCTTATGGATGTCAAGGAAGCAATCTGGTCTTCAAGTTCATCTTTGCCTGCCTGGTCAAATTTCAGTTTTGCCAGTGGTCAGGAAACCCCTTTAAAATCGTCCTCACTTTCTTTCCAAGGGCACCAACGGAACACAATGACTGTCGCTGCCCTGACTTCTATCCTTTGCCCGTGGCTCCTCTCACTGAGCGCCCTGGAATCAGGAACCCTGGCACTATTTAAATGGCCCTCTGCCTTGGAGAGCAGAAGGCATATTATTGAATTCTCATAATGTCAACATGCTCATGATTCCACGGCGTGGCATAAACTTTGCTCCACTAGGGACTTCTTCGGAGTTACCTGGTGAGAGGTAAATTTGAAGGTTGACGGCTGCCTGTGCAGCCAAGCCCCAATTCCCTTTACTGACCACTCTGTGGGGGTTGGATGGTGGGGCCAGGATGGTGGGGCAGTAGAGACACGGAACGGCAGTGGCTGGGGTGGGTGGGCAGGGAGGACGTGGGAGCCATCTGGACACCACCCGGCCTGGCCTGAGGTTGACACCTCCGTGTCCCAACCATCACCATATACAATCGGCCTTATCTTTTTCTTTTTTTAGTTTCACCTGCAGTTGTTACTTTAGCAGCACTGCACAGTTAGGGGGAGTGAGCCCTTTGAATGCAGATCTCTCAATGAGCGGTGGCCCCAGGGCAGCTCCCACAAGCAATCAGCCTTTATGAATTCTACTCTCACAGTCTCCCCCAAATTCAACTCCAGGTTGAGTTCTACCACAGCACTGACTATACCGGGTTGTATTTTCATTTAATTGTCTCTGTCTTGCACAGCGGGAGCTCCTGATGGGCATGGCCATATTTCCTTTTTAAGTTTTGTCTAGCTTTCCTGGTTTTTGTATCTCTTCCACCTAGCATAGTGCTTGGCACAGAGCAAAAGCTCAAGAACTGCAGGTTGAATGCATAGAAAAATGAGTGAGTGAAGGAATGAATGAGGCCAGGGCAAATTCCTGCAAGAAAGGTAGATATACAATGTAGCATTTACAGTTCATAGTTGTTGAGAAACTAACTTCAATGTGGCCGCTTTCAGGACAATCCAACAGGAGACCCCAATCCTACAAAATCGGCTCCACGGAGCCTCAAACGTCTTTGACCATCAGCCCTCTTCCAGCAGCTGGGCGGCACCAGAGGTGGCCTGAAAGAGCTCTAGACTCCCAAATGGAAAGATGTCACTTCCTGCCTGGCTCCATCCCAGTCAAGTCAGCCTCTGAGCCTCAGCTGCACATTCAGAAAATGGGCCCGTTGATGCCGCCGTACTGCCCTGCGTGAGACAGTGCGAGCAACGAGCTCTGTGTGCCACCAGCCGGGATGTAAATGCAGAGGAGGGTCCTTCCCTCTCACTCTAGGCGGCATCAGCACCACCCGCCTGCCCCTGCCCTGCATACCTGTCCAGGGCATCCCTCGGGTCCCCTCTTCCTTCTTGCCCACAGTAACAGCCGTAGGATTCGAATTCCTCTGGGCACCGGGACGTCAGACAAAAGAGCATCTGTCCAAGCTGTGGCATCTCCTGCGGGGTGTCCCTGCTTCCCCGGTGCAGGAACGTGAATCTGTCACAGGCTGATTAGAAACAGTGACTGTCAGGAGAGGAAGGGAGGTAGAGGCAGCTTTCACAGGAGAAGCCCGGGGCTCCCCCAGGGCGCTGACTCTACAAGGAGAGCCGAGGTCCTAAGCCTCGGAGCTCCATTCTTCTTGGAAAGCTGTTTTGTGGCAAGTCCCCATGTCTGGAACTAGTTGCTTTGCAGAGAGCAAATCTTTCCTCACCCCCCACTTCTACCCTCCTTCCCAGACTACTCCTTAAATCCTCCTAAGGGATGGGATTGTCAGAGCCAAGGATCTTCTTAGGGGCCACATTTTACTAGTGAGTAAAGTAACTGTGCCCTGCTCCCGACCCCAGCAGGGCCTAGCATCCTAGAGGGGAGCCCTGGTCACTCTCGGGTTTTCTGGTTCCAACAGGTTAGCACACCCTGGCAGGGCTGACTTTCAAAGCAAGTCTGATCTATGACCCGTAACTGAGGGTACATTAGGCTGAAGTCTACTGTGCAAACCCCGTCACCTTAGATTCAGTGGGAAAAGGACAAGAAGCAAGAGGCCATGTCTAGGGCTCCTGACCCAGCATCCCTCTAACCCGTCTGCTCCATCGCTCTGCACTGGATGCTGTGGAGGGCTTGCCCAGACACTAACCAAGGCCCCATCTGCTTCCCAACTGGCTGTGGTTCCTGCTGGGTGCAGGGCCCTTTGACAGACAAGTGGAATGGTTATTAAAACTAAAATGACACAGTCTTTCCAATCAACCATGGTGTGGATGATGCTAAGTTCTTTTCTTCTGGGCCAGTAAGAGTGGGGAGAGCACTAAGTCAGGGTCAAAGACCCTGGTTCCTTTCCCAGGCCCAGCCTCACTGTAGCTGAGTGGCCAGAGGCAAGTCACTTCCTCTAAGCCTCAATGTGCTCCTTGCTAAGGGGGACAGTACCTGCTGGTCGTTTCAACACGAGATCATGATGCTATAGGTGGTCTGGAATGCTCACTAATGATCTAAGCATTCCCGAGACTGGGCAAGGAGAGACACTTCTCTACCTGCTTCTGCTCACCTGGTTCAGGTGTCTCCTCAGGACCACCTTCGAGGGATGGCACATCCAGTCCCAAAGGTTTAGCACCAGTGGGGACAATGTTTACACCTTTAGCTGTGGCGGCCATCTCTGCGTATCCTAAAAATACACAACTTTATAAACCATGTTCAGAAAAAGTGGCTCAAGGATGGACTTGCATGTGGACAAATGGTCAAAGCCAAATGCAGATGGATAGTTCTGAACGCCAACAAACGAGGGTTGGCAGACATCAAGACAGAGTCTCAAGGAGAATTTCTAAAATTTCTGTGGTAACCTTAAAATACACAGGAGCCTATTCTAGACCATCTGATAGCACCTTGTGGACGATAACTCTCTCAGGCTCCCAAGCCAATGTTTGGGTTGTGTTTACCAACTTGTGCCTGCTAGCGAAGGGCAGATGGCTTCATGGTGCTTGCAACAAGGGAAGAGAGAAAAAGGGTGGTGGAGAAACTGTCAGCCCATGGTGCGTGATAATGCAGGCAAGCAAAACCTCTTAAGCCCCTGTACTTCCTTGCTCAAAACACTGCGGCAGCCTTTCAGCACACAATTAAGCGCAAGATTCTCACCAGGGCCAGCAAGGCTGTCTGAGCTCTGGCCTGCTGCCCTCACCAGCCTCATTTCTTACACACTCCCCTCAGTGCTCTTTTTGGATCTTCCTTTGCTTGGCATGTGCCAGCCCCACCTGCCCTCCAGTGCAGTCTGGTCCAGACAGAGAGCATGAGTAGGCTCAGTGCCCCAATCTGGGGACTCAGGCTCAGTCTGGATACTCAGGCTCAGTGCCAGGGTGCTGGCTAAGGCTTGGGCAGCTTTCTGCCCACTAAATTGCAGTCTTCCCCCAAGCCTGCCATGTGGATTGGCTTCATCCAGCCAGTATTCTGCTTCCTTTTGCCCTGTTGTAACCTCAGGCTCCTACATTCAACAACCTGCCCAGCTCTCCAGTCCCACCAGTAGAAACCAGTTAACCAGTTTCTTTCTACCCTGTTCCTGACTGCTAGAAACTCACAGAGTCAGTGTTAAGAAAGTTGAAACAATACAGTTTTAGACTTAAAAAATCTGAGTTTGAATGTTTAAGCTCAGCCACATCCTAGATGTATGACCTTGGGCAAATCACTTAGCCTCTCCAAATCAAAATTTCCCCATTTGCAAAAGTATATGAATAATACTTTTGGGGGGATTTGGAATATCCTTCTAGCTAAATGTCTAGCAAATAGGAAGCACCCAAGAATAGCTGTTAGAACCCCTCGCTGCCCATGGAAACGTCCTTACACCCACTCTAGAGTGGGAGACTCTCCACAGGGAGGGCCCTGCAGGCGGATGTAGCTCCCAGGAGCCCACCGCCTGCTCCCTGCTGAGTCTGAGTCTCCTGCTAGAAGTCCTTACCCCCCTAAGAAAGAACTTTCTGGATTCTTGGTGCTAATGAAATTTGAGATACTCTCACTCTCCTTAGATGAGGGCACTCACCTGGACCCACCCTCCATTTGAAAAAGTTTTTCTGGGGCCAATTCGAGTTCTCCTGGCTCCTCTCTCTCCCACACTGATAAGGTCACAGGACATCTCAGGGCAAAGTCGGTGCAAATGTCAATAGCTTCTCCTGGCCCTGATCACCTACCTTAGTAAATTTGGTTATGATTTGGGAATTCTGGCCAGGCCTGGCCAAAGGGCCCCAGAACGAGGGCCCACCTAGCTCAGGCCCTAACAGCAGACTCCATTTTCATCAGAGAACAGGAAAAAAAGGAGATTCCATTCTTTTTTTCTATTAGAATAGGTAGAAGTTTATTTTGTTTGCCTGTTTTTAAGTAATAGTACCCCATATCATCTATGGAGATACACAACGAGCATAAATTGGTTCCATTTTTCTGTAGGGCAATTTGGCATCATATCAAAAGCCCTAAAATTATTATATTCTTTATCCAGCAATTTAGCTTCTAGAATTTATCTGACCAAATTATTCTGCAGTGGTTGGGCATATGGGAAGTTCATATGTATTATTTATAATAACAAAATGTTCAAAATAATCGGTTTAATAAATTATGTATTTCCATGCAAGGTATTATTATATAGCCACTAAAAATCACGCTACAGAAAAATAATGGCATGGGAACCTAATCATAAGTGATACAATGCAGATTGCCAAACCACAGCTATCAAATATCTCAAATTCATTTTATTTATGTCTGTGGATACACTTAAGAGAAAAAAACTAGAAGAAAGTAAATTCAACTATTAATAGTGGTTATCTTTAAAATTATGGAATTTTGGGTGATTTAAATCAAAAACTAAATATGGTTTTCATACTTTTCTAAATGAATCTCTTTACCAGATAAGCATCCATTTCACCCTGATTTCTTCCATGTTGGAAGCTTTTCCCCAGCGCTCTTTTGGAACCCACTTGATTTCCCGAATTTGGAAGCACATAAACTTATACCAAGGCAGGAGATGGCTGCATGCACTTACCTGGAGGGGGCGTGGCCCCAGCAGCTTCCACACCTTCCCCACCTTGGCCTGGTTCTGTCAGTAAACAAAGAGACACAAGTGAGCATCCAGCCCAGCCCCTCCTGCTGTGGCTGCCAGAGGTGCCTCCCGCGGGGCTCCTCGTTCTGCCCCTGGCCACCCCTCCCACACTGAGCTGTCTAGTGGAGCTGGGATTGCCCAGCCGCTGCGGAGCCAAAAGCAACTCTAGGACACAGGCTTCCTGGGAAGATGTAGCTGCAGCTTGTCAGGCTAGTAGCAGAAGCATTCACTGAACAACCTGAGCAAAGCGAGCTTCTCCAGCATGTTGAGGGAGGCAAAACAAGAGAACAGAAATCCATGTTTTTGGAAGGGAGGAGAATGCAGTAGAGAGGCAGCAGGATTTTGTGATTCAAGTGTCTCGCAGTGAGACTCTAGGAAAGTGGCTGGGCCTCAGTTTCTCGGTCTGTAAAATGAGCATTTTTTGTTTAACAGTCCTTAAGCTCCTACTGTGTGCTTTGTCTGTGTTAATGTATTTAACAACAACCATGAGCTTGCAACCTCATTTCACAGATGCAAAAGGTGACAAGCAGAAAATTAAGTCACCTTGCTCGTGGTCACAGAATTGGAAAGCGGCAGTGCCATGATACAAATGCCTGGCTTAAGCTGACACGTACCCGCTCTGCTAGGCTACTATTTCTCTTCTCACTGTAGCACAAAAAGCTAGAGATGCTAACCACAAAATGCTTTGGAAAGGAAGGAGCCATCTCACATTTAATATTGTCAAAGATTAAGAAGATGACTGTGTTCGATGAAAATCAGGCTTCAAAGGTAACTACTACCGGGCACAAGCATCCCAGCAAAGAGAGAGAACCTGGGCAGTGAGGACCTGAGTGCTAAGCTGGGGCAGAGCCAGTCAACTCAGAACTATAAGAAGGCTAAGCTGAGCTGCCTTGGGCATAGGCCTTTACCTCTTGGAGCTTCTCCCTCGTCTGCAAAATGGATCTAATGCTGTAAGGAGAAAAAGCTTGGCCACACTGGAGCCTCTCAACAAGGTCTCGGCCCATTACCCAAAGAAGTTATTTATTTACCTAGTCGTTGTTGGTAATTAGTAAATAATTACGAGTTTTTTCTACTGATTAATAGAAGTTCCCTAGTTATTAATCACCACAAGCAAGGTAAATGGTTATTTCTTCTGATGTAATCTTGGCCCTGATTCTTTCGGAAAAGAGATTGTTCTCCATGAGTCACTACTGTATCATGGAAAGAAAATGAGCTTCACCTTTGGGGTTAGAGTCCAGTCAACAACTTACTTGCTGAATGACTTAGAATGATCAATCTCCCTGAGCCTCGGTTTCCAACATTTTCTGTAAAATGAGTATAATAATATTTCCTCTGGGCCCTGTCAAGTGCTCACCAGAACGGAACAGAAATGTTTAGGGGGCATCCCTGCCCGGGATTGCATGCTGCCGTCTTCTGAAGTCCCCTCTGTCTCTCTGTCCTCCAGAGGGTGCTCAGTCTCCCGGCTCTTGCCTCAGCTGCCACTATGGAAGGAAATCACCCTACTGCAATTGTGGGTCCCACTCAGTGCCCATTTGCAAACGCAACAGGTTTGGGGGCACAGGACTGAGGAGAGGAGAGGCTGCGGCAGTCTGATCAGGAGCATGTGGGTGCTTAACTGGGTCCTGTTTGGTAGAACTGGGCCGGATGAGGGCAGGCCTGCGCTGAGGCAAAGGACCAGCAAAGAGCCTCTCTGCGAGCGCAGGGCCGTGACTTCCCCAGGTGGCCCAGGTCCTTATAGGTAGGTGGCTTTAGAGGGAGTTGAGTCTAGAAGGAAGGACGGTAACATACGGGTGCATAAGAACTACCTCGAATCCCAGCCCTGCTTTCAGTTCTAGGTCTTGGACAACTTTCCCCAGAGTCAATTTACCATCCTAAAATGGAGGCTTTAACAGTTACATCATAGGGTTATGTGTGCATGAAATGAGATCACATATTTTAAGTCCAGTGTCCTGCATGCCCTCTTGGTGGCATGTGCTGTTTATTTTTACAGTCACACCACAATTCCTGGAAAAACTGCAGGCCCACGTTCTTCCCAGGCTCGCTCTCAGTTAATCCTTAAACTACCTTAAAAGATAGGTGTAATCAGTTTTTCCAGGGTCCAGGCCACAGCCTGTCTTTGTAAATAAAGTTTTATTGGAACACAGCCAAGTCATTTGTGCATTCTTTGGGGCTACTTTCACACTCTAACAGCAGAGTTAGATATTTGAGATGGAGACCATATGACCCGCAGGGCCTAAAATAGTTATTACCTGGCCCTTTACAGTAAAAGTTTGCCAACCTCTGCTTTACACTAATGAATAAATGGAAGCTGGGGTTTAACCTACTCTTCCAAAGCCCCACAGCTGAGAACTGGGAAAGCTAGGATTCGGTCCTCGTTCTGCCCGATTCCATAAGACGTAACTGTTTTGTTACATGATGGTGAGAAAGATCACAGACCTTACATCTTTTTCACCCAAACTGATTTTTTTGGGCCCGCCTGCCCTCTCTGGAGGCTGTGTGTGTGTGTGTGTGTGTGTATTGGGAGTGAAGGTATGTATGCATCCAGGTAGACTTCAAAGTCCCCAAGAAAACTTATTTCTTTTATTTACACCTTTCCCAGGGATAAAGACTATCATTTCTAACTGCAACAAAGTGATGACAAAAGGCTGATGAAGGGAAATGCTTGGAAAATGGACCAATTTTGGATTATTTTGTGATTGTCTGACGAGGCCAAAAAGCCCACACCATATCCTCAGTTTAGGGCTGAGGATTTACCTGAAGAGATAGAAGCTGCTGCTGTCCATTATCCTGGGAATGGCTAATGCTTGGGCAGGGAATGGGGTGAAGCTCGGATTGGGTGAGGACAACATTTCCTCTTCCCCCCTAGACCTGGACCCCAAGGTGCTGGAGCTGAGCTGTCCTTGGCCAATGCAGGAAGGCCAGGAGTGCATGGCACCTGAGCCTCCCCGTGGCAGCAGCAGCAGCAGAAAGACACAGTAATAAGCTTCTAGGGCCGTGGTTGTGGACCCTTCTCCCCAAGAAAGAGAACCTGAATTCTGTGCCCATCAGGAAAATCAGGATTCTCCCCCAACCACAAGGAGAGTGATCTCTCCTGTCGGAGGTAGCGGGTGGCCAGATTAGCTAATAAAGATGCAGGCTGCCCATTCAAATTTGCGTGTCAGTCAAAATGAAAAAGTTTATAGAATAAGTGTTTCCCATGCATTATTTGGGACACACTTAAACTAAAAAGGCGTTTGTTGTTTATCCTAAATTCAGCTTTAACTGGGTGTCCTGTATTTTACCTAGCAGTGCTACTGAGATGGGAATAGAGTAGAAGACAGCAGCACAAGCAGAGAAGAGGCATTGGGGGGGGCTGCAATTACTTGAAGAAGTTCCATAACAAGCCTGGGCTGGGGCCATTTTAGGGGCATTAATTCCAGCAAGTAGGCAGGTGACAATCAAGAAATGGTATTTGGGACATGTCCAGTTCCCTCCTGCTCACCTTCTCCTGAAAGGGCCCTCAGGCTGGTGTCCGTGGACTTCTCAGGAACCACTGGAGAAAGAGAAGCCCCAGTAGCAATGAGCAATGCAACACAGTCAAAACCGAGCTGGAGAACAGGCTGGGGAATGCCGCACCAAGGGAGCCAGGGGAGAACTCTGTGTGGTCTTGGGATTCTCTGCCTCTCTTCCTCCTCCCCCAGGCATGGGGTGCTCAGGAAGGACCCCAACGGCCAGTGCTGGGCTCTGGCGAGGAAGGTGGGCATCAACAGACACCAGCTGATCTCTGCAAGGGCTGCAAACCTCAAGGGTCTGCAGCCGTGGAGGATGATATGGCAACGGGAAAAGAACTTCGTTCAAGCGGGAGGCGGATGGCAGTGGAAACAGAGCACCCGACTCAGACAAGACGTACAGACACGCACACACACACGCACACACATGTACATTCATGCCCTATACAAGTGCCCAAACACACAGACATGTGCAGGTACACATGCATCTATACACAAACATACATGTGTGCACACACACATGTATCCACACACCCAATATACTCATATACGAAACACACATACACACACTTGCATACACACATACCCTTATATAAACACACACACCTATACGCAAACACACGTGCGCACATAACCATACACACAAACACACTTGCAGCTGAATGCACATCTACCCATACATAGATACACATGCACACACACCCATACACACTCACAGTCACATGTATATGCACACATGCACAAATCATCTTCCTCTTCAGTGTGCACTGCAGGAGACCCAGGAGAGGGGGGATTCTCTGCTCAGGTGCACCTCCAGGTATCCAAAGGTTGGGACTGAGAGTTTGTGGGAAGGCATGACAAGCTAAGGAATGACGAGCATATACCTAACTTCCGCCTTTTATGCAAGCTCCACGTTTTGGACTTAGAATGATCACTTGCTTAGTTCTCTGTCCTGAAAAGAGGCACATGCCTCCTGTCCCACCAGCCGCCATCCTGACCCAGGCCGCCCCTTTTGCTGCAGGCTCTGGAGGGCATAGGGGTAGGGGTGGTGTGGGGTCTGCTGCCGGGAGCCTACCAGGCCGGCAGGGGCCTCACTCAGTGTGGCAGTCCCGGTCGCCCTGCTGCAGAGAATACCCAGCCTGCCACTGCGGAGGAAGGAAGGAGGGAGAACTTGGGGGCTACAGCCTCACTGGCCCAATCCACACCTGCCTGTGCAGCAAGGGACGGGGTAGCACGAGGGCCGTTTGATCGTGGGTGTCTCAATTGGGCCTAGATGTAAGTGTGTCTCCTGGCCAGGGGGGCAGGGACACCGCCGGGCTCAGGAGGGAGCATCTCTGGGGCCGTGGCTGGGCGAGCAGGTGTATCCACCGGCTCCACCATCAGTCGGGGCCCAGTGGTCCAAGTAGGCACCAGCCTCCCCAAGAGGCCTTACCTCTGGGCGGAGCAGTTGTCAGCTCTTCCCTACTGGTTGTCTCTGAAAAGCAAACACATTGGCAAAGTCTGTTAGGGGCAGCGGTCTGAGGGCAAGTTAGAAGGTGCTGGACTGGGCATCCAAAGGTACGGAGTCGCAATGGTGCCGTCCAGCTTCCGGCCCAGAGCGCCAACCCCACCATGGTCCCAGGGCCCAGTTCTTCCCACCTGGAGTCTGAGCCAGACAGAAGGAGGGGTCCAGATGGTTGAGGGAAGAGTTGAAGGCGGCCCCAGCCAAGCACTCGATGGCCTCCTTGTCACAGCCACACAGGCGGTGCTTGCAAGGGTCCTTGGAGTCTGCAGAGAGCAAGGGCGGAGCAGGCTGGATGAGCGGTCCTGGCATCCTAAGGTATCACAAGCTCCAGGGCTGTCTGCCCGCTCAGTCCCCGCACGTCCCACTGTCTTCCTCTCGTCGCTCATGCCAGCTGAGGCTGGAACTGGGGAGTCGTGATCACCCATTTTCTCCAAAACTCACACTCAACCATCAGTCTATCCTGTTGGCTCTGCTTTCATATAGAGTCTGGCCCATTAGTCCCATCTCCACGCACCACCCAGGACAGGCTGCCATCTTCTCGCCTGGGTTATGTGAGTGGCCAAGTAACCAGCCCAAGAAATCCCCTTAAAACACAAGTCAACCATGTCTTTGTAATATGCCAACCCCTGCCATGACTTCCCAACTCAAGTTTCACCTACGGTCTCTCCGTAGCCTAGAAAACATCTCGTGACCCTCCCACCCAACCACCACCCTCCGTTCCTTGTCAGACCTCAACCCCTTCCACTCGCCCCTCTTTGCTCTACTTCTACTGACGTCTTGATTCTCACCCACACCAGGCCCCCTCGAGCCTCGGGGACCATCCACCTGCTGGTTCCACTGACTGCCTCGCTCTCCTTCCAGGTGCCCACAGGATCTCTTCCTTCCCTTCTTTATTATGTCTTTGCTGTCATCTCAGGGAGGCTTTTCTTGACCATTCTATTTAAATAACAACCCTTGCCCCAGCCTTCCCTGTCCCTTCCCCCTGCTTTATTTACCTCCATAGCTCTTATCTATGTCACTATCTTAATGTACTACAGTATTTTAAACAATATATGTTTGGTGTCTGACAGCCCTGAGAAAATTCCAGAAGGTTAGGATAGTCCCAATGTCTAGATGACTGTGCTGCACTTGGTAGAGGAGCCCAGCACGTATTTGTTGAATGAATGAATGAATGAATGAATGATGCTCTCAGAGCGCCCTGGGTACCTCACTCCGTGGCTCACATCAGCACCTCTCCCCCCTCCAGCCTGCCCATGCTACCTGGGTTTTGGAGTCAGTGGAACCAGGGATCAAACCCTGGCCGTCACTGAGCCGCGGTGGAGGTTAGGACAAGTTACTTAAGTTCTCTGAACGTTCCTTCCCTTGTCTGAAAAACGTGAATAAAGACCCCTATTAAACAGGGCTGCTAAGAAGACCCCAGGTGGTGCGTATACACGCTCTGGTCCCTAGTAGGCACTCATACAGTGTGGCTGTGATTTCAGACCCCCAACATGCCAGGCTCCCTCCTCCCTCCGTACCTTGGCCCATTCTGCGTCTTTGCCAGGAATGCCCAGAGACATGAAATAAATAACCTGGAGTCACACAGCTAGTAAAGTGGAGAGCTGAGATTTGAACTTGTGTGTCTGATTCTTATGAATAACAACAATAACCTCCACTCATCCATCACTACTTCATCCTCCAGGCCCATCATTGAGTTTTTACGGGTGCTGGTCACTGTCAACTGGTTTACAAGCATTGTTTAATTCTCATAACCAGTCTCTGAAGCAGGTTTTCTCCTCCCCATTTTGAGGTTCAGAGAGGGTAAGTCATTTCCCTAATGTTACATCATGAATAAGAAGCAAACTGGGTTTCCCAAGCTCTCTGGATTGTTACAACTATCAAATTGCAAATCAAACAATCCATTGATCACATTCAACGACATTGACTGTGCATCTGCTCCATGCCAGGCTCCAGGTGACTAAGGCAGCAACCAGTCTCGGTGGGGCCGAGGACCAAGGATGCTGTTGCCAATGCAACGGGGACAAGGTGCCCTCAGCCTGGTCCAGGCCTGTGTCCCTGAGCTGCCGTCTCTCAGTCCAGAGCCCCGGGCCTCTGGAGATGCTCACCACAGGTGACACTCTTGCCGATGCAGTCGACCTCCATGGAAAGCTTGGCGGCACCTTGGAGACAGTCCAGCTCAGCGGCCTCCTCGTAGCACTCGCGGTGCTTGAAGCAGCAGCTGAGGCAGGGTGGGCAAGGTTAGGGTGAGAACACGGGCCAGGGCTGGGACAGGGGCAGGCAGCCCACGATCCCTCTGCTTCCCTGGATGGTTCCCAGCTGCGGTCTGTTTCAAATACTCAGTGCAGGCACCCATGCGCGTGCACAGACACGCACACACCTGCCGCTGCCGCTCCACACGCTGCAGGCGGCGTGTCTACGGTGTCCCTTGCCCAGCATGCTGGCATCTCTAACCAGCGAGACGGCCCTGGCTCTCAGCTGAAGGACGCAGTGAAGACGCGGCTCAGAAAGGGTCAAGACTAGGCACGGGTGGGACCTCCTCACCCAGAGACAAGTCTTTGGCTGCTCCCCATGACAGCCCAAGGCCCTGGGGGAGCAAACGCATCTCAAATGGCAGCTGCCAGTCTTGGCCTTCCCCTCCCGCCTGGCCCCTTGCAGAGGCTGACATCATTATCCATCCTCGTTGGCCAGTGCTGGGCGGCGCAGTTTTATTATGTGCTCACTCTGACCACTGAAGGGCAGGCCAAGGGCGTTTTGAGGTGTAAGCTAACTGCTGCCACTGCTGCTGCCACTGCTGCTCCTACCACTACGAGGACTCCCCTCCTGCTGCTGCAGCCACGGCTGCTACTGCTGTTACCACGGCTGCTACTGCTCTACCACGGCTGCTACTCCTCTACCACGGCTGCTACTCCTCTACCACGGCTTCTACTGCAGTTACCACGGCTACTACTCCTCTACCACGGCTGCTACTCCTCTACCACGGCTACTACTGC
>JAKSZT010054489.1:21512163-21570029 GCA_026826555.1 Tolypeutes matacus
CAGTTACCACGGCTGCTACTCCTCTACCACGGCTGCTACTCCTCTACTACGGCTACTACTGCTGTTACCACAGCTACTACTCCTCTACCACGGCTACTACTGCTATTACCATGGCTGCTACTCCTGCTACCACGGCTACTACTGCTGTAACCACGGCTACTACTGCTGTTACCACGGCTACTACTCCTGTTGCCATGGCTACTACTCCTGTTACCATGGCTACTACTCCTGTTGCCATGGCTACTACTCCTGTTACCATGGCTGCTACAGCTGCTATTATGATGACTGCTCTTACTACTACTACTGCAGCCCTACCATGACTACTACAGCTGCTGCTGCTGTTACCATGGCAACCACTACTGTAACCATCACTACAGTGATTACCACCTACTGCTGTTACTCTGGCTACCCCGACTGTTTCTGTTACTACTGCTGCCGCAGCTGTCACTGTGGCCATCCTACTGTTCCTGCCACCACTGCTCCACTCTAGCTGTCACCACTGCTGCTCTGGCTGCCACTCGTGCCGTGAGGACTGCTGCTGGTGCTATTACTGCAGCTACTACTGCTGCTCGTAGTGCCACCAGTTACTAACACTCCTGAATGCTTAGTAAGACATGCACAGTCCCATCCCCTTTGACTTGAACTTGGTCAATAGCAACTAGGCGGTGGCTATTATTATTACATCCATTTTACGGATGACGAAATGGGAGCACAAAGAGGTTAAATAACTTACCTCAGTCACAGAGTTGGTAAGGGACAGAGAACTGGAAATACTGGATCATAGAAAATATGTCTTAAAATTTTTAACAGATACCACCAAATTTCCCTAATTGGTGAATTTCCCAGTTGGCCCTCCTACCACCAGTACCTATTTGCCATATCTTTGCTAACACTTGATGCTTCTAAGCTTTAAAATTTTATTGCCAATCTGATGGGTAAAAAGTAGAATCTTGTTTTAATTTGCATTTCCCTTTTATGTAAGAAGATTGCACATCTTTATGGGCCACTTATGTTTTTTATTTTTCTCTGTATTTCCCGTGAGACATTTATTTCTTTGAAGGAACGATAGTGTGCTGTCCATATATTGTTAGTATTTGGTGCACGGTTCTTGATAATTTAACAAAAACTTCATATTTGCTTTACCCCTAGTGGCCAGGACTGCTTTGAATGAAAAAAAAAATTCTCAAATTTTATTTTGCTTAAGAATCACCTGGGAAGCTTCTTTAAAATCCAGACTTCCAGGTTCCTGAGTCAATAGACCTGACATGGGCCCCAAGAATCTGCATTTTAACAAGCATCCAAGTGATTCTGATACAGGTGGATCCAAACTTTGAGAAATACTAAATAAAGCATTGCATACTGGACATGACAAAAGATGCTGATAATGCACTAGATTGTGAGCAGATCCAGATTGCCATTCATTTCAAAGATGAGGAAACCGGTCACCCGGGTGGTAAGTAGTAGAAGTAAGATATCTCCCCCGACTCCAGAGCACTTTCTATACCTGTGCTCTGCCCAGGCTATCAACCAGGCCTCCCATGAGCTCACCTGCTGGTCTTGCTCACCTGTTGATCTCACTCACCTGTCAGACTCATCCATGGGCAACCCTTCCATCTCAAACCTGCAGGCACAGCCATAGTCTTCAAAGTCCCGGGGGCAGAGGCCAGCGACACACTTCATGCCATTCGCAAATTGGAGCAGCACCGGGAAATTGGTGAAGACAGCCTGCAGCCAGGTGAAGTGGGGGCCCAGGCAGTCTTCGGGAAGGGGAGCAAGCAGGGCACTGGTGAGCCCCATGGCCTTGATATGCCACTTGCCATCAACCTACTAAGCATCTACTGTGCACTCATAACTCTTCTAGACAATTGAAGTGAAGCAAATTTATAAGCATGATCTCTTTGGTTGTCCACCTAACAACCATTTTATCCTTTCTTCTTTACTAACAAAACAAAAGTACTTAAAGAAGGTGAGCCTTCTTCTCAAGACCTAGGGATGTTTCATGAAAAATCTCAGCTGGTCTTGGTAACCCCGTGCTTCCATGCAATGGACTGGTGTAGGGCTGGGCATGTGACCCATATCTGGCTAATGAAACTTAAGGGAAAGTCTGGAGGGGCTCCTGAGAAAGATTTCTTCCCTAATAAAGAAAAGAGGCATGAAAGAAGAAGAGTCTTTTAATTTGTTTCTTCCTTCTTTCTTGAATGTGGGTGAGGATATGCTGGCTGGAATTGCAGCAGCCACCTTGGAACCATGAGGTCCCAAGTCTAAAGTTGAGAAAACAATAGGCTCAGGATAAGAGTGAGGGTGAATTTCTGATACCACTGTTGAGCCACTGTACCCACCCTTGTGCCTTCAGACCACTTGCTGTGTGAGATAATTAAATGTCTTTATTATTTAAGTCACTATTAGTTTGCTGAATGCACCCTAAGTGATACAGTCCTGGCGCTGGCAAACTATAAGCCAATGCAGGAGGGGAAGCACTACAGATGCGTTTTTGAACACCTGCTATGTGCCAGACCTTATAGGTACTTTAAATGAGCACAGTAGCTAAGATGGAGAGAGTGCTGCATAATGCTTTAGGAAGCATTCACCTGGTCTGTTATCCCATAGGCTTTATATTAATCCTGCAAGGCAGGTGCTGTTCTGTCCCCTCTATTTTACAGGTAAAGAAAGTGAAGTTAAAACAGGATAATGATCTGTCCCAAAGCATATAACTAACAAAATTGGTGAGAAAATGAAAGTCCAGTTTTTCTGGCTCTAAACCTGATGTTCATCTTTCCCCCTCCCCACCTTTCCGACTGGAGCCCCGTTAAGTGCTAAATGGGGTGATCCCACAGTATCCATTTAAAATGCATGGGTTCCAGAGAGGCAGGTGGAGGAGATCAGAGAGCAGCCTGTGAGGATGAGTTTCATCCCTGACTATTCTAGTTTTTCTCAATCTCATTCAGACACCTCTCTCCTGTGTTTTGTCTCTGCAAGGTCTAATCAGAAAAATGAAGAAATGATTCGTGCTGGTGGAATAAGCTGCTTTAAGGTTTGCGTGTGTGTTTATAAAAATATGTATGTTCATTTTAAAATTTCCAGGACACCTGTGCTTAATCGTATGTACATTTTAAATGCAGTCTTATGTCCGGCATGGTCTGACCCCACTGCAGAACTATGTCTCCTTGCTCATGCCAACAATATTTTGATCTTATTTGGGGGGTACTTTTTGTAATCAATGACAGGAACCATCATGATGTCCTGCAATTGATAGTCACATCGCAGACACATAACTGATAAATGATAAATGGAACACTTGATACTCCTTTGCAGTTCTCAAGCTTTATGTATGGTTACTAGCCAGGGAGGGAGAGATAAACTACTTTGGTGCAGGAGTCTACATTTGAACACAAAAGGAGAACTTCTCTTTTCAAGCTGCGTGGCAATGGGCCACCTGCTTAACTCCCTTAGACTCAGTTTCCCTTCCTGTAAAATGGGGAGAGCATTCCCTTCTGGCTAGTTTGCGGTCCGGGCTAAGGAAATAAGGACCACGAAGGCACTTGGTCATGCACCAGTTCACCCTACAATGAAAAGCATCTTTCTTTCGTCAGAACCTGGGTCACCTTGGAGCTGGCTGGGGAGGCTGTGGGCAGGAGCTCAGAGGGCAGGGATCAAGACCCTGGGCATTTCCTTAGATTTCCTACACACTGTCCATGCCCTGACACTTGGTGGATAAAAGCCATTTCATATTTAACTTACCAAAAATCTCAGCCACACTTTCCACATTTGTAAACACCCCATTAAAGAAAGTGATATCTAAGAAAAAGAAAAAGAAAACTTAGCCTTAGTTCCTCTTCTGCGCCCCACCCCTGCCTATTCCAGGGGTACAGTATAAGTGAAATCCTCCCTCCTTCTCTAAGGACGAATTTTACCTTGGGCTAACTTTCTACCAGTGTTACTCTTGGAAACCTGGTGAAGGCAGGCTGTAAACCGTGTTATTGGCAAGATTGCTCAATGGTAAAAATGGCTCCTGGTTGAGAGGGTTTACCTGGACTGGGAGGCACTACGGGCAAGCTATAAATACCTGGTGGGAAGTCATCATTTTGGGTTTCCCTGAGGGGGAAGACTCTTGTAACTGGGGATGTCCCTGTTGGGCATCCTGGAAATTATCCCTATGAAGTTGATACTAGAGATACTGACTCCTCTGGAGACCGAAGCTTCTAGGCCAGGGCGGACCCTGCAGGGCTCGACATGGGTCCCACTCCCTGGTTTCTGAGCTGTTATGCAGGGGGCCAAAGAGAACATCTCCTGGGCTGCTGTGTAGATTGCGAGAGCCACTCGACCTGAAGAGGAATGGCTGACGTCGCCCTGCCGGCGCACGGTGTTTCCTAGCCTCGATCCTTCTCAGTGCCACTTGTGGCATGAGTCTAATCATCCAGTGGAAGTCCTCCTGCTGGACACTACACTTCCCGTGGGGCGTGTGACATTTGGAGGGGGGCTACTGTCATTTGGGTCTGGGTGGAACCTGATGATTTAGCTTTCCTGGGCTCATGGACAAATAATTTGGTTGACTCAGCTCACCTCCCTTAAAGGGTTGAAAATCAACCTTTGATTGAAGGCTGATGTCACCAGCTAGTTCATGATCCATTCAGTAATGCCTAATTAAGGGTCCACCTGAGAAATCCCTCTAATCCTTCACCAGAAAAATATTCCCTCCCCTAAGGAACAAACGTGGGTTTTCCTGTCTTATAACCAGAGCACAGCAATACAGCATCTTTCCCTTTTTGTCCTGCCTTCTAGGAAGCTCAGTGCTCCATTTGAAGCTAAAATAGTTACCTGTCAACCCTCATAATCAACACATTTACTTCCTTCTCCTGGTTTCCCCTTTCTGCTGACCTTTGCCTTTTGACAGGCACTTTTAGCACTTTGTCTCAAAGGAGAGACCAATGGCTGGATCTCCAGAGTTACAGGAGCCTCCTGAATCACATTACTTACAAACACCACAGCAGTAAGTGGCTTTTAGGTATATTCCAAAGGGGTAATCTCTGCCAACACTCTTGGACAGCATTCTACCCAGCTAGGCTTCCTAAGGAAAGTTCAAAGAATCCTTACTCATAGTTTTTGAGAGTCCTGGAGGCAGGTCCTGTGGGAGGTGTGGGGTGTCCAGAGCGTGGCCCCCTGCAAGTGAGAGGAGATGGGAGGAGATCCAGGTTAGCCCATGGAGGAAAGAAGGAGAAGCACTTCACTTCAATTCAGTGCATGTTTTTCTAGCACCTACTTTGTGCCAGATCTATGTGGCAGCTCTTGAAAAACTTAGGGCTGGACAGTCGTGGTGCCGGTATTTTAAATGGATAAGCTTTAAGAGTCGCAATCTGGGTGGGATTGGCAGATTTGGAGACTTGCCTTGAAGCTGCCTTTGCACGTGAAGCATGCGGTTTTTACTTAGATTGCGTGTTTGTTGGGAGTTTCTTGGGATGGGGAGACTGATATAAATAAGTACAGGCAACAAAAGGACCTCACCCACAAGGAGTGTATGATCAAGGACTATGGTTACCCCCGGATTCCTGACTTCAGAACCACCTGGGATGCAGACTCACTGAACATGCCCATCCCCGGGCCGTCGCACACGGCTGATCCAGCTGCTCTGGGGCATCAGCAGACACTTGAAATACGCTCCCCGGCGAGGTCTGCAGCTGGTGGCCTAGAAACCTCACTCTGAGAAATGATGCTCGGGAGACAATGATGGTTGGGTCTGGGACCAACACGAGCAAGTGCTGCCACCTCCTTCAACCAGCATTTCCCCACAGTGGGGTGTGAGGACGCAGCCTGGGGCAAGGGCGACAAATAGGGGGGAGCTGGAATCTATTTCCGGTTCCTGGGAGCACTTTGGAGAGCCCAAGGGACTTGTCCATGGTCACGCTCATTTTTTTCCCCCAGTGATATAAAGCATGAGGGTAGTACGAAAATGCCAAGAGATTTCTGTCTTTCTTATCAGGTGTCCATTCAGTCAGCTTAACACTGTCTGGAAAACTCATCAGTCTGAAAGCCACAGAAGGTCAGCCTTCACAGAGGCACTTAGATCTGTTCTGGAGGGTGTCTCCAGACCACGCTCGACTTGGCTCGGCTTGGCAGACAGGGTTTTCCACGTTGGCATGACTGATATTTTGGCTGGATAGTTCCTTGATGTGGCGCTGTCCTGTGCATAGTAGGATGGTTTTTTTTGTTTTTTTTTTTAAGATTTTATTTATTTATTCATTTATCCCCCCCTTGCTGCTTGTGCTCGCTGGGCCAGCCAACCACGCTGTGCGGGCGGGCCTGCCCTCACCAGGAGGCCCCGGGAACCGAACCCGGAGCCTCCCATATGGTAAACGGGAGCCCCACTGATTGAGCCACAGCCGCTTCCCTAGTAGGATGTTTAGAAGCACCTCTGACCTTACTCATTAGAGGCCTTTACACCCCCCACCCCTAGTCGTGAAGACCAAAAATGTCTGCAGACATAGCCAAATGGCCTGGGGGACAAAAGCACCTGTGCTTGGGAACCACTGGCTTGGAGAGAAGGACCTGAGCAGGAAGGAGGGGTCCTGGCACAAGAGGGAAGCTCTGCCTAAACCTCACCGCTCACTTCATCCGGAAGAGCCTCTTATTCACTGGAGATGACTGCGGTCGCCAGGGATCCCAGACAGTAACCTTCCCCTGGAGAGTGAGTCCTCAAGGAGAGCACATTCCCACAACTACTCCTGCCGATGCCACTGTGCCTGCTAGAACCTTCTGTGGTTTTCCTTAGTGTGGTGCTCAAGATTTGCACCATTTGCTCCCTCTCCCCTCTGCAGCCCCGTTTCTTGACGCCCTGCGCTCCCTGCTCCTGCCACAGGCAACAGCTCGTGGGTCTCTAAGGTTTTGTTCCCATGCTCCCCTTTTCCTAGAGCAGCGCCCCATCTCCACCCCTGTAAGGAGCCGGGCTTGCTATTTCCACTTCCATACAACAGAAAAACGGGCCTCTGAGAGCTAAGTGCCTTGTCAAGGTGACCTCACAGCAGAGGCAAGGTTTCAAGTCAGATCTGTTGGACTTGAAAATCTTTATGTGGTCACATTTTATGTGAATTTGAATCATGTAGTGGTGGGATAGAACCATATGAAATATTAATGACAAATGAATTTATGCACACAGTTTGAAGTAATGCAGATAGGTACAAATTATGGCAGGCTAAGAAGTGGTAAACTCTGACACATCACTGCAGCACCGAGGGGACACTTCAGCAGGTAAATGCCTGTTGAGTGTTTAGGCTCATGCCAGTGCTGAAAAATGCAACACCTAACCTTGGGGTAGAAGTTATGAAGAAGGTTATGACAGCTAAAAAGCTTTATTTTTTTTTAAAAGGCCACACAAACCTTTTTATGCCAGGCTATCAATTTAGGAGAGAGCTCTTTGCAAAAGACTTATCAATGTGCTGAGAAAATGAAAAGATGCTTAAAGCAGGTGCACCTTTCCATTCACGGAAAAGAACGGAAAAATGCCTGTGACATGGCTGAGAGAGTAGTACTCCAGTCTGAGCCCGATGTGCTTCTGAACGGCAACTGTGCTTGATTCCTGCACCCCGGGGCTTGTGCCTCCCCCTGCACTGATTCTCAGGGAGACAAATGATGCAAGTGTGGGAGGTCTTTGGGCCGGAAACAGCCGGACTTGCATCTTTCTAGAATGTCACCAGGCTGGGTGCCTCGCTGAGGGCTGGGAATACCATTTTGAAGCTGGAGGCGACACAGGGTCACAGGAGCTTTGGAGCAATGGAGTGACATTGGGGAAACTGAGGCCTGAAGCATCCAATAGCAGCTACTCAAAGAACCATTGTGAAGACCAAAAGAAAGAATATCGTGTGGCTTGCTATGGACACTCAAAGGTTATGCCAGCTATTTGTTGTTGTTTTAATTCTTAATTTTAATAACTATTATGCTTATTCACAGCCTTCTCCACCTGTGACCCCCTTTTCCCACTTCACGAACAAATGGTGTGCATTGCCCAGACCTTACCTTCCTCATCAACCTCAGTTGTTACCATGATGGAATTATCTTGGGGGACGTGGATGGCAGTAGCAGGATTTTAGCTGCAGACAGTGGAGCTGCTGGGCCAGCTGTTGTCTGGGTCAGGGCAGGAGAACCTTCCACTGTTAGCTGCCATCCTGGCGCTCTCCTGCCCACCCCACCGCCACTTCCTGGTGCCTTCTGCCTTAGCACTGTCACCCCGACCCTCGAGGTCTCCTGACCTGTCTCTCCCCTTAGACGCTGAGCCCCTGGGGGGCAGGAACCTCATCACCCCTGTAGCTCCAAACCTAGCGCCCACCCGACTCAACTAGAAACTTCCCCAGTGTTTGCTGAGTGGACTGAGGGAAACGTGAAGGAGGGCTGGGAAGGGCCAAGGCAGGGGGCCCAGAGCCCAAGAATGCTTGAGCTGCCTGCAGTTGTCCAGGACACAGAAAATGGGGGTTGCAACCCAAAGAGATCATGTGAACCAAGAGCAGTCCCTGTGCTGGAAAGCAGTGGGGAATGAGGGGCTGCCACCTCGCAGTTTCCAGCCCAGCTTTGTGCAATGGTTCCCGGGTAGGGAATGGCCTCCTGCCTGAGAACTGGGGGTTACAGAGGGTCAGTGCCATATGGGCCCATATCACAAATCCCCATGTAACTGCCTGGGCACATTTTACGTCTGGCATAACTGCCTCAGAAATTATTGAATCAGCACAGAAACCAACAGCAGGCTTGCCAAGCATACCTGCTGCCCCCTTAAGTGGCAATTGCACAATGTTGCCTGCTCCTGGACAGTTGCTTGGCTTGTATTTATTTCTTTTGTGCAACTGATAATTGAATCTGTAATCTGGACAGGTGGGAGAAGATCTTATTAGCTGATATGTGTTGATGAGCTGCATTTGCTCCTCCTACCTTCTCACTTCCTTCCAGGATATCGGTGCCCATGAGTTTTCATTAGCAACAAAAATGTCATCCTAGATTTTAAATTGTTTAGCACCCAGGGCTGGATTCATTCGTTCGCAAAGGCCGGGGAGGTGGTGGGGGAAGGAAGGTGAGGGGACAGAGGCCACGTGAGGACAAATTTACCAGGATAAAATAGATACAGATTCAGTAAGGTTGTTCTGAGTGGGAAGGTGACTGGCACTCGGGCTGTTCCTGGCACGGCGCTGAGACTTTATTTTCCCCGTAGCACCTCATCTCATCCACTCTCCAATGCTGCGAGGCACACATTGTTATGTTATAGACAATGAAACTGGGGCACACTGATGAAGTTCAAGCTTCTTCCTACCCCTGCACATGAGGCTTTCCTACCTCCCTCGACTCACCTCCAGCCCTCCTGGCCTTGAACTTTATGATCAGCCATACTGAAAGCCTTGTTTTCTCTGTGCCCCTAACGGCCTCTTGCCAACCTGCCTTTGCTCAAGAATACTCTGTCCTGGATGCCCTCCCCTGTGCCCACTCCCCTTGGCATTTCTGACTCTTCCTGATATTTTTGGTTCCACTCCAAGCTCAAGAAGACTTACCCGAGCCCTGACCTGGGTGGGGTTGGAGGAGCCTCCCACACGCCAGGGATCCTTCTTTCATTGCCCTTATCGCATACATTGTTGTGAGATCTGTTGATGTCACTGTTCACCCCTCTAAGTTAGAAACTCATTGAGGGTAGACGCGATGACAAATTGGACTTTGTCTCCTTCCACAGCGTAAGTTCAATGGGCAGCTGTTTAATGGGTGAGTGAACATACAGCAGCCAGACTCACCATCAAATGGCCACATTTCCTGCTAGAATCCCAGAATCCCAGTCCAGTAAACTGTACTCTACAGAGTAGACTGGTAAGGTCTATTGGGAGCCTCGCCCTCCTCGGGAGGTTCTAGAAGGAGATAAACACACAGAGGACAACAGAAGGTGGGAGCCAATGTTTCAGCTTATGATGGGGGTGCTGGTGGGGAAACTGGCTTAGGTGTCAGGGCAAAGGGATCTCTCCACTTCCTCGCACCAATCTGGCCACTGTCCCACCAGTTACCTCCTGCAGCCTGAAGCACCGAGCCACCGCTGAGTGAGAAGAGGGAGGCAGCAGTCTAAGTGGCTGCGGTGAGGGGCAAACACAGAGGCAGCTTCCAGTCCTGCCGCAGCGACTGACCTTGTCATGCACAGCGACCCTCCCCGTTGCTGACAGGGCACTGAGTGTGGTCTCCGAACCTGATGCAACTTGATGCTCGGGGCAGCCCTGAGATGGGTCTGGTAGAGCCCTGACTATGGGGACCTGAAAGGACCCAGGGCCCAGCTGCTGGGCTCTGACTCCACATGGTGTTTGCTCCCAACCAAAGACTCAGTACAGCAGGAAAACTATGGCCGGCTCGGCCCCTGGGGGACACGGGACCCCTCTGTTGGGCTCCATTGGCTGGAGACTCCCTGGTGGCCTCGCCACCCTTTCCTTAGGCTGCACGGAAGTCTGAGACGCTCCCACACACCTGCATTCCCCTTTCCCTTGTGCAGCTGTCTGATAGTTCTCCCCACTTTTCCTGGTTCCCACCCAGATGTTGAGTCTTAGGCAAAAGAGTTATACTCGAGTCTTAGGTAAAAGGGCTATACTGCAGTTTCCAGCTGGCAAGCTTCTGGGTACTGTGCAAATCTCTTGTTTTTCCACTGCCTTGGGTCATGGTCAGGATAGATAACGAGCTAAGTACTTGTGGATTCCCTTTGCCATTGCTGTTTTGAAGAAACCCTTAGAGAAGGGAGACAGAGTGTGTTTGTCTAGAGTTCCCCTGACCTGCATATGAGAAGAGAGGAAAAAAAGTGCTTGATGAATTAATGATATCAGCAACTCCAGTGTCCAGCCAGCTGTAAGAAGGGAAAAAGTGAGTTCGGGGATTGAAGAGCAGTCCTGTGTGCAAATGAGAAAGCTACCCAGAGAGGCCAGAAGCCTCGGATTCCTCTCCAGGACCCGAAGGGAACTTGAACTTCCTACCCCGGGCTGCCAAGGAGGTCACTTAGATGTCTGTAGGTTTTGGATGGAGAGGTTTGCCCTTCATACTGGACACACCTCCAAGGAGGAAAGGGGATATTGTTGTACGTCCAAGGAAATCATCAAGGCAAGGACGGCAGCCCATGACCAAAGGGTCGATGGGACGAGCTGGTATCACATGGAGAGGTGACAAGCTGGCCGCCTGGCTCTTTGTTCTGCCTTGTTTCCTAACTTTTATGTGCTACTCATGGTGCTCAAAAATACTAATTGAATTAAACCTGGAGCTGCTCACTGATGTTTAATTTCCATCACCCACTGAGCAGGGGGAAAAGTTCAAATAAGCAAATCAGATTTAATTGAACAACACTTCCCAGTGTTTGTTTTAAGTTGGTCACTTAACCATATGCTAAGCTGGAAATACTGTGCAAATTACCTTTACTTACCAACATGAGGGGCCACCAGCATGCTTACCAGGAGCAGCTCAATCATAGCTGGAGAGCAAAGGAGGGGCCGAGGCATCGACTGGAGAGCCTCCTGAGAGAGAAGTCAGTGAAATATGACAAACAGACTGTCAGGCAGCCCACAAGGCAGTGAGGTCAAAGAAAGAAGTCCTAAAGGGTGCCTGTCCCAGCTTTACCACTAGCCAGCCATATGGCATTAGGGAGATCACACTCCTTCTTTGACACTCAGTTTATCCACCTGTAAAATGGAAACTTAACTATGAGCTCCTTGAGGGCACAGCTCTGGTCTCATTTATTCATTCTTTCCGTGGTCATTTATTGCAAACCTACTGTGTGCTGGGCTCTTACAAGGATCCAGGAATGCAACGGGAGGAAAACACGCTCCTTCCTGTGAGTTGCTCACAGACCAATGGGGAGGGGAGGCAGTTTAACAAGTGCTGCAGTTCAACTTTTGCAAATTGAAGTTGAATTACCTATATGTTATGATATTATCACCAACATTCCAAATAAGCTTATCCTAAGCTTAATAGAGGTCGAGTGGCACAAGAGTAAATTTGACCACTTGGTGGCGCTGCCTGCGAGGAAATTGTGCTCTTCCTGCTGCATTTCCATTTTTGTTCTCTCTCTTGGCAATTTGAGCATTGGGAATACTTTGTTGCAGCCCTTGGGTTTCAGTAGATGAGGCTGAGGGTCTGCCATGAGGGTAAAGGTTGGCAGAAGCCAGGACCCTTACCACATTTCAATCATAGCTGCTCTGTTCTCCATTCAACAAATATTTAACTTCAGTAGGCACTTTCTGAACTCAAGCTGGTCAACCATGCAATTAATGGGAAAGGAAAAGAAATTAAAGACCCAAAGGATTTTAAAATCATTTTAGCTCCCTGGAAATATCACTCTGTAAAGGATGTAAACTGGTTGGTTGACTTGTGCATATTCTGCTTTAGAACATTTTTCAGGACAGAGTATGACTGAAAGCAGGAGACCATCTGTACTGATAACAGTGTGATCTGTACACCCTCTGCACAGGGCTGACGCATATCGTTGTACGTGTTGTGCACTGCACAAAGGCACTTGGCCCAGGGGCCAGTAGGAGCTGAAATTCAGCCTGTGCTCAACGCCCATGTTTGCCGTCTGGAAGGCTGTCTCAGCCTGGAGGCAGAAGCACTTTCTGCCCCATAGTCTGCTGGCCTTGCATGTGTGCTCAGGACCCGGGGGGGGCCTTCTACCTTGTGGGCAAAGCCTGGGACTGGGGAAGGGATCCCAGAGAAGAAGGCATCTGTAGACTGTGGGATCACTACTCTATGAGCCTCTAGAGCCTCTGGTAGCTGGAAAATAAATGTTTGTTGAATGAATGAAAAAGAGTACAGTGTGAGTTCTCTGAAATTCCTGCCCAGCTCAAGCGTTCTCTAACACTGTGGTTTTAGTTTGATTTCCCTTAGGCATAATGCCCTGCTCATACCCTTTTTAATACAGGCACAAACATTCCTAGAGCAGGTTGATTTCCTGTGCTGGGTTCTCCACTCACCCTGCGGAGACTGAGAGCTGAGCGACTCCTTCTCAGGCCATGAGCCCAGCCTGCATGTGCACGCAGTGCTGGGAAATCTCCAGATGGAAAGTGGCCTGCCCTGGACACTGCCCTCTGGAGAGCTGCTGAAGGCATTTCAAAGGAGCCTGGAGACCCCAGTGAAGTCATATCATGTCACGAAATGAGAGAATGCCAGAGTGTCAGAACCTGGAAGGTGCAGTGATGAGCCCACTGAGGCCCAAGTCTGACGTGCTGGGATAAAATGCACCTGTTCCCAGCTCTCCTGGCCCTAGTCCAGGGCTCTCCATTCTTTTTCTGTCATGTCACTTGCATCAGGGACACGTTCCCAGGGGCTGCCCCACAGCTCAGACAAGACAGGACGCCCAGGACGGTCCCCTTGGACCTCCTCACTCTAGCTTATTGGAATGCAAAGGAGAAAAAGGAATGTAAGTACAGACGTAGGCTTGAGCCTTCCCTGGTTTTTTTTTTCTAAGTACTTTATAAACCGCTGGACCTTATTCTTTGAAACACTCCCATTTATGGGATCTTTCTTTAGATCAGGCGCTATGCCGAGCATTCCTCATGATTCATCTCAGAACCACGCGCCGTGACTTTTACTATTCTGTGCCTCACACACTTTCCAGGCAAGGGACAGAGGTTCAACCACTGGGGCAGCCCCTCTGACTTGAGTCTTTGCTCCAAGTGACGTACCCTAAACTGCCACCCGGATCATTAGATCCCTAAACCGCAGTCTGGAGAGAATTCGGGGTGACGCTTGCTCGGGGAGCCTTCTGAGTGGTTGGCAGCTCCCTGGGGTGTTGGGTGACCCTGTGGCTGACAACCCCCAGCTGAGCTGGGAAAGGGAACTCTCAGTGCCAGCCAAGAGGCCGCAGCTCGTGGTCAGGCCTGAAGCCGCAGGGTCTGGGTGGCCGGCCTGGGGCCACCGCTGAAACCCAGCGTCCTTCAGCTGCCCAGCTCAGGAGCCCTTGGGTGCAGGGTGCAGCCTGGGGGAAGGACCATCTTTTCACACTTGCCCAGAGCAGCCTCTGGGACCGTCGGTGGCCCTCTGGGGTGCTGCTGTAGCTGTGAGGTCCAGCGGGCACCCCAGGCCTCGCCTTCTTCTGGATGTGCTATTTGGACCAATTCCACAGTGGAGTAGGTGGTGTCTAAGAGGCAGCCTTTCTGGGGGACAGTCCTGGGGCGGGGGGCTGGGGGCACAGGCTCTCCCTTCTCCTTGTCGAGTGACCCCAGCCAGCTGCCTGGGTGTCCTGCCCCGGGCAGTAAAATACACATAACGCTGGTGTTTTTCAGAGCATGTGAGGATTACCTGGCACAAGGTGTGTGGAGGTGGAAGCCCTCGCCCAGCACTTCTCAGGAAGGACTGCCCATAATCAATGTTTATTAGTTCCACCCTGGAGGCCCTGGGGAGGGGCCTGGGCCACACAGGCCCACAGGACCCTCCTCAGTGTCTGGGGCTGGGTTTTCTCCCCAGGTACTTCACCAGGTGCTGGCAGCCTGGCTGCACAACTCCTCTTCCCAGGGCTCAGGGCACCTCCGATTCTGGAGAAGCATCGGGGCACAGACGCCCCTTGAGGGCACCCTGTCTCCCTCCTTCCTGCCTCCCTCCCTTGCTCCCTCCTTCTTCCTGTCCTCCCTCCTCCCTCCCCCTCCTCTTTGGCTCCCCACGCCCTCAGGAGAAGGGGGTGCCTACCTTGAAGCTCCCAAGCGAATGCAGCTGGCTGGATGGGGCTTCTCTTTGCACAAGATGGGGACTGAGTCCTTTATACCCCCAGGAAAGCCCCTTGGTCACGTGACCCCGCCCTCTCTCACCTGCCTCTGAGGGGGCTGCATCCTGATACAAGTCTTGGGAGAGGGGAAGGCTCCATATGAGAGGCCCCCTGGCTTGAGCCTCCCAGGAGCCCCAGGCTCTAATTAGAGAACAAAGGCTCCCCTGTTCCATGCCCCCCACCTCACCGCAAAGGCTGGGGTCACTCTGGGACCTCGGGGATGAAAGACTGGCGGCAGTCACATGGGCTGCCCTGCAGAAGAAGGGCTGGCTTTGTCTGCTTGGGTAAATTCCTCAGCAAGAGGGCCCTGCGCATCTTCTTATGTGCCCCTGGCCACAGGCCTGGGAATTTGATGCCTCTTTCCTTTAGGGTTTCCTGTCCCAGCTGCAGGGGAGAGAGCTGTGCACTGTGTCATCAGACGCGGCAGGCTCCATGCAGCGCCATTTCCCAGCAGTGGACCCGGGGCAGGGCACTGCTGTCTTGGCTCCCACGTGGGCTAAGTGGGGGTGTCCCTACTAGGGTGGGGGCGAGCACAAGGACAGCCACGCCAAGTGCTTGCTCCGCTACTAGGGGCTCCCTGAATCCTAGCTCTTCCTCACATCCCCCCGGAGAAGTTTGTTTTTTCCCTGATTTGATCAAGGAGAACCAACATTGACTGAGTACCTATTAGGCACCCTAAGTGGTTTACAGGTTAGGGGCCTTACAATCCCTCCAGCGGCAGCCATTGCTGTGTTGTAACCCTATGAGCAAAGGAACGTCCATTTCACAGATGAGAAAAGTGGTGTCATCCAGGGAGAGGCCTTTGTCAGAGCTCGCGTGCAAAGGGGATGTTACCGGCGCCTGGGTTAGCCTGGCCCTGAACCCTCTGCCTTTTTCACTCCACCAGCCGCCTCGTGGAAAACCAGGACTTGCTAAAATATTAAATGGGAGGAGATCTGAGCTTTACGAAATAGTTCACTGAAGGGTTTCCTCAAAAGAGTCGCTGTCCTTGTGCACTGGAGCTGTTGTTTGTAAATCATTAGGTATTGTGCAGTGTTTCACGTGCATTAAGGAATAAACTGCCTTGTCCCCAGCTCAGGACACACAGTACCTCTGAGGCTACTAAATTAAGGGAGATATGCGACTCAAAGTAGCAAAACTCATCTTTTCAGCATCTTGAAAGTATAGCTACTGCTCAATGCTCAGGCATAATAACAACCTGCACAGGTATGTTGTTCCAATTTCTCGCGTATTTGAGGAGGTTCGTTTTCTCCCCATAGCCCACAGGAGGGTTTCTCAGCCTTGGCACTGCTGACATTTGGGCCTGGGTAATTCTTCGTGGAGGTGGCAGGGGTAAGGGGCCGTCCGTGCATTGCAGGATGTTTAGCGGCATCCCTGGCCTCTGCCCGCTGGATGCCAGTGGCAACATCCCACACCCCCCATCTAAGTGGCAGCCAAAAGTGTCTCCAGACATTGCCAGCAGCCATGGGGGTCGACCCTGCCCCCAGCTGAGAATCACTGGTCTGTAATATGTCCAGAACTTGGCCTTTCCCTTCTCTGTTGGTGGATTAGGGAGAGAGTGAAGTTTTCACAAGAACTCAGACATAAGAGACTGTTCAGCAGAATTTAAAGTTATAGATGACGACAGTATCACCAGAGTTCCTCCTTCCCACAAACCCACAGCACAGGTGCACCTGTGCAGAAACAGGTAGATGGAGAGACACCTGCACACACAAACACACAGGCACACACACTGAGGCCAAGAAACACAAACACAACCCCCTTCTGGTTCTCCCTCCTCTCTCCAGTTCAGCTTGTCTTTTGGGCATGAAGTGACAGAAATGCACCTGTGCCTCTGCTACCAGGAAGAATGAAGTTTAATGACGTTACACGTCGTCTGTTTGCTAGGGCTGCTGGAACAAACGGGGTGGCTTAAAACAACAGAAATGTCATCTCTCCCAGTCTGGAGGCCAGAAGCCTGAAATCAAGGTGTCAGCAAGGCCGCACTCCCTCTGAAGCCTCTAGGGAAGAAGCTTTTCCTTGCCAGCTCCTAGTTTCAGGTGATTTGCCAGCAATTCTTGGTGTCACAGCTGGTGGCTGCATCACTCCAGGCTCACACTGTCTTCCCGTGGCCCCTGCCCTCTGGGTGCCTGCGTGTCCGTGTCTCTGTGTCTTCCCGTGGCCCCTGCCCTCTGGGTGCCTGCATGTCCGTGTCTGTGTCTTCCCGTGGCCCCTGCCCTCTGGGTGCCTGTGTGTCTGTGTCCCTGTGTCTTCCCGTGGCCTCTACCCTCTGGGTGTCTGTGTCTTTGTGTCTTCCCATGGCCATATTTTAAGGACAATTATCATATCAGGTTTAGGGCCCACCTTTGTCTAGTGTGGCTTCATCTTAACTAATTCTACCCACAAAGTGTCTATTTCCAAATATGGTCATATTCTGAGGCTCTGGGTGGGCATCATCTTGGGGTCTCCCGATTTGACCCAGTGCATACATGTGACTGCATTGTCTCCTTCACCAGCTTGGCTATGGTGACTGCCCCAGCTCTTTCATCTCATCAGTGAACCACTTGTGGCCCCACGGGCACAAATTGCTATGAAATCTAGTGTCATGGCCCAGCCTGAGGCTTCCTGGTTGCCCTAATCATCCCTCCAATAAGGATTTATTCAGCTCAAATCCCAGGAGGCAGGGAGAGGCCGCCAGGCTCTGGCCACTTCTCTCGTTTCCATTTTCCTCTTCCTACTGTTGTTGTTACAACAGGTAGAGTGTAGAAAACCAGCCCACGTGGCCTCCTGCACCACTGTCCTCAGTTACTAGGTCAGATCCCTGCACGGACCTGAGAGTCCCTCCACTCTGGGACTTTTTAAAGCTTATCACCATTCTCAGTCACTATTCCCAAAGGATGGCCGACTGGCTGACACATGCTCTTCCTTAAGTGAGTAGCCTGGGTGTTTAGCTCAGGTCATCAGGCCATCCTCCTCCTATCTGCTAATTAGTTATATTTTGGGCTATCCTGCCAAAGGTCCTTAATTAAAATCAACTTCACTTATCACAAAGGATCTAGTTACCTCAACCCACACCTAATGAATTGGGTTGGCTTCTTGATTCGTATCCAGGTAGGAGAAATTTGCCCCCTAGTCAGTTTTCTGTATCTTCCTTGGCTATGCCGATGGAGGGTTCTTGGCAGGCCACAAAAGGTAGGTATTCATGAGCTTTACGTCTGCATAACTTTGAGGGTCTCACAAGTGTTGTGGGGATTTAAAAAAATACTATCCACACATGCCCAGACAGGGAAGTGTCCGGCTGCTTCTCTCCCCAAAATTCAAGTTCTGCCTCCCCAAGCACCTTGTTCACAGCTAGTTCCAGGGCACACATGTGGCTGCTAGTGGAGGAAACTGTTTTCCACTTGGACTCCACACAAATAGTGCAAATAGTGTGTACAGAGCACAAAGGGGTGGAAACGGATGGTCAGGCAGAGAACTCAGGTGGGAGAGAGAGTGGAGCAAGAGCACCGGCAAATCACGAGGAAAGCTGTCCCTGGGAATGAGGAGCTAAGGGGATGTGCAGGGCCCTGGGAGGGCTCGAACCTGCTCAGTGATGCTCTGCAGAGACTCAGCATTTACAGGGATGGGAGCAACTGCAGGCCTGGGAACAGGAATACAATAGGGGGACACCTCCTGTGTGGGTGTGTGGGGTCCCCTGGGCTGTTGATGCCCTGCCTGTCCTGGGAGGCGACCTCTCAGTCTATGGGGTACTCTGCCTGATAAGGGTGTCTGTGTTTACCTGGGGCCTGGGGCCACACCAGAGTGTTTAAGCTCACCATAGGGTGAGCCCATTTTGGTATGCCTGGGGCTTTGGGTCACTCTCTATCAGTTTCACCTCTGGGGGGTGGGGGTGGGGATCTGTTTTCTGAGTAGCTAAATCCAGCCATGTGGCACTCCACACCAGTGTGACTGGCCCCCAAAAAAACCCTGGGCACCAAGGCTAGAGAGCTTCCCAGGTTGACAATACTCCGTAAGTATAGTCACGCATAGGTGTTAGGGGAATTAAGTGCTGTCCGTGTGAATCCACTGGGAGGGGACACCCAGAAACTGCCCCTGGTGTCTCCTGGGCTCTGCCTGTGCAGCTTTTCCTCTCTGGCGTTATTTCACAGTAAGAACTCACTTCTCTAAGTTCTGTGTCCTTCCAGTGAATCTTTGAATTTGGGGGTGGCCTTGGGGACCCCCAACTCCACTGAGACATACAGAAGAGGCACTAAGACCAGACCTCAACAAAAACAATCATCTATATCTCCTTCTGAGAAAAGGTTTTCATCGCCTCCTACCAAGGGGCCTGGGAGATTACCTAGCACCCTAGGACCCCCTGCACGGCAAGTCTAACGTGTCCTATACAACCAAGTCTCAGTCAACTGTATGACCAATGGTATATGAATCGCTCCCACTATGGATTCAGTCTTCCTCAATGTGTCCTTTTGTCGTAGGTCCCGTTAATGTGCCCCCACCCCCACAGCCACTAAGCTCTCAGTCTCAGGATTGCTGCAGGCATTGCAGGAGATTCTTCATATTAGGTTTCCCTGACCTTGAAGCAGGCAGGGGAGTCTGGCATTTCTGCATTAATTGTGAGGCCTCTAGCCTTCAATGCCTTACACAAAGCCACAGGAGAGAAAGAAATGCTATTTCAAAAGGACTTTCGGTTAACTAAGGACCTGGTTGAATTCTGCAAATGCAGCCAACCCTTGGGGCAAGGGTCAGGGTGAAGAAATGTCTCCTGAATTCATTGTTAGGTCCCATTGTGTTTCCAGCGCCTCATACAGACTTGCAGATATTCTCCAGACATTTTTGTTTTAAGGCTGAAAGAAGAAAAAAAAAAAGAAAAGAAAAGATCTCAAGGTATAGAAAGGAAATGTTACAGAGATATAAATTAAAATCTGACAGTGGCAGGGATGGCCCAGACCCACCCAAAGGGCAAGCATGGGGGCAGTGCCCTGGACTGGAGTCCCTGGGAACCAGGGTTAGAGAGCGGCAGAGAAGTGGACAAGACCCCTGGCTAGTTAACAGCAAAGTCAAGTCAGGAGCAGACCCTGATTCTCCCCCCTCTGCCTGGTGCCCTTTGTCCCATACCCAGCTCTGTCTAACGCATCTCCCTCATTTGCATGATGGTAATTTAAACTCATTGGCACATTGTTCAGTAAAGGTAATCTGTTATTTGTGTAGAGACTTTAATGTAGCAAGGATAAAAGAAGACCTCTTCAATTTTAATTGTTTGCAAAATTTCCTGTTCTGTTCCCCCACTCCAGCTAAAGGGATTTCTGTCTTTGAATTCTGATTTCCTTCACACCCTAAGGATTGGCTTTTGTGATCATTTTGTAGAATGAAGATGATGGTAGAAAGAGAGAAGACAGAAGAAGTGGGATGATGGCTTTGCAATAAGAAATAAGGGACTTGTGTTTTAGAGACAAAAAGAAGTAGAAGCCAAAAAAAAGCAGAGTAGATTTAAGGAAACAAAGAGACGAGCCAGAGAGCATGATTTTAAGAGGTATTGAGTGATAAATTGGAAAACAAAACATAGAGAGAGGCTCTGAGATGGCAGCTCTGAGAAATGAGAGACAGAAGACTGGAGAATAGGAAGAAGACTCTCTGAGAGTGTTGCCAAAGATCCCATTGGATCTATTTCATGTTCTTTGAGAGCCACAAAGAAAGACTGGGTGGCTCAATGGCGCGTGTGAGTGTGGGTATTTAATGCAAAATCTTGCCAAGGCCGGGCCATGTGAGCACCCAGCTTACATTTGGGCTAATTTAAGAAGGGATTTTTCAAGCAGTTTAATATAGTTCCATGATTTTTAGAAGCTGAAGTCCCTCAGCAGATAATCCAAGCTTACTGCTCAATCAAAAGTCCAATCAGAGAGGAAATGGGAGAAAAAACCAAGTGGATTCTGGCAATTCTGGGGTTCAGTGGGTTTGGAAGTATCAGGACAGGGAAGGAGACACATGCTGCCCACTGTCAGCAGTTTATACTGCTTGCTTTTTCTTGAATTATTGGTATAGTTCGGTCAGGAATTTGAGTCCCTCTGTGAGGTTTGGTCTTTTGCTTTGTCATGTGTTCTCGTTTGTCTTTTTAGTTACATGGAGATCCGGAAAGGTGAAGATGCTTGAGGGTCCAGACAGCACCAGGCTTGGTGTGGCTGAGCCCTGCTCTTTCCTGCACCTTATTGCGAACCTCGGGCTGTTCGATCTAGAAGGAATGATGACCAGCTGAGTGACACTGCGACACTGCGCCTGCTGGCCTCTGCTAAGGCAAGAAGTCAGCTCCGGTTACAGAGCCCTTTTACGTAATGCACTGGCTGCGAAGGTACGACGCAATCAAGCTGTAGACTTACTGTGTGAGTGCAACACCCTTTTCACCCTCTGACAGATGTATGTTCCATTCTTCAGAAACCAGGAATAGTGTTCAAGACAGTACCTAAAGATGTAAATCAGAGTTTGGCGCAGTCACTGACGTGCTGGCTAAGAGAAGACAGTCAGAATAGCAAAAGTAATTCCATAAATAGGATCCTACAGCCAATTATTCAAAGCAAAGGAACGTTTGGGACCTCCTCTCCATCTCTACAGGGTATGAAGGGAGAGGTAGGGAAGGAGGATGGGTAGGATAAAGCTCAGACTTTGGGGTCAGTAAGACTTGGTTCAGTTCCTAGCTGCATTACAGGCTAGTTTGGGTGACCTCAGGCCAACTATTTAACTCACTGGGCCTTAGTTTCTTCATATCGAAATGGAAGGCAACAAAAGAACCTACACTCATAGGTCGTGGCAAAGATTAAGTGAGATAGCAAATGCAAAGTTCTTGAACAGTGCTGGGTATATAATAGATGCTCAATAAATGGTGATAATAATTTGTGTAGGGGGAGGTGGTGAGAAGGAGAGTGGAGTGCAGTTATTGCTAAAATTACAGCAAACACTTTGCAAGATAATATTCTGCTCTTGTTCAGGGACTACATGAGCTGCTTCAAAAGGTTTCAGTGCAAAGGTCACTGATCACATTATGAGGAAGAGGAGTTTTCAGAGCAGACTGGGTCACCGGCTCATTGTGTGACCCTGGGAATTCACTTCCCTTTCAGTCCCTCATCTGATATATGAACTTGGGCTAAAGAGTCTCTAATTTCTCTTCCAGCTCTCACATTTTGTGATTCCAGTGTACTCGGACGGGTCGTGCCACTAACTGCTCTATTGAATCCAGTTGTAAAGTTTTCCCAAATTTACACCCCCAGGAAACTGAGGCACAGAGCTGAACTGATTTCCCCAAGGACACACTGCTTTTAAGTGGGAATGCTGGATTTTAATCCAGGTCATCCAACTTCATGCTAGGTCACACTGCACACAATAAGACCAATATGTGAGTCAGGGCACAGTCAGGAAACAGAGCCGACGCAGGCAGGTCTATGGAGGGGATTCAAACTTGGGAATTAGGTATAAAGGGGTTAGAAGAGCTGGAAGATCCGAGAGGGAAAGGTGAGGCAATCCTAAATTAGCTCCTGCTGGGAATTGCTAGGTCCAGAGGGATGGTGGCAGCACAGCACACAGGGAATCACCTCTGGTGGCAGCTGGGAACACAGAGCAGGGGGCTCTGGTGGGGACTCCTGATGGAAGCAGGAGCCACAGGGGAGATAGAGACACTTCTGGAAAGATTGCCCAAAGCAGAAAGAGAAGGGGAGAGATTCCCTGGCTTCTCCCTCTACTGTCCTCCAATTTCCTGCCAGTGTCTTCTATTGGAGGAACTTAGAGGCTAGTTGGCAAGGCATTCTGGGAACAGGAGTTCACACAAGTCGGCTCCTACATTACAGGGCAGACTTAAGAAAGGGCAGGAAATGGAGCTGAGCGTGAAGAGGTAGGTGATAACACAAGCAGGTCTACTTTTCCTGCAAGCCTGAGACCCCATGCCCTCAAGGTGGCATCTCAAATGTGTAAGTGGAATGAGGTCAAGCTTGGTCAATAGCTGACATGGGTACTAGGTGTTGGGGAGGCTAGAGACAGGATTCACATTCAGCTATAAGAGGGGGCAAGAGAACAACGCACCATCTACCACCACAACGGTATTGTCTTCAGCAACCACCGGGTGCTGCTTCCCAGGCCCTGGGCAGGAATGATTACGTGCATTATTTCATTTCATTTTGTTCTTACGATAACCTAGCAATGTTGGCAAGAATGCTGCCTGCCTTCTAACATGAACGGGCCCCGGAACTGTGCAACACGTGGTCTGGAAAGTAAGCGGGACCATCCCCATTTTGCAAATAAAAACACTGAGGTTCAAAGAGATTAAATGACTAGCCCAAGACCACGTGGCTTGGAAGGGGCAGAGCTTAAATTTAAGGTCGCGTCTGCCTGGCTTCGAGCCCCGCCCTCCATACACCACACCCGGCTACCTACTAGCTTTGGGGACCTTGATTCTATGGCCTCCTCCCTTTCTCCCTTTGGCTACTTTGACAATGATATGCAAGACATATTTTTTAAACACAAAAACTGCTTAGAAACCTTCCAAGACACTGAGGTTTCTCCAGGAAAAGAACTGTTCAACCTCCAGCTGAGCCTTGCATGTATTTGGTCTGGGGAAGGTGGTAGAAGAGTAGCCCGTGATTCATGATGGTCAGTAGCTCCTGGTTCGCCCTCATGTGGACCACTGGGGACCAAGAGGCCTCGAGACCTACTACCCTGGGCACATCACATCAAGGGGCCTCACATCAAGGGGTCTACATGCTTTGTTCTGAATGAAGGGAATGGAAAGCTGGAGTGGCAACTGGAACTCAGGTGGAAAAGCCAAAGTGAACTCACTTGTACGAAGTAATCCAGGTGCTTGAAAGGGCAAGCTTGTCCTGACTAGGGACACGTGCCTGCATCTTGGCTGCTCTGAGATGTTCCCGGCTGCTCCTGCTGAATCTACGCACTTGCTGTTCCCTTTGTCTGGAGTGGCCTCTCCTACTCTCTGCCTGGAAAACTCGTATTCCTCCACTGAACCCTATTAGTTATTTCCTCTGGGGATCCACAGCACTTTATTCAGGATCTGCTACAACAATTGTCATACCACTTTGCAATTTTTCTCTTTACCACTAAATAGTGGTTTCTTGATCTCAGGAGCTGTCTCATTCAACAAACATACTGAGTAACGCCACCCTCCCACCCCCATATCCTGGTCCTGCATTCAATGCTGAGTGTGATTTTATACAACAATTCATTATTAAGTGAAATGGCTGGGAAAAGAAGGGACAAGCCCAGGTTTACAGATGCTCCATTTCTCTAAATTTAAACTCAAATCTGTCTCTGGAAACTTCCACCTTCCCCATTTATTCTTTCAGCTATCTGCAATATGGATGCTTTCAAATGTGATATATTCCAAAGGGATAAGAGGCCCACGATTGTGCCTGGGTGCATGACTGGGTTCTTTCACCTCCTATGTTGTAGGTTAATTTTGCTTATGACCATTTCTTCCTCCCAGCTGTGAAATCCTCAGCTTCTGGGCCTAGTTCTGATCCACCTCTCTATCTGTACAGCTCAGCAAAGCATGTGCCTGATAAATAGTAGACTTGGTGCATGTTGTGGGCTTAAAGTGAATGACAAGTGAGTGGATGATCTAATCAAAGGCGCCAATCCTAAACAAAACTGATAGTATTGATAGGCAAGTTTTCTCTAGGATTGGCCTGTGCTGTGGGGAAAGGCCTCCGCTTGCTTGCTTACACCCTTGGGTTTACAGGTCTTGCTTATTACCCTCTCTGGGCAAAGGAAACACCCAAGCACCAGAAAGGGGTTATGGAAAGAGGGGGAAAGGCTGCCACTTGGGCTGGGGGCTCAGAGACAGCAGATCATGGAGATTTGAAAAGCTGAAGGATCTCATGAGTAGATATAATATTCAAGATCTGCAAGAAGTCCTCAAGACTTCTTGAGATGGAATGTTCATAGAAGTTATTTAGTTCTGGGTTTATAGTCAAGAATAAATCACAGAAGAAAAGAGTGTATGTCAGTATTCCAGGGCAGAAAACTGTCATGTCTAGACATTCTGAACATAAAAACGTGTTCTGCTTTCTAATTTCCTTTTTGCAATCTTCTCATATGCCTGATGAATGGCTTCCAGGGGTTTGCGAAAGAACTGGCATTCAGACGGCCGTGATCTGATTATGCTCTCCTCAGAAATCCCACCAGACTCAGGGACCCCTCCAAGACCCTTGAAGTCACCCCCTGCCATGACACAACTCATATCAATTCACACTCGACTCACCTTATCAGCACTCACTGTGTCAGGCCCTACACTTGTTTCTGGGGACCCAGAAATGACATGGGTCCCCTCCTGGCTCTCAAGGTGGTGGCAGTCTAGTCAGGGACTCGCCAGCGGGTCCATTTCTTGAGATTCCCACTGTCTCCTGTATGTGGATTCGATGCCTGGCTGCCTTGTTGGCGACAGAGAAGCCACGCGGAACAAAGAAGTCTATAAACACTGGATGTGAAAAGCAGCCATGGCCAGGCTTACCTCGTGGCCCTGGGATTCCTCTGCTGGTTCAGGCAGAGGCATTGCTGGAAAAAGCCACACAGCTCCATCAAGCAAGGGGTCAGCTTCTGCATGGCCAGGAGGAGGAGAGGAGCTGTCACGGCCCCGTCTTGGGTAAGCGTCTTAGGACACCCTGGAAGACACAATCCCAGGCCAGGCTGTTCAAACCAACAAGACTTTAGCCTCTTCTCTTTGCTAGTTCCTGCCAGGGAATGCAGTCTGGCCCCAGCTCTCTGGCAGCTGAGAGACCAGGTAAATGTATTGTTTCAATGGTGCCAGAAAAGCTGCTGGGACAGTCACAAGAGACAGACGGAGAAATGGGGGAGGTGGGGGGAGGGGGCGGTCAGCTTCCTGGAAGAGTCATAGATGGTTTCACTGAGGTGAGGATCGAGGTGCTGAACAGGAATTCATCAGGCAGAGACATTTCAAGTGTAAGGAATGACGTGCGTCAGCATCAGGGAAGCAGTGGCCTGCTGAGGGGGAGATGGAAGATGATCTGAGGGCACAGAGGGCATGAGGTGTGTGCACGTGTGAGTGTGTGCATGTGTGTGCATGCATGGGTGTGTGTGTGTGCCTGGGTATAGGTATGTGCATGCATGCGTGTGAGTGTGTTTCTGCCTGTGTGTGTGCAAGGAGGAGAGGGGGAGGCGGTCAAAAGACGACACTAGCGTGCTGGGTCAGTAGAGAAGCGGGCTCTGCCCGTGAGTTCTCAGTCTTAGAATGAAGACTAATTATGCTTCAGCAAACCAGATTTCCATTGTTGTTTTGTACTTTGCTCTTAGAAAGAGACAAATGATCAAAGAAGGGACCAAAACAGATTTTTTAAAAAAAATTCCTTCTCCTTTGTATACCAAGGCTAGGAGAGCTTCCTATGTCTATATCCATGTTTCCTTATATAGAAAATAAGGAGAACAATGCAGGTCTCCTCGTTCAATGAGATGATTTAATAAAGAGGATTAAATGAGATGACTTTAAGAAAGCACATTGTAAATTTCCTGACATGGAATAAAGAATAAAAATAATAGAATTTATTTATTTTTTCATTTATTTCTAAGTATTTACTGATCCTCCAGCACTTGCCAGACACTGCTAACAGACACTAGGCATATAGCAATGACCATTAGAGGAAGTTCTTCTCAATAAACATAACTTCAAGTTGTTTGAAGATTATTATATTAAGATATCAATATAATAATCTTCCAACAAAGAATCACTAATCACTGTCAACAACAATCATCCAAACTTTGGAAATAACCCAAAGGATTCCTGGGTATCCTTTTAGCACAGTGCTGGGTATTGTCCAGCAGACTCTCTGGAGATTATCTGGTTACATTGGGAGTCCATCTTTAATTGCCTTTCAATTGACTAGGCTATTTTACAACTCTGGAAGGGGTAGAGAAGTTAACTGGTAGCAATATAAATGATTCTTGTCTGAGAGCAATGCAAATTTATTCCTGTCCATAGCAATGCAAATGGACTTTGTCTGGTAGAGGTATAATTGATTTCTGTCCAGTTGGAAAAAATAGAATTTATTGCCATAGGCTATCCAGTATCAAATTCATTTACGAATTCTTTGACTGGCTATATATATCCCTGTTTCTCAGATTCTCCTTTGAATCAGGTTTAACATTTTCCTTGTTTCCTCATTAATTAATGAGTTGAATTACATCTTTTACCTATGTTCATTTTATATTCTCATGAGAGTCACATTTTTACTTTTTTGAAAATTATACGTCATTTGTACCTTTTTGAAAATTATATGTTCCCAGGGATATATTTATTGGAAGGGAGAAGAGGGCTCATAATGATAGAAAAAGACTTAGAAAAAAATGTAGAAAGGAAATGTAATTTAAATTTTATCCTGAATCAACTAGACCATTAAACCTCCAAAACACTCACCAATTTACATAAGTATGCCATGATGTTTTCTCACATTTATTGAGCACCTGCTAGGCATCAGGCACTTTCTTAAATTCTTCACATCCATCCATCATTTCATTTAATCCTTTGAGGTAGATATCAGAAGTGCTATGTTATAGAAGAGGAGACTGAGGGTCTGAATGATGGTGCAGTTTGATCAGTCAAATAACCAGGTAGTAGGTTTCAAACCTGGCAAGATCTAACTCTGAAGCCCATGCTCATAACCACCACACTTTACTAATTGAACAGAGTTAACTTTTATAAAGCTTAATTTCCACCCTCTTCTCCCTGGCACCACCTACCCCATGCTTTTCCATCTCAAGAAATGACATTCAGAAAATGCATTCAGTTGCTCAAACTTAGGCATGATTTTGGGTTCCCTCCTGGTGCTCACTACCATCATATCCTCTTGATTCTATCTGCTAAATATTCCCCAAATCTCCTTATTCACAGCCACCTCTTCGTTCCAGTCCCCCTCCATCAACTCTGGTCGGCGTTACAACAGCCTCCTCACCAGTTTCTCTGCTCCCAGCCTCCCTTCTCCAATCCAGTCTCCACTCTGCAGCTGGAGGAAGCTTTCCACAACACAGATCTGTTTACATAGTTCCCCACTTTCCTCAAAGAAGGTCTACACTCCTTGGCATGCCGGAGAGGCCTTCCATGACCTCACCCTTCTTCTCTGGACACACACAGCATTGACATCTTCTCTTTCAAACCTTATCACTTTCTCCTGAAATTGCAGTTGTTTGTACATATGGAAAATCCTGGAAGGGGTAACCCAGAGGGATGGAATGAACACAGGCTTTGAATTAGACAGATCTGGGCTCAAAACTCAATCACTTCTTCTTGGTAATATTCAAAATTGCTTAATGATGGTAATATGACCTACCATGCAGAGTGATTAAGAAGAGAAAGTACAAACAGGCATAGCATTGTGCCTGGCACACAGCAGGAGTCAACAAATACTCATTGAAGAGATGAATGAACAATGCCAAAGATTTTGTGGCATGACTTTTGTGAATGAGCAAAATATTTACTGGAAGATGCCAGACCCCCTTTATTTTATAACTATATTTCTCATTAGATAGGAAAATAGGTAGATTAGATAGATAATAGACATAGATGTTAGTTGATAGATGAGAAAGAGAAAGGGAGATAGGATGGATGGATGGATGGATGGATGGATGGATGGATGGATGGATGGATGGATACAGAAAAAGATATAGCCAACTTATTTTCTAAAACTCAGTCTGACAACTTTCCCCATCTGTACCACCAGTGTGTTTCTTTAGAACTCCTGGGGAAATATGGGATATAATTTCCTTTGGTAGCATAATCACATCTTTGTGTCTGAAAGCCCCATTCACCATTCACTGCGGGCTGAAGGTGGGGCTGAGGCAGAGCTTAGGTGTATGACAAAGGAGACTGTGTAGGCTCCAGCAATTTAATAATGCCCTGCTGACATATGCCTGGATAGAAGGAGAACGTTCAAGAAACCAGAATAGAAAGGCATCTAGGAGTGGGAGGGGCCTGAGGACCCAATCAGCTTTGAAGGAATCACCTTGCATCAGTTTCTCAGGTCATTGGGGCACCTGGGGCATGGACAGATGCAGCAAAGAGCCTTGCAGTCTGGGCCTTCATCCCAGTCCTGCAAACCCAGCTACAGGCCAAGGAAATGGTTTTCTTGAGATCCTTGGGAATTAAGTATGCACAGATGGGGAAGGCAGGGCACTCTTCAAAATGGAACAAGAGTAAATCACCCCCCGAGAACACAGGTTGAACTGTGGAATCATCCTTCCTTCCTGGCTCTCTGCTGACAATCCTGCAGGATCAGCTGCCATCGAAACACTGCCCAGAGGCTTGTACAATAAACAAGTTGACGGAATTTAGTTACATAGTGCTCTAGAGTTCCAAATCACTTCCACACACATTACTTTTCTTAATACTAACCCCTATGGAAAAGGGGAAAAAAGACATTTTTAATGCCCACGATAATTGCTATTATTCTCACTTTACAGCTGAGCAAACTGAATCTTGGAAGTTAAGTGCCTGAGGCCACTGCACCAGTAAATGCTAGAGCTAGGATTTCAATCCCAGCAGTCTGAATCCAAATTCACCAAACACATCTCTTTTTATTATGCTGCATAACTCCATTCTAAACAAATAAAAGTTGCATTAGTGATGGGGCACTGGTACTCACTTGAAACTTGGTAGGATCCTGGGACCAGGGCTGGCTCTTCCCAAGGGGTAAATGGCCACACGGGAGGGAGATCACCTGCAAGGAGCAAGAAGGTCTTTCCAAAGTCAGAATGAAATGGTCTTGGGCTATACGCAAAACCAGAGAATCACAGAACAATACGGAAAAAGAACTCTTCAATCTAGTTATCTTATTTTATACATAGGAAAATCATGGCCCAGACAGGGGAAGCAAGTTATCCAGGACTACACAGCAATTTAGCCGTACAGCAAGGCTTGCAACCTACCTCTCCTGCTGGAACAAATGAAGTACCATGCCCAGCTCAGTCTGCCTAGTGGCACCCCAGTCCCACCACTTCCTGCCCCCACCTCCCCAGCTGTGTTTTCCTCCTTATGGTACTGGGTTTCTCATTCCAGCATGTTCTCACCTGTCTGGGGATATCTGGGGGCTGGTGCCTTGGTTGGTCTCGGCGTCTGCGTGCCAGGAGTGTTTGTTCCTGGGAGGAGATGAGAGGGAGGTGAGCCTGTGCCTCCCGGCAGGGAGCACGTCTGTGAGAAGACAACACATGCCACCAGTCCTCCCCTCTCCTCCCAGCGTTTGACATTGAGCCAAGTGCCAGCAGGGCGCTGAGGACACAGAAATGAGTAGGAAAGCAGAACCCGCCCTGCAGGCACTGACAGTGCAGAAGAGGAAGGGGAAGTGGCATCAGTGGCTGGGACACAGCACGATGGGTGCACTGTAAGCCAGGAGGCGATGGCACTGTAAGGGAGGGCAGGGGTTTTGCCCAGGGGGTGTCCAAGCCTGGGTGCTCGGGAGCAGCAAGAAAATGACCAGCTTTTCCTTCACCCATGTATTAGTGTACCAGTCACTGCACCAGCCCCAAGAAACGGCCCATCATTTTCCTGATGGAGCACGGACTCATTTCAGCAACTCTTTTTGTCATGTCCATAAAGTCTGGGGTTAAGGGTCTGATCTTTGGTGTCAAGATTCTGACTTCTGGCAAAACCAGCTAAGCAGGGTCCTCTACCACAACCGGGGAGAGAGGAAATTAAACAGGCAATCTTACTGGTGTGGATAAGTGGAAAGAGAGGGGTGAGGCCGAGGTATAAGGCGAGTATGGAGGATGTGTGCACAGCTCAGCCAGGGAGGGGTGGGCATGGAGGCAGGCGACATCTTCTCCGAGGCAGAGGAAGCGTGGTAGTTAGGGAGGCGAAAGGAGCTTGCCAAGCGGAGAGAAGAGCACATGCGAAGACCCAGAGAGAAAGCAGCCAGGTGAGAAGCTCACTGTGGCTGGGGTTTAAAGGTTGAGGACAGAGAGGTGACATGAGTTGTTGTAACACTGCTCGATCGTTGTTTATTATGCTCCTCTGCAAGGACTGTGGGTGTGGCAGAGTTGAATTAAAAACTTGGGTTCCCTCACGAGGACGCATGGACCGCTGTGTTCTTACCAGGCAGAGATGAGCAGACCCATACAAATGTGTAAGGGCATGAGACCCAAGGCCACGGGCAAGCCCGGCATTGCTCAGCATGGGTCAGCATCTTCTTTTGATTACCTTCAGTTGCTGGCCAGGAAGTCCCCGAACACAGAAGGCATCAGCTAGTAGTAGTTAATAGTAGTTCTAGAAACGGAGCAGCCTTAGCCACAACCCAAATTCAGAGATGATTTGCCTCTGGCTGCTGGTTACATCTTAACTGGATAATACAGAGGATTGGAGCTGAAAGCAGAGGCCTGTCTCCTCTAGGTGTCCCGTTTGCCGGGTCCCTTTGGGAAGTGTGGCCCCTGGAGCTGGCCCAGTGCTCCCTCCGTGGATGGAGTGGACGGGGAGGAGAAGCTGCCGTTCATCGAGCACCTCCCCAAGGCCGGTGTTGAGCCTTACCGGCATCACCCATCTTCATCGCAGCAACTCTGAAAAGTAGGCTATTGTCATCTCTGTTTCCAGATGAGGAGCCTGGGCCCAGAGAGGTCAAGAATGGTGCCTCAGGCCACGGAGAGAGCTGTGCAGTCGGGGTTTCAACCCAGCTGTCTGAAATGAAGACCGGAGCTCACGACCCACGCCTGTAGGCTGCTGCTGTCCTGCTAGCCGAACTTAAGCGTGTCAGCTGGTGGTGTTCCCCTATGCCTACACCGCTCCTACTGAGCTCATGCGGCTGTCAGGCGTTTCCCATGATTCAAGCTCTCAAAACCACATTCCCAGGCCTGGGTTGGCTCAATTGAGATTTTGAACCTAAAGTCAGCACTCTACATTTTACCTCTGTTAAAACCCACCTGCTCCTCCCCATGTTCCTAAAGAAATTCAAGAAGTCAGCAAACTCTTCTTAAATGCTTACTGCATTTCACAGGAACGGGACACTGAAGACACGGGCCCTGGAGGAGAGCATGGCCCACAGGGAAGACAGCCAAGTTCATGGACACTCAACGCAGTAATGGTGAGTGTTAACTGACCATGGTGAGCCGGGAAGAAGTGCTCTGGCCAGACCACAGGTTTTAAGGGAAATTGTTGTGAAAAGAAATAAACCTTTTGTGTCTGATGACAGTGGTAGAAAATCTGGAAAATTCATGAAACTGTGTGAAGAAGATAAAAAATCAGCCTTGACTCTACAGCCAAGATCTAGTCAAGATTAATGTGTTGTGAATTTCCTTCGTCTTCGTTTTTGCATTGTCTTCTGGTCTTTATGTATATTTATTATACCCATACATGCACACACACATGCACAAATACATCACACACACAAAATTGGTATCACATGCACCAATTTCCTCCAGCTTTATGGAGCTCAGGTCTCCTTGGTGTTATACGACTATAATAGCAGAATAGAATATTCTAATGATATGCCAAAAAGGCAGTTGAACTGTCCTAAGTGAACAGTGTTGGCTTCCAGTGGTTACTTGTTTAAGGGACAGTAAGCAGAAAAGGAGAAGTAACTGGGAAGTGGAGTTACATGAAAGAGAGAAGAGACTCAATTCGTGTGAAGAGGGAACTTCCATTCATCCATTCAAGATGGGAAGGAAGAGAGTGGGCACAGAAAAGGAGGAGGGAGAGGGTTGTTTTACGATTATTATGTTGCTCACTCACATTTTCCTGCTTTTCTGTATGTATGCTACAGATTTAAAAAAAAAATCAGAGATTTTCAAATCACACCAGCTAAATTTACTTTTAGAGGGGGGAGTAGGGTAGAAGCGAGCAACCTCTTACCTGAGGCTGGGCCGGGCTGGGCGGGGCTGCCCGGGGTGGCCGCTGTCCTGGTAGGAGGCCCTGGAAGGTTCCTTGTGTCCGTGGTCTGCTCTGCCTCTGGAGGTGTCAGTGTCAAGGAAGCTGAGCCCCATGGAGGCCCTCCAGGCTTTTCCTCACTGACGGCGGGGGCCCAAGAGAGAGGGCTTGTGGAAGCCTGTGCCTGCCTGCCAGCTGTCACCCGTGGAGCTCCGGCCACCCTCCTGGTAACTGCACATTCGAAGTGACAGCCAACATGGCACTGACGTGCTTGACCACTCTGATTCAGATCTGAAGCTGCCAAGGCTTCACAACGTTACCAGAGGGCAAAAGCAGTGCGTGAGTGCTGCAGACAGCCCAGGGACTTCAATGTCCCTGAGCTGGAATAAATGGGCCAAACTAAGGTGTTTTTGTTTTTTTCCCAACCACCAATGGAAAAAAAAAAACAAACCACCCTCCAAATCCTTTGCCCGCTAGACAGTCAGCTAGGGGGTGTGCTCAGGGGACAATAGCAGTCTCTCTCGAGCTCTAATCCTGCAGCGTGGTGCAAAGATCTCGCTGGGGGCAGGCACCTGCAGCCACTCCTGCCTCTGCCTCTTCTGTGCTGGGAACTTGGCACATTCCTTAACTTTTTTTTAGCTTCAGCACTAAAATGGCAATAATGAGTAGTAAGAACAACAGTAACAATTCCTGTCCTACAATATCAGAGGACCATTGTTGGGTTAGGGAAATCTTCCCTCGCTGCTACTCTTTTTAAAAATTGTTAGATGTTCTCACCTGTTCATTCCCATGGGTAGAAATTAAAATCCTTTTTTCTCAAGTTTTTCAAAATTCATCGCATTGGAAAATTTTAAATCTATAAATTAAATTGAGAGCCATTGCCCTCTATCAAATATTTACCTTTGTCATTCAGAACGCAGTACATCTCTTCATTTATTGGAATATCCTTATATAACCCTCCTTTGAGTTTGGGAATTTTTCTTAATAAATCTAGCACTTCTCCTTTTAGGGCTATGGCTAGGTATTTTATGATTTCTCTTGTCATTAGCAATCAGATCCTTTAAAATATATTATAATGGAAAGCTTTTTAATTTTGTATGTTTGTCATGTTGCCAGCTATTCTAGCAACCTTTTGTAGTAAATCGAAGACTTTTCCAGTTAATGACGTTGATTTGTTTTCTGCTCCACCACCCACTCTATCCTTGCTTCCTTGCCTGCCTGCCTCTTACCAATTCTCACTTCCTCCAGGGAAGTCTCTGTCTCCCTCAGGCTCTCCCCTCTCCTGCCTCTCCTGAACAATAGCTCTTTATAGGCTAGGGCATAACCATCAGTTACTTGCCTGTGACTCCCACCCTGGCCTGTGAGCTCAGGAAGGAAAGGGAACATGTTTTATTCATCTCCATGTCTTTACCATCTTGTCTGGTAACTGCATTAAATACATGCTTGATGAATGAATGAAAGCATTCTGATGACACTGGTCCATTGCTTGAACTTACTGAGACATTTTGGATTTGTAAAGTTTTATATTATTTCCAACTTGGATAAGTGACTCCTTTGGGTCTTCAGTCTCAATACCACTGATTGTGTATGGTAGAAAGGGACGAGCCTTTGATGGCATGCCGGCACCAAGTCATTAACAAATTTTGGCACCATTATCCAACCAACTGCAAATTAACAAAACCATGCCATAAAATTTTGACTGCATTTCACCATTTTGGGTGAATTTTAGGAGAGGTATTGTTAAGTGCTTTGCTGAAATAAAAATACCTCTGCCACAATGTACTTTGGTTATGTAAGATATCCTTGAGGGAAGCTGGGTGAAGAGTGTACAGGAACTCTCTGTACTATTTTTTGCAACTTCTTGGGAGTCTCAAACTATCTCAAAATAAAAAAGTTATAAGAACACATTTGAAAAGTTCATTATGCTTATGGCATTTGCCACCTTTCCTTATCCTTACTGAACTCATACTGACTCATGTAGATCTCTTATTTAAGCTGAGCTGAAACAGGAAAGAGGAGAGGAAGAGAGAAAAATGGGGCAGGAAAGGGAAGGTTTTCATTTCTTTATTTAAGCCTAGAAAGAATAGGAGGCAGAGCAGCAAAGGAGAGGAAAGGTGAGAAGTCTTCTTACCCCAAGTTGGAAGGGTGTGGGAAACGCTTCGCCAGGTGGCCGTGGCCCAGGGAGGAGGCTCTGGAAGCCTGGCTGAGCTGGTGAGCTGCTCTCCCTCTGAAGACGCGCTCTCTATCCAGGGAGAAGTCCTCAGAGCAGATGCTCCCACGCTCAGGGACCAGCGTGAGGGGCTGGCACTTGGCTGTCTTGTGGCCATGGGCTTTGAAGTCACAGCTGTCCCCCTGGTAGCTGCACATTTAGGGAGACCATCAATAGCAGCTTTAACTCACTTGAAGCTTTGGATACAAAGAACGGTTGAGTCACTGAAAGGTGATCAGACGGCAAGTATCTAGAATGCAGAGCTGCATACCCTACTCCAAACGGTAAAAAATCTCACCCCAAGAAGCATTTCTCCTTGAATTACAAATGAACCTTACTCGCCATCTCCAAAAATGCTAGGTAAGGAATCAGCATGAACGGAAAGCAAAGCTGGCAGCCCCAAAAGTATCAGACAGTTGAACAGACCCTAAATCCGGTCAGAGAACCCTTTGCCCACTTCACAGCTCTTCAGCCATCCCACAGCTCTGAAAGAGGGATGAGACTTGCTCCATGTGTCCCGTGGGTACAGCTAGGAGCTGGAGTGGAATTCCAGGGAATCAGGGGCTCCCAGGCAGAAACCGCTTGACTGACAGGCCCCGTAGAGATGGTGGGAAAATTCAGTTCAGAGAGACACCTGCCCGGTGCCCTTGAATGCTCCATAAAGAATTAATCTTACCATATTCCTCCCCTAGGGAGGCTTAAATGGTGGGAGGTGGATGTTGGGGCAACAGGCCTGCCCACGGGGTCCCTTCCTCTGGGTGGTTGAGAGCGGGCCTGCAGGTGGTGGGCAGAACCCATGCTGGATTTTGGTCCCCACTTGCCCCCTTGGCATGTAACTCGATGTAGAGCATAACATACGTAATTGCAAGCGGTAGCCGCACAGCCTCATTTCCTCTCCCCTGCCTGCATTGCCTTCACTCCCTTATTTCTGGGCCCTCTTATACCCCCAGCTTGTACCTTCCTCCCAGTCCTACTGGACATGGGGCTGGGGACCTCCACCCAAACTTTCACTCAGCCAGGTGAGTGGCTGTCAGGTACAGCAACCCAGAGCCTGGGAATGGGAAGGTCATGGAAAGATTCCCCAAAGAGGTGAAATTGACTCAAGTCAGATCTGTCCTCGGAATTAGGCAGGTGAAGGGAACCTCACCAAAGGTCCATTGTCACCCCCTTATCAGTCAGCTTTGTCCCACACATATTGAGTTTCCTCCCACATCGAAACCAAAGGAGCCTATAAGAAATACAAGTCAAGGCAGCCACTGAGATGGAATGGAACATTTAGTATAGCCTTCATTCTATGCCAAGAAACACTGACAAAGAGCCTACTGTGTGCAAGGTACCGTGTGAGACAATGACTCCAAAACCACGGGGCAGTTCCTGTTGTTTCAGCCAACCAGTCTGTGGTATTTGTTATAGCAGCCCCGGCAAACTAAGACCAGGGTTGAGACATGGCAGAGTAGGGAGGGCATTCCAGACCAAGATAACAGTCTGAGCAAGGTCACAGAGGCACAGCGCTGGTTCCTAAAAGGCCACATGGTGACAGAGAAAAGGCCAGAGGATAGATGGGTGTCAGTAGAGAATGATGAGTAGGGGGCTGGCACTAAGGACTTTAATGACTAGAGCAGGTCCCCAAATTCAGATGCATACAGGAGTCAGGTGGTCAATACGAGAAAAAGAAAAAGAAGTGCAAGGCAATGGGGTGGTGAGGGCTATGGTAAAATGGAGAGTAAGCCCCCTCCCAAGAGGGGCAGCAGCAACTCGGCTCCAGCTGCTTGTTGCCATAGGGTGGGAGAGGGTCCAGGGATTCCAGATGTTCTTTTGCAAGAGAATCTACAAATTCAAAATTTCTTAAAGTGGTGAGATCTTCTTCTTCTTCTTCTTCTACTTCTTCTTTAGCACAGGCCAGCTAAATAAAATATCTGAGGGCATCATTCAGTCTTCAGTCTTCCAGGCTAGACCCTGGCGTGGAGTTTGGGAGGTTTGGGGAAAGAAGACAGATGCACTCACCCAAAACACTAGACACGTTGCTGGTAAATGTGTAATTGATCACAGGGGATTTCTCTGCCATCTCCCAGAAGTCAGAAAGATTCCTTCCTGCAAAAATCACACCGACAGGATAAAAGCTTGGGCTCGCCTGCTGGAGTGTGGTGCTTGCTTCGCAGCCCAGATAGCTTGTCAAAGCATGACTGGGGCTTCACCTGACTTTCCTGTCATCACACAGATGAAGATGCAGTCGGATCCGTTGGTCTGACTCGCTGTAAGACAAACCAGCACACAGCAAGGGCTCAGCGACAGGTCTGAAGCAATAAGTCTGCGGTCAAAATGAAAATTTAGCTGGAAATCTCCAGCTCAGGATACTAAAGGAAAATATGGCTAACTCTTCACTCTTAAGGCAGGCCTGATTTTCTGGTTTCTTTTTCACTGGGGGAAGGGGAGCATGCATTGTAATATAATGGCTAAGGAGCCAGCCCCTGGAGCTAGCTGCCATGGCTAAAACATCAGCTCTGCCACTTCCTAGCTACGGAAACATGAGTGAACTGCTTGACCTCTGCAGGACTCAGTTGGCCCATCTTAACCATGGTAACAATTCAGGTCCCACCATCCTTTCTTTGCAATGCACAAATCCTCAAATCTCTGCAAGATGGAAGGTTTTGTGTGAGTTAGTACCAAAATTCATTTAGTTGCAAAACTTGACTTGATGGACAGGAGGCTCTTGTAATCTTTCTTTATCCCACTTAGTGAAAATAGTCACACGTTTTACTGAATGAATATGAATGCCTGATCACAGCAGGCCACCCTGGATGCTGCTGGAGGATTACATCATGGAGGCCGTTCAGACCCCCTATTATCCTTTCCAAAGCCTGAAAAATTTAGATTCCTAAACATACTTGGCCGTAAGGATACTGCCTGAAGGCTGTGGACCTGGGGTTGTGTGACTGTCGTAGGACTGACATGAGGATCTGGTGAGATAATCTGTGTGACCTGCTAAGTATGCTGCCCAGAAGATAAGAGGAGATTAATAAATAAGCATAATACTTGCTGTTAACGTTAATGTGGTACCATTAGCACCAGTATTAGCAAAGTCACCAAGAGCTGGTAACCTGGAGTGCCTGGGAGGGAATCTCAGCTCTGCAGAAAGGTCTTGGGCAGGTTCCTTAACCTCACTGTGCCACTTTCCTCGCCTGGGAAGTGGGGGTACACGTAGCACCTACCCCTGGGTTGTAGCGAGGATCCAACGTGGGGTACATGGAAAGCAACTAGAAGAGTCCCTGGCACCCAGTGGCGTCAGTTATTATTTCTCTCTCTCCCGCCCCTCTCCACGCCTTAGTATAACACACCATCTTTCTTCTGAGACCAAGTCTGGGCTACTGACTAGTGCTCTGATTTTCAACATAGGCCCCTGGGGGATTTTCACAGGGTGGGGGGCATGAAGCCACTGGATAAACAAGGTGTGTCTTTGTTAATTATTCTTCAAAAATGAGCTTAGGCTCCAAATAGACCTAAATCTGAATTCTGACTCCAATGCCAGGCTCTAACCTTGAGCAAATTATTCAACCTCTCTGGACCTCAGTTTTCTCAACTTTAAAATGGGAGGAAGTCTACCTAGCTGACAGAAGCTGTCTTCTTGCATCTGGCCCGATTCCCCCAGTATTGAACCTTGATACTTCTTCCAATTTTCTGATCCTAGAAATAGCTCTGGTGTTTGAAACTGGACAACACTAATTATCCGAATAAATTTTATTTGAAGGCTGGCCTAAGGCAGGGATTGGGGCAGAGAGTCAAATAGGCTTAATTCTATTCCACGATGGCTGCCAAGAACTTTCAAGGTGAACAAACCTGAGAGGAAGGAGGTTGACTTAAATATTTCTGTGAGATAGCTGGTGGAATTCCCAACGATGTCCACCAGGAGGGCTGTGAAGTCTGCAAGACAGATTGAGGAAGTTGACATTTCTGATTCAGAGACTTGAGGGGAGAGTATATTGTATTTGGATTTTTCAGAGTAGATTTTACAAGTTTGATTTTAGTTCAGTGTGTTGAGGACTCTTAACAATCATACAAAAGTATAACTACTTCTTGAAGAAAAAAAAAGTCTAGATTTCAAGCAGGCAGAAAACTCTTGGAGCCTCATAATAAACCCTTCTTTCCTTTCCTTGCCCTCTCCCCACTCAACTCCTTTGCCAATACCAAAAAGCTGAGAAAGGCAACATTGCTGAATAATGGTCTTTCTGGTTTTCCCCCATTTTCTCATCTAATTGTTTTAGAATACCAAATGCATCTGATAGGAAGCAGCCTCACAGATATTAAGTAAATTTATGTTATTTGAGGTTTTCAAAATCAATATTAAAAAAAAAAAATCAATATTAAATTTCGCAGTGGGTTATAAACTATGGACTATCAAAAGAGAGAGGATCCTCTATAAAAGAGCACCAGGAAGCTCACCTTGTCTCCACTTGTTAAGTGGTGAACTTTCTCTCTGAGCATGCTTTGAACAGGGCTGTGCTTAACACGGTGGGCACTACTGGCCAGTGAAAGCTCCCAGCCCAACAGCTGCCACCCCCTCTTCTGCCCATTTATAGTTCACTGGGATCCAACAATTTCTTGGCTTATAAAACAAAGGGTATGGGTTCTAGGAGGCCCAAACAGTGATTTTTCTAGAAGGAGCTTCTTGGGTCTGCTGGATGATCTACCAGTAATGTCTTATAGAAATGCTTCTTTGACTTATTAATGGAGTTTTAAGCTTGGACAGGTGCGAGCAGTCTTGGCCTTAAAGGACTGAAAATACAGAACCTAGAAAGGCGGGCGCATGTACTGTGACAACAACTGGAAGGTGTGGCATGCCGAGACCGAGGAGGTGGGCACTCCTGTGTGCAAGCCAGAATCAAGATGCGATCTCACCACATCTGCACACCGACACCTGCCTTTGCAGAAGGTAGACTAACATGGGCACACTCCTGTCTATGTCTTGTTAGATCTATTGGTACTTAATAATATTGGGGAAACTGAGGAAGGCTAGTATTTTCTTCCTACTTCTAAAATTCTCCTTTGTTTATTAATCATTTGTCTAATAAACATTCATAAAGTACTTGCAATGTGACAGACACCTGCTAGGCACTGAAGATGCAGACGTGTGTATGTTATCTCTGCCCACAGAAAGCTGAGGTTAGTGGGAGAGGCAGAATCATAAAGAGACCAAGAAGCTGCAATGTTTGAATTCATTGTTAATACTGCCTAGAAGCTATGAGCATGGCTCTGGAGCCAGGACACCAAGGCTGGAATCCAGGTTCTCTCCTAGGCTCAGAGACATGACGGTACTTGCCCAATGTCCCATGGTTGGGACATGGCAGACCTTGGACTTGAAATGATGTCTGTCCAGGGCCAAAGGCCCCACTCTTCCCAGGATTCCCCTAGCTGCTCACCTAAACTCTTGCTCAACACATTTTTGTGATTCTCCCCTTAGAGCTCCTTTCAGAATCTATTAGCCTCAGAAGAAAATCAATTATCATTACATCAAAGTTATTCTTTGTTTTGGTAAAAAAATCATATCATGCAGTTTATTAAGTAGCAAGGCTCCTATATGATTTCTGACTACCTTCAAATATAAATAGAAGGTAGGACAAAGAAAGCATTTTTGCCTATCCATTTGGCAATGATTTAAGACTCTGTTAATACTCAGTGATGACAAGGGTATGGAAAAACATATGCTTTCAAAAGTTGTTGATAAGAGTGTAAACGTATGCAAGATTTCTAGAAAAGAAATTTAGCAGTTTGAATTACCACAGAATCATTTCCCTGTCAGCCAACAATTCTATTTCTAGGACTTTATCCTAGGGAGATAATTGGGCAAGTACTCCAAGTGATTGCACACAGGTGTTAACACAGCATTGTTTATAATTGTAAAAGTTTCAGGAATAAGCTGTGTTTCCAACAAGAGGAGACAAATTAAATAAATTATGGTACATTATTTCCATGAATACCATGAATTCATGAAGGATGAGGCATATGTAGACTCACTGCAATGGAATGGCTTTCAGGATATACTGATTCACTTAAAAAGTGGATTATAGTGCTTGCTTTGGCAGCACATATACTAAAATTGAAACGATGCAGAAAAGGTTAGCATTATGCACAATTGTTCTCTAAACCTACAACTTCTCTAATAAAGAAAAATATATTAAAAAGTGGATAATAAAAGTGCATGAAAAGCATGGTAGATACTGATGGTTGGCTCCTAAAATCCATTCTCCCTTCTCCCTTTAGTAAGAGAACATTAAACTTCAGTAGGCACGTGGCTGTTCAACGTAGTGCCTACACTTCCCAGCCTGCTTTGCAGGTGGATGTGGTCATGTGACTCAATCCCGGCCAGTGGGAGGTGAAAGGAAGCCCTGTGAGTGACTTTGAAGGGAAGGGGCACGCCTTCTAACACCTTTCTCCCTTTGCTCTGGCTGGAGTGTGGAACGTAGTGGCAAGTGACCTGGGGCTACGATAAAAAAAAGCAAAGTCTATGGAGGGCAGAGAAACCCTCTAGAAGGAACCTGGGCCCCCAAACCATCAAACTGTGATATTAGCCCTGAAATGCCTACCAGATCGCCACACGTGAAAGCAATGAACTTCTGCCTTCTTTATGCTGCCCTATTTGGGGTTGCAGAAGTCTGGCCGGTTTTATAAATAATACAGAGAATGTGTACATTCTTATGTGTACAGTGGGATGGGTAGATAGGAGGGGAGACAGGTAGGGAACTAGGGAGGGTGGACAAGTGGCTTAGGGGATTTGATGATAGGGGGCTTCATGGGCTGCTTCCCTAACCTAAGATGATGTCCATCAAAATGGTGGCAGCGATTACCTGCGGATGTTGGCATAGCAGGTACTTTTTGGTTTCTTGGTTTTACCTGTCCATGTTGCATAGCACTTTGACGTCACTGTACATTATTTGTAAAATTAATAAAAATTAAGCTATTTTCGTTTTTTATAAAAGAAAAACATGGAAATGCATCCTTAAAGAAGGTCTATATGTCAGAATTGAGGATATTCAAAAGTGATCCAGGCCTGAAGAGTATCCGCAAAGAAGTTTTCCCCGCAGGTTTTGAGTAATGGAAAAATGCTGGCCCGAATCTCATGGTAGCAATTTGAGGAGAAATCGTCAGGCACTTTGTGACCATCAAAACGTGTGAAAACCGCTGTGGTTTACTGGCGCTCACCAGAAAAGCAGCGTGCTACGTTATCAGACGATGATGCATGGCTCAATGCTTTCTGAAAAATCATTTTAAGTCTGTGGAATTACGGTTTGGCTCACCAAATAGAATTGTACACCCTCTCCTAGTGGATGTGATGGGTTTCGACTTTTTATGTTTATGTCCCACACAATCAGAGCAGAGACGCAAGACCCCAGCAGCAGGGGCTATTGGGAGCGTGAGAAAGACTTGCGTGTGAAGGACGTTTTTCTCCAAAATGTCTTTTGGCAGTGAGACTCCCAGAGTGAGTTAAATAACACATTGGCTATTAAGCCAGCAGTGCAAGCTCTGGCATACAGTGTTTGTTCAATATTAGCACAATATGTAAATTTTTCACAATAGTTGTTCCAGAAATTCAACTTTGGGGAATCTATTCTCAGAAAATATTCTGTAACAAGAAAAGCTTTATGCACAGAGATGTTCAATACAGGATTTTTTATGTTAGGAAAAAATCTAGAATTGATACAAACATCCCCTAGCAGCATACTAAGAAAGTGCTTGCATCTATAGTTTATGTAGATATTACAAATGATTACAAAGAGTTTGTAATATCATGGAGAATATTTTTAGTATTAGGTTAAGTGAGGAAAAGAGCAGAGGCCTCTGGTCTCCTTGAGCCCTTGCTTCCCTCAGTCTAGTCTTTACACAAAAAGCCCGAGGGATCCTTTTAGGATGGACAACAGATGATGTTCCCCTGTACAGTCATGCATGCTGTCTTCCTTCTCATTCAGAGTGAAAATCAAAATCCTGTCAGCACCCATAAGCTTCTACGTGATCTGCAACACACTTCCCTCACTGCCCCCACCTTTCTGAGCTCATTTCCCACAACTCCCTGCCCTGGCTCACCTGCTCCAGACACACCAGCCTTTCCAGTCCTCACTCTGCTGCCTCAGAGCCTTTGCCTGGAACACTCTTCTCCCAGGTGCCACAGGGCTGGCCCCCGTCTTCCTGCAGATCTCCTTCAACCACCCTCTCATTAGAGAAGCCTTCACTATCACCCTACACACAGCCCCAATCTCCCACCATCACTCCCTCCTCACCCTTTCTCCTGCTGCTGTGCTCAGGGACAGCATCTGACAGCATACTTAGAATTTGCCTTTTATTTGTCTACTCTCTGTCCCCTCCTGCAGAGCACAAGTTCCATGAGAGCAAGGCGTGTGCCGCTGTGCTCAGCCTGGTATCGTCCCCACCCTACTGCACCCAGAAGAATGCTTGGCTCAGAAAGTAACTGTCGAATGAAGGAATTAGTCATGACAGAGTAATTTTCACTCCTATTTTTCAGGAGTCTCTAAATATAAGGAAGATGTAAAACTATTTAATTATAAAATACTGCATGAATATACTGTCATTGAAACAATTCAGATGATACAAGCCCTCATTGGATTAGCTAGAGGGCTCCAGAGAAATGGAACCAACAAGATATATAGATCTCTATGGATTGGCTCACATGACCATGGGGCTCGCATGGCAGGTCTGAACTCTGAACGGTAGACCACAAGCTGGAACCACAAGCCTTGATCTGAATTCCCCAGAGGAAGATAGCCAGCTGGGGATTCTGGCAAAAGCTAATTCTGAAGTTGAGACAGAAATTCTTCTGATATCTGAAATCTTCAGTTCCAGCTATTAAGATCTCTGTAACTGATTGGGTGAGGAGACTCTCCACATTGCTGAGGGCAAGCTCCTTTGTTGATTGTAGATGCAATCAACTGATTATAGATGCAAATCCCATCTCAAATACTCTCACATTAACAGCTTACCAAACAAATGGACACCATAACCTAACCAAGTTGACACATGAAATTAACCATCACAATCTTTGATCAACAAAACACACATGCCAATCCTCTTTTCAGAGGTAGTCACCCATTGTATTGGTGTGTGGAAATTGGTATAATCTTCATCAATGAAATTGTATTCTATGCATTATTTTATAGCTTTCCTATTTCAGTCAAAAATATGTAGATTTTTTTCTGTGTAAATATCTACAGATTTCTCACTTCCATTTTGGAAATTTCCATGGAATTCAGGGGTTGGTGCCCAGGGGCCAAATCTGGGCATGCTCATTCATTTATGTATCACCCATGGTTGTTTTCCAGAGTTCGATTATACAGCAGCCTATTTAACCATGTCCCTGTTGATGGATATTTAGGTTATTCCTGGATTTTTCTATTAAAACAATGCCACTCAAACATCCTTGGACTTGACTCTGTGCACACATAACTATTTCTCTAGGGCAAAAGCCAAGAAGAGAACTTCCTGGGAGAATGAATTTGCACATATTCAAACATAAGAGATATCACTGTATTTTCTGTCTTACTCTGAGGGAAAAAATATAAATTTTATCTAAAAGACAAAGGCAAAATCTAGAAACATGTATGTCTAATGGCTAGAGGCACCCACCTGATAAGTCATTGGTCCGATTGTTTAAACAGTAGCAGTATCTTGTGGGGAATTTGGCAGGGTCCACAGACTTCAGGCTAGAAACTGTGAAGACAAACAATCCACACCGTGGCCTTGACCCATTGCCCGGACCTGCCAGCCCACCACCCACCATCATCACCAAGAAGAAGAGCCAGGCAGCACCTACTGTTGTAAATGGCCACAGAAAACTTGTGGAAGGCAAAGGAACTGTAGGAAGTGATGCTCAGCAAGGAGAAGAACTTCTTGCTATCTGCCAGAAGATATCAGAGTAAACAAACCAACAAATGTCTACTTACATAATAATCATGTGAATAAAGTAAAATATAATAAATAATACCTAAACAAAAATAATACAACAATAAAAATTAAGAATAAATAAAATAAAAGCAACAGACATGAAAGCAAGTGTCACCTGCTATACTTTCTGATCTCTCCCTAAGCTCTGGCAACTCTATGAGATTTCAAGGTAGATGAATTTCCTTTGGCTGCCATAACAAATTCCATAAACTTGGTGATTTACAACAAAAATTTATTCTCTCTCGGTTTTGGAGGCCAGAAATCTAAAATTCAGCAGGACCGCACTCTGCCCTGGGATTCTAGGGGAGAATCCATTTTTTGCTTCTTCCACCTTCTAGAGGCTGGCGACATTCCTTGGCTCGTGGTGGCACCTCTCTCGGCCCTGTCTTCACATCACCTTCTCTCTGTATATCTATCTTTGCCCCTCTCTTAAAAGGATATTTGTGATGGCATTTAGGGCTCATCCAGCTAACCCAGGGTAGTCTCCTTATCTCAAAATCCTTTTCTTAATCGCATCTATTACTGTATAAAGCAGTGTCTTAATCTGCCAGGGCTGCTATGACAAATACCACACAATGGGTTTGCTTAAAGAACAGAAATTTATTTTCTCACAGTTTTGGAGGCTGGAACCCCAGCATCAAGGGCTTGATTTCTCTGGAGCTGATAGTATTCTGGGATGGCCTCCGTCACATGGCAATCTCTCTCTCTGGGTTCTCCTACTCATGGTTTCTACTGACAGAGTGCAGCTGAAGTTCCTTTACTTATAATCCATCATGTGGATTGAGGCCCACCCTGATTCAATTTAGCCTCATCTTTACAAGATCTCTGAAGATCCTATTCACAAATGAGTCTACACCTTACCTAATAATGACATTTCCAGAAGTCCTATGTATAAATGAGTTCACACCCACAGGAACATGCATTAAGATTGGAACATGTCTTTTCTGGGGGACACAACTCAATCCCCAACAGGTAGTACCCTCTCTTTTTCCATATCAGGTAGTATTCACAGGTCCTGGGATTTAGCCAGTGAATATACCTTTGGGTAGCTTTTTCAGCCTATTACACAAGTGATTTTTTTTTTTAATCAGGAGCCAATACAAAAATGGCCAGGTCTAAAAAGTAATTAAAACAAACAAACAAAAAATGAAAAACAACAACACAACAAAACAAAAATGACCAGCTCTAGGAATAGATGAGAGAGCATCATGCTGACATTCAATCAATGCCTGCTCTTGGGATGTATCTGGGAGGCAGCATGTAGGGAGGTTTTGCCAACCTGAGTCTTCCACCTGCACCGGGTCACCTGGCGTGCTTGTTAGAAGGGAGGTGGGAGAAGGTTTGTAAAGGAATTCAGAGTTGAGCAAGCTCCTCCAGTGATTTTTCTTCATATGAATTTGTGGCGCACTGGGTTAGTGGGTAGGTGGTAGGACCAGTCAACTTTGGTGTGAAGCTTCACCTGTGGAGGCGGCCTCACCTCCCAGGAGGGCCGTTCTCAGGTGAGCAACTCTAGGACAGGGCCTGTGTCTCTGTGACCACAGCTTCAAGCACCAAGACTGGGTCTTGATAGGCCCTCAAGTAACCTCTGAAGAGTAAATGCCTAAATGTTAAACCACCATGCACAGTTGTGCAGCTCGTGTACTGCACAGCCTTAGGGTATGCCTTTCACAGTGACCTTGATGTTGAATCACTAACTCTCTTCTTACAGATAGGTGAACAGCTTTGACTACATTACAAAAACATAATGCCTTCTCCAACTGGCATTCTCTATTTCCCTTACTCTGCATAATTCACTGTGCAATTTGCTGTGCACAAATTACCTATTTATTATGTTCGTTTGCTTTCTTTTGCCCCTCCCCACACTAGAATGGAAGCTACCCAGGGCACGTGTTTTTTATTAGGTTTGTTAACTGTTGTACACCCAGCACCTAGAACAGTTCGGCCTGTGACAGGTGCTCCATTAACATTTATGGAATCAAGTGGAATATAAATAATGAAGGAAATGAGCTTACGCCAGGGATACTACATGCTATGCTGTCATTTTGGAACATTCTAGTTCTAGACATATAACTTCTGGTTTTTGTTTTAATGGATTCACGCAACTCCCATTTATTAAGTACATGCTAAATATAAGTAATTTTGCTAGAGGTTAAAAAAAACAAAGAAAAACGTTGAAATAATATTCTAAATATTCAATAGAACTCCTTTTTTAAAAAAGAGAGAAACCCAGAATCGTTTTAGCTTACAAAATGAACGATTATAGTTAATGTGACAATATAGTTAGGAGAAATGCCTGCCCATATACCATGCGTGGAATGCATGGTGTTGTCACAAGGCTACCAAACCTCCTACTGCATTTTGAGGTTTTCCACCTCATCAGGAGTTAGGTAGGGTGACATACTCCCTGAACACGGAGGAGCTGACACAGAGAAGTGATGTGCCTTGCCCAGGTTCACAGAGAGGGCGGGAAGTGAACAAACAGGCCCAGGTGGGCTAAGGAAAAAGCTGTTACCTCTTAGAGCTCTTCTCAGCATGCCGTTCACCAGTTCCGTCAGGTTAAGGGTGGACAGATCAACTGACTTTGCGGGTAGCTCTGAAAGAGATTCAAAGGCGTCGTCACCAATGGGCTTTTCTCGGCAGCAGACAAAGTTCCTTATTTCCAAAATTCAGGCAGATGGGTTCCCCTAGTCACGAAACATTTATTGAACATGCCTCAAGTGCAGGCACAAGGAATTCAAAGATAAGAAGCCGCTCCTGTCCTCAGCGAGGTCACTGCCAGTGACATAGACAGTCACTAGCTGAAGTAGATGGGAGAAGTTCAACTGAAGCACAAGGAACATGTGTTTTAGTAAGTATACTGTCTCTATCTGGAGAGAATAGGCACCGAAGGGCAATATCGTATATAACGGGAAGCCCAAGGAAATGGTGGGCTCTCTCAGCTGCTATGTATTTAGAAGGGGCCATACTCTGTGACTGGAGGGCTCAAAGCCTGGCTGGACATTGGTCCCACCTGGAAAGACTTTTTAAGAATTCTACAACTGGCTGCCTTGGCTCCATTCTTGGATGTACGGATTTAATTGGTCTGGAATGTGACTCAGACATCAGTATTAAAAGAAAAAAGATCCCCAGGTGTTTGTCGTGTGCAGCCAAGTTAGAGATGCTGCTGGGTCATAACCCCCTTCTCTCAGCTGTTTTCTAAAGATCTGGCAGCAACAGTTGACAAGGTGGAAACAGTGGTTGATGCTCCTCTTTATGTTTTTACAAACATTAAGTCTTTTTCAACTTTTACTGAATATTCAGGTAACTGTGTGGAAGAGCAGTTTGAAGATTAGAGAGATGCTATTAACCCACTATGGGAATCGGGACTAAGCACTGGGGAGGGGGAAGCCAGCTGGGGTAGCAGAAACGCCACCATCTTTTCCCTTCTCCCTTCTCTTCTCACGCCAGGCACTGGGAAGGGAAAAATCTTCACAGAGCTGGGTAGCCCTGCCTCCCACCCAGGCCTCAGGTCCCTGGGGAACTCTGTGGCAATACAGATCCCAGGGTCCCACCCCCAGATCCTCACCTGGCTGGAAGTGGCCTAGAAATCTGCACATTAATAAGTGCCCACTGTGATTCTGATGCAGGAGGTGTAATCCACCCCTCTCCTTCCTGGGTGGGAAAACCAGCTGAGGCTCAGAGCAAAGTAACTTGCTAAACTAGCACCACTGAGCCACGGTGACCATGGGCTCAGAACCTCTTCCTGGAGCTGCAGATCAGGGACCTTCCAAAATAGCAGGATGCTTCCTCGCTTGGCAAATTTCACGCTATCGAAGAAGAATTTGTAAAAGGAAGGTGAAATGTTTACAGTGGTGATGATGGCACACTGGAGCCTTTGCACATTCATGTTTTCTTTATTCATTCAACGAATATTCAGTGAGGGCCAAGCGATCTGCTAAAAGGAGGAAACAAGAAGGAGTGGGGTCCCTACCTTCACGAGCCTACTGTCTGAGGGAGGGGGAGGGGCAGTCTCGTGGGAATACATGCGATGAGTATCATACGGGGAGGAGCAGGGAGCAGGGAACACCTTACCAGGTGTGCCTAACCTGAAAGATCAGTTATTCTGGATTAGATGTTATGTGATCACATGCCATTTATTATTATTATTGTTACAATGATTTTTACCCTTGTTGCACTCAGATGGAGAAGGTGCTTTATTTCCATTTTATAGATGGAAAAATCAAGGCACCAAGAGGCTAAAAATTGTGCTCAGTGCTACCGAGGGTTTAAGGCTGGCTTACTTACCTGTTGCAGCAAGGAAGTCTCTGTCTTTTTCCTTCTTAACTTCTTTATTCCCAGACACTGAAAGAAAGGTTTTCATGAGAGAAATAGTATCCTGGAAGCACAGCCTCACAGAATTTGTAAAAGCCTTAAAAACCATTTTGTCCAACAGCCCCTTTGAAGGGTGAGGTATTGGAGGTCCAGAAAAGGGTGAGTGGCTGTGATGAAACTCGAATGCAGACATCTCAGCTACCTCACCTCTTCCTGAGGGCCTTCCTCCCCCGGCTGTGGAAACTTGGGTCAAAACAACTCTTACTGCTTAAGCCAGTTTGGCCTTTTACCAATTCTCAGGGTCTTCGGTTAAATCTCAGAGCTAACTACAGAGCTAGGTGGGGGCTGGGAGTTCCCTTCCCACAACCCAGCTGATGTGGGGGGCAGGGTATGTTGTAACAAAGGCAAGTCTGAGACAAACATTTACTAGCCATCGGGTCAGAGCAGTCAAAGCACAGTAGCCCAGCTCAGGGGGACTTCAGCTCTCTCCCTGCGGCAGATGCGGTGGTATCTGTGGGCAGCCCCGGCCAACCTTGCTTGTTACCTGGTCAGGAAACAGAACCTTTCCTGAAGGTGAGGGGTCTGGGGTTGTCTCCATTCTCCAGGGCTGCAGGGATGCTATAGGCTCCTGGGCTGGCAGGATTCCCAGCCTTTCAAGCAACACCGGTGGCCCCAGGCAATCTTTCTAACCAAGCACCCATCTTGAACATCACTCATTTTGCCAGCGGAAACTTATTTCTAACATTCATTTTGCTAATGACAAACCCTTGGGTGGATTTTGAAAACAATATCTGAAGTGTGAACTGAACTCCCCTGAAGTGTGGATTTCTGAATAGGATGCTGTACAGAAGCAATTTTCAAATAAATTGCCAGACAGATAATATAATACCATCATTTTTGTTGTTGTTGTTTTGATTTTTTTTTTTTTAAGATTTTATTTATTTATTCATTTATCCCCCCCTTGCTGCTTGTGCTCGCTGGGTCAGCTAACCACGCCGTGCGGGCGGGCTTGCCTTCACCAGGAGGCCCCGGGAACCGAACCCGGGGCCTCCCATATGGTAAACGGGAGCCCTACTGATTGAGCCACAGCCGCTTCCCTGTTGTTTTGATTTTTAAAAGGGTGACAGTAGTGTCTGTACTTGACACTTTTTCACACTTGTTCATACTGAGAATTTCTTTACCTTTTATCCTTTATGATTAGCTGTGGAGCAGGTATTGTTCTCATTTAAAGGGGAGAAAATCGGGGGCTTGTTGGGAATTGAATCACATCCTCAACAAAAGTCAAGTTCAAGTCCTAACCTGTGATCCTGTGCATGTGAACCCATTTGCAAAGAGGACCTTTGAAGAGTCTATCGGTTAAGGCGAGGCCAGGTGAATGAGGGTGGGCTTTAAGCCAGCGTGGCCGCAGAGAAATTCTGATGCAGTCAGCTGGGAGAAGCCAGAAAGGACAGAGCCCCACGGGACAGAGGCAAAGATGCAGCTGCAAGTCAGAGCACCAGAACTCTCCAGACTCTGAAGAGTGCATGATGCCTTGATGTTGGACTTCCAGCCTCCAAAACTGTGAAACAGTAAATTCCTGTTGTTCGAGCCAGCTCGTGGTGTGGTATTTGTCATAGCAGCCCTGGTTAACTAAGACAAGGCTCAAATAGGGGAAGCATTGATTTAAAATTATTGTGTTCATACACAAGAAATTGGTACAATTAGTGGCCTCTGGGGAAAGGAAGTGTTTGGCTGGTCGGGGGACATTTTAACTCTATCTACTTTTGTATCTTTTGCATTTTGAACTATGTAAATGTATAGCATATTTAAAAATAAGTAATATTTTAAAAACATAAGAGTAAAAAATCCAAAACAAAATTTTACAAATTAAAACAAAAAATTTAACTGCTTGTTTACCAAAAAGTTAGGAATTAGAAATTGAGCTCCTAACTCCTTTGTGCATTTTCCGTTTCACTGAGTTCACCATCTCCCTGTACAGTCAATTTCATACCATCAAAAAGAAGGTGAAGAAAAATAAAATTATTATGAAGATGATGATAACAAATAACAATACCTCCTATTTATAAAATCTTCTATAACTAATACAATGTCACAGTCTTTGTGGATTTAATAAGCTCATGAGAAGTCAAGTGACCCATGAATCCTAAAGCAATGAGCAACTCATGGGAGCTATAATTAAGACTCTAGACATTAGATATTCTCAAGACGTGGATCCAATCTCCATTTTACAGAGAGAGAAAATAAGGCTCAGGGAAGCCAAGGAATGCATCCAAGAGCAGAATGAGCTGGAAAGGAGCATCTGCCCATTTACCTGCTGCAGGTAGGAAAGTCATTCCATTTTCTTTCTTAGCTTCTTCTTTAATGCTAGACACTAAAATGAAAAAGATTTCATAGGTAAATTATAACCCAGCCTTATCACATCAGAGAGAATTTAAGCCCCCATAGCTGTTTAACAGATGAGAACATTAGGATTTGGAATGGTAACGTGACTTGCTTAAAATCCCACATCTAGTTTGTTCACGCATTCAATCATTTAGTCATCAAATACATACTGACATCCATAATATGTTAATGATTGATAATGTTACAGAGTACCTAATATGATAAAGAATGATAGGACTGGGGGATTGAAGGAACTGGCGATGAAGAGGGAGGCACGTGAAAGACTTGACATGCTATCCAAAGAAAGTGGGAAGAACTTAAATAATTTGGGTGGGAGGAGGACAATGAGGGGAAAGCTTGGAAGGTGAAAAAGTGAGATTTATGAAAAGATCTTGCAGGTTGAAGAGTGGAGAATGGTTCACAGGAAGACAAGAGGAAAAGCAGGGAGCTGATTTAGAAAGCTCCTTCAGTGGTCCAGGAAAAAAAGATAATAGTTTGGACAAAGGTGGTGGCAGTGGAGGTGGAGGGAATTCTGTTGCATAAATGAGGCTCAAACCCAAAAAATCAAGGGAGAAAAATAAAAAATACAAAATTTATTTGCCTTAAGAAGATACCTCTGCCATTTTTATCAATCTCATTCAGGATTCTTGGCTGAAATGTTGGCCACATTCTGAGATTCTCTAAAGCACAATGAAAACCTAATTGTAGTTTCTAGAGCAGACACCTCTTGAACCCCAACCAGACCCACCTGTGTTTCCCAGGGACAGGAGACACACAAGCACCAGGCACAGCCTCACTGGAGGACCACATGGCAGGAAGCCCAGCATGTTTGTGATACTCTGGTCCACCTGCAAGCAAGCAGGAAGCCCTTGGAGGTAACTGGCTGGATTACCAACCACACTGATGAAGAATATAATGCCTTTGAGAACAGAGCGTGGGGGGTCATTAGAATTACAATCTGAAAAACAGTATACTAGTTAGGATAGGTTTGGTCAGGCTGAAGTAACAAATCAAACCCACAATCTCATTGACTTCATACGATAACAGAAGTTGATTTCTTGCTTATAGTACATATTCATTGCAATTGTCCCTCTGGGACTCTGGTTAGTGGAGCCTCTGTCATCTTGCAGTTCTGCCCTCTGGCACTTCCTTAGTCATTGTGGCGGAGCCAAAGGAGAGAGCTGGAGGATCATGCACCAATTCTTAAATACTTTGGCAGGAAGTGACACACTCGCTTAGTCACGGCTCATTGGTCCCAATGACACACATGGTCCTGCACGGTGGCAGAGAGACTGGGAACCGGAGGGGTGCAGGCATAGTCAGGGAGCATGTCGTCTCCAGGGGTTTTCGGCTATTGAGATGAGAAGTATCCTCCAAATGAAGCACCAGTACTGCTCATTGAAATTAATATCAACCCCTTAGCCTATTTGACTGTTCAGTCTCTTCTCTGCCCTGAAGCACTGTGTGCCAGACTTTGCCCTGAGGATTTGCTGTGCACAGTCAGCATGGTAGTTAGAGCTGGAAAAGTGGGAAGAATAAGAGTAATAATGAAATGTCATTGAGCACTTTCTGTGAGCACAATGTGCTGGCCGGTGGTCATTATCGTTTAATAATGACACAGTCTCTATGTGTAGGTATCCATGTAATGTCCATTTAATACAAAGGCTGCAAATGTCAGAAACTTGTCATTGGTGGAGAATGGACTAGATCTGATAGGTGAATTGGGGAGGGGGAGAAATGTTTCAGGAATTGAGCATCTTCATGTCAAATCATTTTTTAAGAAGTTCTACTTTCCATTTTGAGACACAACCATCCCCCTTCCCATTGGAATTTTCTTGAGAGGTCCTACAACATTTAAGTAGTTTTTGTGTGGTTTTTTTCATTGAGGTGACATTCACGTAACATAATATTAACTATTTTAAAGTATACAATTTGGTGACATTCAGCTATGTTGTGTGCCCTCCACCTCACCAGTTACAAACTATTTTCATGACTCCAAAAGGAAACCCAAAGAGAAGTTGTTCCTCGTTCTACCCAACACCTCCCCCGAGCCTTGGGCAACCACCAGTCTACATTCCGTCTCTATGGATTTTAATTTGCTTCTTAATTGTTGGTAAATGGCAGGCTGGTATTTCTCCTGAATGCCACCTGGACAGTCAGGCCTTAGAAGGGGTTCGGAGGCTGGAGCTTTCTTGGAGACCTCTTCTTCTCATAAATCTGTGCACTGTCTGAACCTCAGTTTTTCCTCATCTGAAAAATAGGGATATAGAACCTAATTCAAAGGATCTTTGTGAGGATTTAGGATAATGTCCCCAAAGCATGTATCCCAACATCTGGCACATAGTAGGTGCTCAGGATACCTCCCTGGTACTGTGCTCAGGGCTGGCAATACAGAGATGGGTTAGACACAGCCCCTGCCCTCAAGCTGTATAGTGACTTGGAAGAGAAAGGCACAAGACCAACCAGTTCACACTCAAGGCAGACTGTGCTAAGTTCTCCACAGAGAGATTTACGAAGCCTGAGAGAGAGAAAGAGAAAGAAAGAGAGAGAGAGAGAGAGAGAGAGAGAGAGGAGGCTGCTGAGTATTCTCTCTCCAGCATGGGGGTACTAGGAATGGGGATAGGTGGACAATCTGGTGAATCAAGTGAGGATTCTTTCCTTCGGCTGTTGAAATATTACTTCACCTTACTGAGCCTCCTCTGTAAAATGGAGAGAGTCATAGATACCTTGAAGGTATTTTGTAAAGATTAAATGAGATCATGAAATACGGCTCTTTGTGCAATCTCTGGAACATGGCAGATACTTCAAAATCTTAGCTTCTTTCTCATTCTTTGATCATTCCTCCTCCTCCTTCCTTTCTTCTTCCATGTCCGTTCTGGAATCCAACACGAGGGATGAGCAGAAATAAACTTAGAGTAGAGAAAGCATGATCTCGAACTGCATACTAGATTAAACTTTTTTGACTCTTGCTTCATTATGTCAACCACTGCCTTCCATTTCCTAAGAGTAAACTTGGTACATTTAGTACTTTAAGAGCTACTTTCTTTATTGCTTTTCTTCTTGGAGCAAAATGCATTTTTCTTTCTGTCTAGTTCTTCATCCATTGTCATTGTCCAAATCAACCATGTGTTTGGAGAAGGATGCCAGATTTAGCAACTGAAAGTACAGGCCATCCAGGTAAATTTGAATTTGAGATAGAAAAAAAATTTTTTTTTTTTTTTTTTTTTAGAGTATCTCATACATTATTTAAAACAACCCTAGTTTGGAGAGTCTAAGGATTTTATTGAAGGGAAAGTGATTTTACCACACGTTCTCTGCTGAATTAAACCAAATCTCGAGACTCAAACACAAGCTAAGAACTGTAAGCATCACACCACCTAGACTTCAGAAAGCCCTTTTACCAATTCCCACATCAGTGAGTATTCCATTTAAGCCTCTCATTTTTCACTCTCGATCCCATCCAATCCCAGAGAAGGTGGAGAGAGATGGAGGCAGCGTGGAGTGGTTTGCGGGAGATGGAGGGCTCTCTGTTCCCAACGACAGCACACACAGAAGAACCGGCTGGACTTCACCCCCCAGCAAAACTGGGAAGGTCCGGGCTTCCTAGTACTGCCCCCCCCCCCAAGGCCTGGACCACTGTGGGAGAGTCTCAGGCAGGGGGAGAAGCCTCAGTTTTAGGATCAGGCCGTCTTGATTTGAATCGTGAGTTGGCCACTAACTGGTGTGATCTGGGTCAAGTTATTTTACCTCCACACATTCAAAAAATCTATTAGTGGGGAACTCACAGCATCATTTTACAAGCACAGCCCCTGGAGCTGGACTGACTGGATTTGCTTCCTGGCTCTGTCACTTGCTAGCTGTGCACATTACAAAAGCTTTCTGTGCCCTGTGCCTCAGTTTCCTCATCCGAGGCTGTCAGGTGGATTAAAATGTTTTATAACAGGCATGGAGTGAAATATTCAGTACAGATAAATCCATTGAGACTGAACACAGATTGGTGGTTGCCAGGGGCTGGGGAGAGGGGCATTAGGGAGAAACTGTTTAAGGGGAGTGGGGCTTCCTTTTGGAGTGATGACAACATTGTGGCACTTGATAGAGGTGGTGGCTGCTGAACACTGTGAATTGCTCACTTTTAAAATGGTTAATTTTATGTTGTGTGAATTTCATCTAAAAAAAACCAAACTCCTAAAAAATGCATGGAACCATGCCGGCCACAGAGCAAGTGCTAGATAAATGTTTAACAAATAAATAAAGCCACGATCCAGACAATGGCGCTCTCCCCATGTGGAGCAAGTTACAATTCTCAGGTAAAAGCCACCCAAAGTTATGCCTAAGGGAAGCTGGGCAAGACGGCTAAAAATGTACTGTAAAACTCAGTTATAAGTGTTTCACTGCATTCTCCCAAGGCTACTATTGGATAATTCTCATTTACTCATAAATCACCGTTTCCTCAGTGACACCAGCAGAAAAGCAAGCCACTTAAAAATGGGGCAGCAAGAATACAACTATTCAGCATCTGCTTTATGGGCATGACCTCTGCTTTTTTACCTTGTCAAGGAACCCGTGAGAGAGGAGTTGACATTCTGATTTTATGAGAGAAGGACCCGGGAATCAGCGGTGGAGTCGGCTTCTCCAGGTATCCCGACTCCTGAGTAGAAGAGCCGGGATTTGAACTGAGGTCTCACAGATACAACAGTCCAGGTCCTCTCCCCCCATGTTCCCCTCGACTTCCCTGCCAAACAAAAGACCATCCCAGAGTGCCACTAATGGGGCCCGATGTTGAAAACAAACAGAATTGATGATTTTAAAATGCCTTGCTGGATAGAAGCAGTTAGAAATCCTCCCGGGAGAAGGGCTTGAAAATGAACCAAGAATCTGTTCAAGAGTCTTTGAAATCAGTGTCTGTGTTTAATCGGCAACAGCCCTGGAGCTGGAAATGTGAATGGTAAGAACAAAGCCTCGTGAGTCTTAATGAAACATAACACTACTCCCAATTGACGAAGGTCACCATCCACCAAGGCTAGTTGAACCTGACATGCAAACCTACCTCGCTCACTGCACGTTGTGGCCCAAAGATGCCCAAGCAGCTGAAAAATAATTACTACGCTCAGCGCAGAGCTGAAAACTCACACTGATGTGTCACCTTGTTTATGCCAGCCTCCGAGGGTGCTGGACTTACTCAATACATTATTATGGTCAGTCATAATAGAAGCACCTTCCACATAGCAACCAGCATCCTCTTCCTGATGGGGGGCTGGAGGTCTGGAGATGCTAGACAACTTGTCCAAGGTCTTCTAAGCTCCCGGACTTCAATATCAGGCAGGCGGCCCCAAAGCATGTGTTCTTTATAACTGCACCCCATGAGAGCACAGCTCAAAGGTAAGGAACAAAAGAAGTGGAAAATCTAGTATTTGTTGATCGTCTGATGTGCCTGAGTTTTACGTATAATAATAATATAATAATCCTTCAGGCAATCCTTCTGATTAGTCCTTATTCTTATTTAATAGTTTGAGGAAACCAAGGGAACGCGGTCCCAAGAGCCAGGAGTGGAACCCCAGACTGTTTGCCTCCAAAACCCATGACCGGTCCACCACTAACTAAGAAAACAGAACTTTCTAAGGGCACTCTTATTTTTGGTCCTCATTCCAATCCTTTGGATTAAAGATCACATTTCCTTTATCGCAGCTGCGAAGGCAAGTCACCCTCCCGGCAGATCCTAAGGGAAGAAATGGACTGAGCCAGGAGTGCAGTCTGAGTTCAAGTGCGATGTAGGCCTTGGGTGATGGAAACTGCTCTCTTGCATCACTCAGTTTCCAGGAGCCTGGGGCTTGGGAATTAGAGCTGATGCATTTCTTAGCCGGCTTCTAGCTTTGGGGAGGAGGGAGGGGGAAATAAAGAGGGGCTAAACTATCTACAGTATAAGACTTACCTGTTTCCTGTGCAGGGTCAAAGGCTTCAAAGAACTTAAGCAGCCAGAAAGATTAAGAGCTAGGTCAGGGCCGTGGGCTTTATATGAGTTCTTAGTGAAAGACAAGGGGTGGGGGAGGGAAAGGCTTGATAACTGGGCTTTAAATCCTCCTGAATAATAATCCTGCCAAGAGCCCAGAGCAATGAAACAGGATCAGCCGCCTGGGAGAACAATGCCTGTGTCAGGGACTGAATAGAAGCCTGAGCAGAATGACAATGCAACATTCAGCATGGGCTGGGAAACCTCCTCTGACGGTAATTACGTATTGAAAACGCAGAGTCTGAGACGCCAGGTGATGATTTTGCCCCTTCCTGTTGTAAGAGTCTGTGAGCCAAGCATCACCTGGTGTGCAGGCCAGGAAAGTCTTCTGGAGAAATGGGAGTTGCTTGCCACTTTTAGCAGGTGCCTAGGGCCAACCCAGCCTGCCGCCTGTCTTTATATGCCTGCGAGCTGAGAATGGTTGTCTGCTTTTAAGTGGTTAAAAATAAAGCAAAAG
>JAKSZT010054489.1:21570039-21648328 GCA_026826555.1 Tolypeutes matacus
GCTGAGAATGGTTGTCTGCTTTTAAGTGGTTAAAAATAAAGCAAAAGAAGAATAGTATTTGGTGTCCTGTAAAGATTATGTGAAACTCAAATTTCAGTCCACAAATAAAGTTTTAAATGAATGCTACGTGCATTCATTTACGTAGTGTCTCTAGCTGCTTTTGTGCTACAGCAGCAGAGTTGAGTAGTGACAGCAGAGACCATACGGCCCCAAAGCCAAAAGGATTTACTCTCTGGCTGCTTACAAAGTCGGCTGACCCCTGGCCCAGAAGGAGCTGCACAGCCAGGTTCTGTCTACGCCTGCCCCCAAATCCAAGGTGGATCACTCTTGTCTGGGGTATTGGAGTTGCCCCTTAACTTGTCACCCTTGCTTCCCTGAATCAGCTTTCCTTATAGCAGCGACAGTGGGTGATTTTGTTACATAACTTTTTTGAGTTATAATTCGCCAATTTTAAGCATACAATTCAATGATTTTTAGTAAATTTACTGAGTTGTGCAACCATCACTGCAATCTCGTTTGGGACCATTTCCATCATCCCACTAAGATTCTTCTTGCCCATTTACCGTGAATCCCTGCCTCACCCCAGCCCCAGGCACTCACTAAGTTACTTTCTATCCTATAGATTTGCCTTTTCTGGACATTTCATATAAATGGAATCATACAATATATGGCCAGAGAAATATTTTTAAAGCTTGAATCGGATCATGTTACTCCTTTGCTTAACACCCTCCCTGCCGCTTTGTTCCCGGGCCTGAGGGTGATCAGCCCTGCTGCAGCCCGGGGGGCGACACGAGCTAGTTGTGGACCGTCCGGCGTGCACTCGGGAACGGTGGGGGGGTGAAGAAGTTGTCAGGAGAGCGCAGGCCCAGCTCCCTGGTCTTCACGGAGGTTAAGGAGAAGTTGTCACAGGGTCGCCGTTTGGTGCCCTGTGGTCTCCCTGACAGTACTAAATGAAGAGACACCACTCACTTGCTTGCTGGAAGGTAAGACCTTTATTCAGGGAGAGCTGCGCAGTTTTATAGGCAGAGTTGGGCGGGGGTGAGCGTGTTGTCTTCTGATAGGGCGAAGCTGTTGCTGGGCGTGGGGGGAAGATTTGGGAGGGAGGGGGGAGGCTAGGGGAGAAGGCCAACATGTCCAAATAAGGTTATGGCTGTGAGGGAATGCTGTGATAGGCTGAGAGAAATGGGGAAGTTGGGTCCGGGAAGAAGGTGGGGCGTAGTGCCCCGCAAACGCCTGAAACATTACCTCACTCCCAAGGTTTCCCTGGCTCAGAATAAAACCCCAATTCCTTACCCTGACCCACAGGCCTCTTTCTAAATCTCTGGCTACATCTCGTGCTACTTTCCGCCTTGCTCAGAGCCTTCCAGCAACAATCCCAGCTACTTTGCACTGGCTGTTCCCTCCAGTTGGAATGCTCTTCCCAGTTCTTTCACATGCCTGGCTCTTTCTCACCCTTCTAGGGTTTCAGATGAGGTCTTGTGAACCTGTCCTCACACCCGGTCCTGCTTAACTCCAACTCTCAGGCTACTCTTGCTCAGTGCCCCGAGCGACCTGCATCATCAACAGCAGTACAAGTGCCTGGCTGAGAGGTGGCGACGGCCACAGGCAGCCCGACTGAGTGAGAGTTCCTGTCCAGTGGACTCGGACGAACAGCGGTTCTATTCTCTGAGCTACCAGCATTTACTACGACTCTGTCTTGTTTGTCTTGTTTGCATCTCAATCCCTAGCATGTCAAGGCAGGATGAGGCTCACTGCTGTGGTTTTTCCTCGGTACCTGTCATGGAGCAACCCTCTTCCTCAGGTGAACAGAGCCTGGCCCTGCCCTCAAGGAGCTCACAGTCTACTCCACGGAAGAGGGCAACCATACCCAAAGTCAGTTAAAGGCCTCCCGGAGGGTGAGGATTTCACACTAAGATTTCAGGATAAATATTTTATGTTGGCTCTGGAGAGTGTGTGAGCGCAGTGATTCTCAAACTTTAAAGTGCATCAGAATCTTCTGAGGGGCTCCTGAGAAGCCAGATTGTTGGGCCCCGTCCCAGGGTTTTTGATTCAGCCGTTCTGGGGTGGAGCTGGAGAATGTGCATTTCTGAGAGGGGAGTAAGGGGAGAAACGTGGTTAGAGAGGGAGGAGAGCCAACTGGGTCCCTTGTTGGGGACAGCTCAAAAAGAGACAAGATCCCCCTTCCCCCAGTTCTCCAAGCTTTTGCATTTCAGCAGGAAAGAGTGTGACTTACCTCAGAGTTACTTTCCCTTCTGCCCACCTGAGATCACAAGAGTAGCTAAAACATAGTTTGTCAGGAGGACCGAGGGAAAAAGCTGCTAGGGCCTGATAGTTACTGCCTCTTATCCGCCTAGAAAGTCTGCAGTTCTGAACTTTCGGTGAAGCATTTCTGTTGTGCTTGCAAAGACACCCCGGGGGAGGCAGCAGGAGCTGCTTTTGTGGCTGGCTAGCTGTTTGGCTCTGGGTTAGCTGCTAAACCTCTCTGAACCTTATTTTCCTCCCGCTCAAAATGCAGGGAATGCTGTCTCAAAGCAAACTCCCTTTGAATTTGAAAAGTACTGTTTAAATGGAAAGCATTATTACCAAATGACTTCTGAGGAGGATCTATTGCTCCTACAGGGACTGAACCTGCATCACCACCTTTTCACTTTCCCTCACCTTCACTGGTCCTTCCCCAGCTTAAACCCTGGACCCAGATTTCCTTCCCTGGAATTCTGAAATCAAAACCACTCTGAAATCAGGTGCTTTTTCTTCATTCATTTGGCAGGGCAATTTGATCTCACCTGAACTCACTTGGCTATAAACCCCAACCTGAACTGACATTAGGCTAAAGATCTTGCATTTATCTTACTTAGTGTGAATATTCATATTTTGTTCTGTGGAAAGAATACATTTTGATCGTGAGCAGCTCCATAAGACCTTTCTGTAGCCTGGAAAGTGCTCAGTTCAGAAATGTCTCTGGTTCTAGGGTTTCAGATGAGGTGTGGACCTGTCCTCACTCTCGGTGCTGCTCAATTCCAACTCTCCACCCACCCTTGCTGGCACCATTGTAGCCAGATTTGGACTAGGTTCTTGACTAAACTGCAAGAAATGAATCTCAAGAGCATGCCACGTTGTTTAGGCCAGTAATTTATTAAGGTAGGGAGGGAAGAGAAATGGGAGAAAAGAACAGATCATGGGTCCCCGAGAGAAGAAGGGGCTGAAGAGTGATAAAAAAGGGCCTATTTACAGACTACAGTTGTCCATTATAGATTATAAATGCCCAGGCTTTACTTGTGTGGCCATGAGGGCAGGGGAAAAACGACGAGAGCAGGGCACAGAAGGAAGGAACAGGGGCCAAAAGGCAATGGAGAGGGCAAAAGGTCTTTGCACTTGCTTTTGAACCATTAATTATTCCACCCTTTGCTAATGACACGGGAGGAGTCCCAGCTGTTTGCTGTTTTGATTGATTACCCCACCCATCAATCCCCCAGGAAGGGCCCAATGATAAGGTCCCTGGAGAATATCCGGGGCTTCTCCTGGCTTCTGGAGGAAATCTCATTCTGAATGGTAGACTCTCATGAAGGTCTTCCAGCAGCCTTCTGGGGGGTACAGGAGGACATGTGTTAATGGCGGTGGTTTTTCTGCCAGGTTCCAGATCTGTCTACTGATTCCCTATCTAGCCTGCTTCATTGCCCCCTCAGAGAGTTTACACCTTTCTTTTTAAAAGGGTACTGAAGGGAGATGGTCATTTTTCTGTAATTACTTCTTGCTGGTTAGGGGCAGTAGGCCCTACCTGACAAGGTGTAAAACCCTCTGGCTGTTCTATCTTGGTTGGAGGAAGATGGATGGATCTGGAATCCTGGGCAAAGCTGGGTAAAGTTCCCATATGGTAACAAGATGTTGATTCTGGAAGAAATAAACTTGATTAGAATTTTAAGGATATATGGTTCCACTAAGAGGATACTGGACTGCAAAAGTAGAAAAGGCCAGGTTCCCGAAGTTGGTGGGAAACAATATTTTTCTTTCAGTTATTTTATGCTGTTGGTTAACTCTAGGGAGAGATTGCAAAAGACAACGGAGTTAGGTATAAATTGCCCATCCCAATTCCTATGGTAGAGGACAAGGATGAGAAGAGACATTGCCCTTTTTAGTTAAACTATAGGAGATGAAAACAGACAAGATTTCTTAAGGGGAGTCTGGTTTGCCCTCCCCCTAGCAACAGGCGTTTGGGCTGGAGTTAGAGGGAGCAGCTAGCTTTGACAGACGCTACTTAGCTTTGTCTCTTGAAGAGGTATTTCAGGCCGTCCAATGACTGGCATACGTACGTCCCATCAGGTGTTTCTGGTGAGCTGGTATTTTCTTGGGCAGCTGGTTTCAGTCGGGATAAGTGCACCAAGCTGGGAATTCTTTTAACTTTAACAGCTGAGGGAGTGACCAGACCTACAGAGTAAGTTTCCTTCCATTTTAGTGAGGCATGTTTTTTTGCCAAGTTTTGATCAGAGCTGGTTTCTAGGTCCTGGGTGAGGAAAGATTGTCCATGGACCATCTCAAAGGGGCTAAGCTGAAGTGGGTCCTAGCCACCCCGTTTGTTGGTCCCTTCTGGTGGGAAAGGCTTAGCCCAGACAGGATGGCATGGGGGTTTGCCAGTCCTCCTCAGAGTATGAGAGGGACAGGTTCTGGAGTAAGGGTTAAGAGGGAGACCAGGGTTAAGCATGTCTTTCACCTGGTGTGGGGTGAAGACTGAGAGGTCACCCCCAAGCTAATTTGGTGGCTTTTTAATTTTCAAAAAAGGGCTATTGCCCCCACTGCTCTCAGGCAAGGTGGTTATTCCTTTATCTTATAGGCACGTTCACTAACTACTTAGAAAATGAAGTTTAACATGTTCAATATCCCTCTACATATGATCTAGAATAGAAAAGTATCACCATAATCATCAGGCATATATCTAGAGTAGGAGTAGGTACAGCACTTAATATTAATTAATGCACTACTCCATATATAAAGTTTTTCTCTGAGCTGCAATTAATAGATTTAAGCTCCAGGTTTGCAATATCGTACATGTTATCTCTCTTTGGGAACAGGCCATAATGCCAATTGTTTTCAAGTTCTACTCACAGTACTCTGTACTCCTTGCTCCACTTGGTATGTCCTCCACACAGCCAGCATGCTGCGGACCGTTAACCCTAGAGAGAAGCCAGGAAAGTGGGCTCCAGTATTCCACTGGCCTGGCGCATAGCACCCTTTGGCCCTATGAAACAGTGCCAGTCTGGAGGCGATACCCATTGTACTTTTGGCTGTATCGAGCCATCGTTGGCTGCTGCAGGAGTTTGAAACTGCAACGTAGTCTCCTTCAACTTCAGGAGCACAACCGGAGATGTAGTAGACACCTTTATTGTTTTAGGGGTCAGTGACCAACCTAGCCAAAAACTCAAATGGAGGGGCAACCTGCAGTGTACTGAAGGCCTGGTTTGAATGCACAAGAGCTAAGTGTTCTGCTTTTCTAGCTGTTGAAACAATTTCACCTGTGATTTACACATTTCATCTACTTGCAAGACAGTATTGACATTTAAAGACTTATTTTTAGGTTACTTTTCACTGTTATCTAATTTGTAACAGGTGAACCCCAAATCTGATTTCCCAGGCACAAGCAAACTGACAAAGTTAAATACAGATTTCAAAGTTGAACATAAAATTAAGCACAGATTAAAACAGAAGAGAGAATTTTATACCTTTAGCATTTCTAGGAACTTTTCATCTTAATTGTTGTCACATGAGGTTTCTTATTTTCCAGGAGAGGTTTAGAAACCAGTTTGGATCTTGATCCCTATTCACACCATTTATAGGCACAACTGAGTTTAAATTAATGGAAGTTTGAGGTGTATTTCCTCATTTCTTTAAGGAGACATGGCATGAGGTTTCTGGGCCTCAGATCTATCTGTCCTCTTTTACACTGGTTTAACTGGAATTTAGGGTCTTCTACAGAGGCTGCTCTTGAGTATACTGGCCATGTAGACCAGCAGTAAGCAAAATTCCTGATTCTTGAGAAGACACTCCTATGGGGAGTTTGTTGGTAGGCTAGAGACCATGCCCATTATTCTAAGAAAAATGAAGAACCACTCTTTAGTCGACTGACCTGGAATTCCAGAGTCCAAGTCTGACCAAAACGTTTACCACTCCAAATAATTTGGAGCTGATGCTCTGGTCTCAGAGTCCTGAGAATTTAATCCAGAGCTGTGCCAATGGGCGTTCCCATGGCTGACCTAGGTCTTGGGGGATGGCTGAAAACTCCAAAGTTCAGACCAAAACACCCAAGACGGATTGGTGGGAGACATTAGAGCAGTTACTGAAACCGAAGTGCTGGAGATAAGTCTCAGGGGATGTTTGGCTACCCTCTGAACGGAAGGGACCAAGGAATGGGTGCCGTTCAGAGTTTACTTCTCTGGTTCTCAGCACCCCTACAGGGTCCGAGACTGGCTGCACTGTTACCCAAACAGAAGCTCCTGAGCTGAGTTTCAGGGGATGTTTGGCTGCTCTCTGAATTGAAGCCTTCAAGTCAAGTCTTGGGGGACATTCAGTGTTACTTCTCCGGTTCCCGCCACCCAGGGAATCACAGAAACCCTGCCACCGGGCGTTTCTGGGGCTGTTCTGGACTTGGGAGACAGACCAAATAGATCAATAACTTCCAAGCCAAATATTGCTCTTTTTTGGAGAAGGGGCAGAAAAAAATCTTCTTCCAGAGGTCTTAAAAGCCGTCCTTGTTTTATGACTTTACTGTCTGGGAGTTTCCCAGCTAGACCAGCCATCAAAAGGCCATTAAGTGATTAGAGATCAATTGTTCTAGCTAACAGGCCTTGGGGCCCTGAGACAATAACTTCCTAGCTAGCAAATGCATTTTCAGTTTTACAGTTTTTAAGATATTCCAAAGCATTTTAACATAAAACTGTAATGAGAAATTCAGGAGTAAGAAGTGGGAAGATAAAACATGGGTAAAGGTTAGTTATGCAAGAGTGTCCTGGTCTGTGACCCCCCTGGGGGAGGGAATTCCCATGGCATCCATCTTTGGCCCTGCCCGCCACCTTCCCACCAGGTCCTAGACCAGGTAGCCAACGTGGACGATAGGAAGGCGGGCCTGCAAAGGGTGAGGAGTCATTGCCATTGCCTTGGAGGAGACAGCAGGAGAAGGCAATGGCAGCCAGGCCTGAGGGCAAAGCCGGTGGCGGCTAAAAGGGCTTGAAAAAGCAGCTTCGCAGTGCCCGGAGCTCGGCCGGAACCCCTGTGTTGGCAGGGCCCTACTTTGGGCCCCTGCCCTGTGCCCCTGACCTTCTGGCTGGGGCTGGGCCTAGCAAGCTTGGCACGTGGCACAGACACAGAGAGTTCCTGTGGCCCGGCCTCTTCCCTCCCGGGGCTCGTAGGCAAACCTATTTAAAATGGATAACCAAAAGAGGACATTAAACAGGCTGGAGGCCACAGTTTCACTCACCAATACCCCCCTGGATGGCAACGCCTAAATACCATGGCTGGAGAAAAACAAGCAAAAGGCCCCTGGGGCTGACCCTAAATTCACAAAGCCTAATGTTCAGGGGCTCTTGGCACTGCCACAGGCATTCTGTATTTCTGGGGTCCAGTCACTCCCCACTCTCCCATCTCCAGGATGTGCTTCCCCAAATCTACTCACAGCTAATGACCTCACACCTACTTCTGAGAAAATGCATGCTTTCCCCACACAAACCCCTCCATCTATTGCTGGGCTGATCTGTTCTGCCTTCTTTCCTGTTCCTAAGGAAGAACCAACTGGCTCCTGGCAAAAGCCAACCCTTTTTCTTGTGCAAACTCTCACTTGCATTGCATTGCATTGCTCCAGCAATACTTCCCCCTCTCTCCTCCCTCCCTTGCATCTACAGTTCCCCCCTGACTACGAACTCGTTTAGGCACATATAGACATGCCATCAGTTCTACCATTAAAGCAAAACCAAACCCTCTTGACCTCACATTCCCTCCAGCTCCAGTTCCATTTCTTTCCTTCCCTTTGCTGTGAAACTCTTTCAAGTGAGTTGTCTCTATGTGATGCCCCCAATTCCTCTCAAGCCCGTTTCAATCTGACATTCACCCCAGCACCCCACCAGAACTGCTCCTCCAAGGTCCCCTTGACCCTCACCTTGCCAACTCCTAATCTTAATTGACCTCACAGCAGCACTTGACAGTATTATTTCCTCCCTCCTTGAGATGCTCTCCTCACCTGGCTTCCCCTACACTTCATACTCCTGATTGTGCTCTTAGCTCATTAGCTGCTCCTTCTGTCTCCTTGCAGGGCCCTTCTCCTTTCCCTGAGCTCTTCACTTTGGAGGGCTCAGTACTCAGAGCTCTTCTCTTTTCTCTCGACACTTGCTTGCTTGGGAATCACATCCTGTTTCCTGGCTTTGAGTGTCATCTGTAAGTTATTGAATACTAAAGATATATGTATCTGTCTCCTTAACTCTATACTCAACTATCTACTGGACATTTCTACTAGGTATCTCATACACATCTCCAATAATATGTACAAAACCTATTTAATCTCCTTATTGAAAAATCTGCCCCTTCTCCAATCTACCTCCATCTCAGTGATACGTTCACTCTTTCAAATATTCACATAAAAGCTTTCCAATCATCCTGGTTTCTTCTCTGGCTCCTACACTTCACATTCACTCCATCAGCAAATCCTTTCATTTCTATCCTTAAAATGTACTCTTGACTCCCACTTGGGTTACTGCAATAGACCCTGGACAAACCTCCCTGCTTCTGCCCTTGCCCCCTTCAGTATATTCTCAACACAACAGCCAGAGAAACTCTTTTAAACATCAATCAGCTCTTGCCACCCCTCTACTCCAAGCACGGCAATGACTTCCCATCTCACTCAGAGTCAAAGCAAATGTCCTTCCAATGGCCCACGAGGCCTTTGTGATCTGATCCCTGCTACTTCCCTAATTTCATCTCTTCCTCCTCTTCCCTTGGCTAACTCCCCTTCCCCTCCACTTTCCTGATGCTGACCTGACCAGAACCAGAAGATAAACTGCTGGGAATGTTTCCAGAATCGATGTGGAGGCAGGACACAAGGACAATTGGACTTTTCTCAGGGGAGACACCTTACCCTTCTTCAGGGACAGCCAATGGGTCCCAGGTCAATAGGAAGCTCTGGCTCATTGTCAGGAGCAGATGTCATTAGGAGCAATAATTGGTTCCCAGGAGTATCTGGGATGTACCACTATGAATGGGCTTTTGCACCAGTGTGCAGATGGAAAGGGGTTTTCTCAGGGATATAAAATTTAGGCTCATTGTCTGGCATCCAGAAGCCCGAAACTGAGGGTAAGTTTTGTTGGGAAAGGAATATATGATAGCAGAGTGGATGCTCGTCCCATAACTGCAAAGCCAGCTGCAGCCCTTTGCAATTCCAGCCGTAGACTGTGCAGCTGATGATGGCCTTCTAGCAGAAGAGCAGTCCATCCTGGGTCCCGAGTCTACCGGCACTGTGTCCACAATGAATTGCATCCGTGAGTGTTGTAGCAGTTTGGCAGTTTGATGTAATTATGAATTCCAAAAATAGATATCGGATTATGCTTGTAAACTGGTCTGCTAACCTGGGCATGATTAAGTTATGATTAGGGCGTTAACTGGGCCACAGCAGTAGGGCATTGAGCCCCACCCCTGGGTGGGTGGGGAATCAAATATAAAAGGCAAGGCAAAGGACAGAGTTGGAGCAGTTTTTGAGTTGGAGTTCTCATGTTGGAGTTTTGATGCTGGAGCCAGGGAGGCGAGCAGATGGAGGAGCTTGGTCATGAGGAAGGAGAGAAGGCCCCAGGATAGAGACCAGCCATTTGCCTGATAGTCTACAGCTGACCTTGTGGAGGAACTAGAGGAGCTAAGCCCAGGAGAAACGTAGCCCCAGGAAGAGAGGAACCCAAGATGCCTGAACCCTGGCAAACGTCGGCAGTTGTCTTGCTCCAACCACATGGCAATGGACTTTGGTGGGAAAAGAAACTTATGTTTTATGGCCTGGTAACTGTGGACTTCTAACCCCAAATAAATACCCTTTATAAAGACCAACCAGTTTCTGGTATTTTGCATCAGCACCCCTTTGGCTGGCTAATACAGGTGCCAAGACTGGCTTGCCTGGCATTGGCCAACTCTGTCCGCTGATTTGTCGAGTGAGTCATGGCAACGTGGCTGGGTTTTTGTTTCCATTTGCAGGTGTAGGGTCCAGTGGGCTTATGGGGCAGATGCTGCTGATGCCCTGCCTGTAGCGCCCACCCGTCCCTGAGTTCAGCCAGCACACTGGCAGACCCCACCTTCATTGCCCACATTTCTGCTCGTCTGCCTTAGAGCTTTGGCAACTTGGAGCCTGCTCAGTTGTAGCACCGCAAGCCTGGCATCGAAGGGAATTTAACGCCCCAGAGGCAATCTTCAACCAGTTAAGAACTGAGTCTCTTGGATAAATGCTGCAGGTTGCTGTGCCACAGCAGACTGTTCTACGTGGTTTCTCAGAGGGCAGGATTGAGCCCAGCTGCCACAAGGATTAGCGCATCCTCCATGGACTTTCCTCCCTCCCTGGCTCACTCTCTCCACTCCCTCACTTTTGTATCCTGGGATCACTTTCCAAATAAACTACCTGCACCTAAAACCTTGTCTTAGGGTCTACTTGTGTGAAAACCCAATTGAAAACAGGGGTCTGTGAGCACGAGTTAGTGCCAATGCTGTCACTTACTGAATATTTGCTGGGACCCTTGCTGGGGCCTTAGCTAAGTAGCCTCCATACATTCATCCCCAAAATGACCTTTCAAGATGGGTATTATTCTTCTCATTTTACAGATGGAAAACCAAAGCACGGAAAGGTTAAGTAGCTCACTGAAGGCTCCTCACCCCAACTCTCTCTCATGAGACAACAACTCACCAACAAGAGAAAGGCCACCTGGTAGGAGCTTTCCTCATGTCCTCCCCATCAACACACAGTCTATCTGAGTCACCCATTCTGTCTTCCTTCTCCAAAAGAAGTAACATGAGGCTTGGAGTAGGTGGATGGGGGCTCAACTTGTGACTCTTCCACTTAAGGGCCTGAACTTGGGCAAGTCTCTTCATGTTTCTGAGCCTCAGTTTCCCCATCTATAAAGTGGACATAATGCCTTCCAAATTGTACTGACTTAACAATGCTTTTATGAAGTTCTGCATGTTGGCTTGCACAGATATGTTCAATGCACATTATGTTTCCTTCATGGCTATGAGCTTTACTTTTGCAGTAAGAATCTTCTCTTCCTTTGAATCTTTCCTCCATCAATTATCTTCTTTCTTTCTTGTGGTTTTATTCTCCCTCTCAACTGCTTCTTTTCTTACATCTTAAAAATATAATCAAGTCTCCCCCATTGCTCCTCCCCGCCCCTGCATCCAATAACAAAGAGTTTGACTAGTTGCTCCACTCTTAGTTCCTTTTTTTCCTGCAGCTCTTTGCCTCTAGGTTCTGGCTAACCTCTTCCTTTGAAAGGATTCTCTCCGGGCTCAGCTGCTCTGTTCCTCTGTGTGCTTACTTCCTGGGCTCCAGCTAAAAACTCCAACCTCCCTTCTCTGTGGTGAGGTTTCTCTGTGAGTCACGCCCACCAAGGGGGCAGGGACTCAACGTTCTACTGATGTGGCCCAATCAAAGCCTAAATCATTATTTAATCAAGTAAAATTAAAACCTCTGAACTCAATACACTCTAATACACCACAGGAAAAGACCAGTTTACAAACATAATCCAATATTTCTTTTTGGAATTCATCAATAATATCAAACTGCTACACTCTACCCTCTGAATTCCAAAAAGATATTACAATATTTAAAAACAACAACAACCACCTTAAATCAGTAACAATGCTGAGTACAAAATCATATAACAGTTTAAAGAAATACAGTTTTTCTTGGCACAAAGCCCTATCTGGCTGTAGACCTCTGAAACTTACAAAACAATTTATCTGCTTCCAATACACAAATGGACAGACAAAAGATAAACATTTCATTACAGTAAGGAGAATTTTGGAGGGAAACAAGAGTCACGGGGTCCTCTAGAGTTCGATTTCAAAGTCTGAGAGTCATTCTTAAGACAATGGTTTCTTCTCCCTGGGGCCTCATGAGGAACCACCCTTTCCACAGGCTTGCCCAATGACCATTTTCTTGGTTCCATCCTCATCAAGCATCTGGGTGGCAACCAAGCCCCAGACCTCACCCTCCAAGGGTGTTGGGGTGATGGCCACAATTTACCCAATCTTTGGGTTAGAGTCTTAGCCCCCCTTGTACAGTGAAGTGAAGACAACATCCTCCCTAACGTTTGGCATACAGGCTCAACCCTCTCAGAGCAAAAAGTTGACTACCTGGCCTTCCCTAATCCATGGGGGACAGGTCCACCCCTCTCAGGCCTATGGGGTGGTGACCTTAACCTCCCTAATTCTTGGCAAATGTGCTCCACCCTCTCTGTACCCTGGGGTGGCAAAACTCTCCCAGAACATTGGCCAGGAACATCCACCCTCTTCAACTGCCAGGGCAAACTCACCCTCTCTGTATACATGGGTGGGGTTCCTCTCTTGGCCCAAGGGGATGTCTTAATTCTAGATCTCAGCTTCCATGGTTTTCCTTTTAAAGCTGTTTCTCCTTCCATCTCTCCCGTCAATGTCCTTTTTTGTCCAAGCTGACAGTGGTTTTGTTCATACAGCTCTCTCAAAAAGTTTGTTGTTGGTTTAGCATGCAGGAAGCAAGGGTCTAAGCCATCAGACAGTAAGACTTTACACAAGTCTTTCCTAGATAACTGCATTTTCAATCCTGATTTACAAGTTCCAAGTTTAGGTAAGTCCTCAAATGGGGCACTGTCATCTGGGAGCTTGATTTCCAGAGGCTTGAAATTTACAGAATCAGTTTCTGGTTTCTTTGTGCCCAACAATTCAGTCCTCAGCTATCTCACTTGTCTAGCATTTTGCTATAAGCTGCAAGGAGAAGCCAAGTCGCATTCTCCAATGGTACTTTGGAAAGTTCTTTAGCTAAATGCTCAGGCTCGCCATTTTCAAATTCTGCCTTCTGTAAAATGCCAGGAGTTAATTTTGCTAAGTTCTCTGTGACTTTAAAGCACAGCTCACCTTCCCTCCAGTTTCCAATAGTAGTTTCATCATTTACTTCTAAGGCATCACATAAAGTCTCTTTAGTGTCCATATCCCTACCAACAGTCTCTGCAAAACAATCAAGCATCTCACAATTCCTCCAAAAAATACCCCTTACCCATTTATAAAACTGTTCCAGCATTTTGGTAATTGCAAAAGCACTTCCCCACTCCTTGGTACCAAATTCTGTATTAGTCAGCCAAAGGAGTGCAGATGCAAAATACCAGAAATCTGTTGGTTTTTATAAAGGATATTTATTTGGGGTAGTATCTTACAGTTACCAGGCCATAAAGCATAAGTTACTTCCCTCACTAAAGTCTGTTGTCACCTGTTGGGGCAAGATGGCTGCTGATGTCAGACAAGAGTTCAGGCTTCCTGGATTCCTCTCTTCTCAGGGCTCTGTTTCTCTCCGGGCTCAGCTGCTGTGCTCTCTCCACAAGGCTAGCTGTAGACTATCAGGCAAATGGCTCTGTGTCTCTCCCCGGGGCTTCTGCTGTGTCTAAGGCGCTGTCTCTATTCCTCTGTGTTCTTCTCCTATGTGTTCACTTCCTGGGCTCCAGCTCAAAACTCCAACCTCCCTTCTCTGCCATGTGGTTTTCTCTGGGGGTGGGGACTCAACATCCTACTGATGTGACCCAATCAAAGCCTTAATCCTTATTTAATCAAGTAGAAGTAAAACCTCTGAATCCAATATACTATAATATGTCCAGAGGAAAAGACCAGTTTACAAACATAATGCAATATTTCTTTTTGGAATTCATCAATAATATCAAACTGCTGCAGAGTTCCTCACAGTTTACCTAAATCACATAAATTCAGTGGCCTCTTCCCATTCCCACCCTGCATGGCCTCAATCTCATGATATCATTCAATATGATAACTGTTCCCCTCATGATCTCTCCTCCTTGTCATTCCATGACCTCTCCTCATTTCCTGTCTACACCGTCCACTCTTTCTTTACCTGTCCCTGAATATTTACCTTCCTCTGCAAGATGCTTTAAAGCAGATCTTCACTGCAATACATGCTTTTCCAAGCCTTTGCCAAATCATCCTTAAATTTTCTATCCAGGGCTCATTTTCTCCAAGAATCATTCTCTGGTGCATCTAATAAGGGCCAGTGTCTCTCTTTGAGTTTCCAAAGAACTCTTGGTTATTGCCATATTTCACTGCCCATACAATTGAAATGATCAGAGTGCCATCATTCCATTTCTACCATAAAACTGTTAATTGCCACCTCCCCAGTGCTTGACATATGGTAGACATATAATAATATTTCTTAAATAATAAATGATTCTTCAACTTAACAGAGTAAAAGGAGTTTTGGGAGCAAAAAAAGCAAGGATTATAACCAAGGTCCAAAGTGTTTAGAGAGACAGAGTTGAAAACTGGCCCATGAAAGGGATTTTTCCCATCATTGGTCCAATTTGTAATAGAGAATATTCAGGATCTGTTTTTGTTTGCTGCAGTTGAAGTGTAGGCCACCAATAAGGAGATAACTGTGCAATTATGCTACATATATCTTTGTAACTCTAGTGTCTCCCAGGGAAACTTTCTAGTTTTCTGATTCCACAACCTGGGCAACAACTATACTTCTCCTGGCAAAGGTAGATCTTGTCACAATTCAACATTAAGAAGGAAATCTATAAGTCAAACACAACGCCCCTATGGTGAGCAAAGTTATGTGGTCAATACGTGTTTCTTCATGCTAGATACTCAAAGACTACATTTCCCAGCCTCCCTTGCAGGTTGGTCAGTACCTTGTGACTGAGTTTGGCCAAAGGAAATGTGAGTGAAAGTGAGTCACTCTGACTACAGGCAGTAGGCAGCAGGTATGGCTCTTCCAACACTCTCCCCTCTCCTGGCTCTGTGGCTGGAAGCGAGGGCTTTAGCATGGCAGAGCCGCCAATGGAAGCAGTCCAGATTCTTGTGTTGCTCTTTGGAATAGAGCCAGTCCACATTGAACTCACAATCTTTGTTGTATTTGGCCATTGATATTTAGGGTTATTTTTTGTTATAGCAGCCAGTGTTAATTACCCTGAATAATGCCCTAAATAATCCCATAAGAGCTGTTTTGAAGCAAATAATGTTCATCCACATAATCATTGAAACATGTATTTATTAATAAGTGGTGCAGTATTTATTTAAGATAGAACATAAAAAATCAGGTAAGAATTGTTTGCATAATATATATGGAAATCAACCTATTAAAGTTGTTCAAATATTGGACAGAGCCAGAATATAAATTACACGTACAGTTTAAAAATTACAGGAAATCATATTATAAAGAGCACTAAAGGCCACTTGTGGAATAGTTGTGTTCCCGTGTAAGCCAGAATGTGAAGAAAGCCTACTCGTAGCACGGAGACAAATTCAGGGAGCAAGGCACCGGAATTCTATGCCATAAAAGGGGGATTAAAGAAAAATACAACCCAAAACCAAATGCAATGGATTCATGTCACTGGAAACCTTAATTTGTTCTTCAGAGAATGGATGTTTTCCATTACTGCTATATTAGAAAGAGAGAGAGAGAGAGAAAACAAAGAACAGCTCATCTCATCCAAAGCAAGGTAGAAATCATTTTGTCTCTTTTAAACAGGGAAGGATTGACAAATCTGATTATGTCTGTCTGTCTTTCTGAGGTGATTTTTCAGTGTGGGATGGAGCCTACCTCACCTTTCCAAAAACAATCTCCAACGCTTGACAAAATGGCTGCCCCGAGTCTTGGAACTTGACCCACTACCAGGCCTGTCACCCATCAGGAGCTATTTGGAGGGCTGAGACGCCCTCATCTGCCCTGGAAATGTATTCAGAAGGCTAAAGAAAGGCCCAAGTGTCAGGTGAGGTTGGCCTCCACTGGGAACCTTGGTCTTTGAACATCAGGAGAGAGGCACACACCTGTTCTGAGTGTTCTGCTTTCAGAGGATGCTTTTGAAGATTAAACCTGTTTCTGTAGGATTTCAAAGCCCTGATATAAAGCTACAGTGTAGAGACAAGAGGCCAGAGTCAACAGAAACATGGATACATTTGAACTCATTTCGTTAAAACCAATGACCGGAGCTCCTTGGGGGCAGGGAACAAGGGATGCTTGAGGGATTATCTGTAGCCTCACCAAACTCCAAGGGCTAAGGATTCCAACATGAGCCAGGTGGATGATGCATGTGGCATTGGTTCACACACTGACTGCTGGATGGTGAAGCCACTCAAGAACGGGCAGGGCCTGCTGATTCCCAGGTGGAGCATCTGACCCGGGAATCACGTTTCTCTCCAGGGAACTAGTGGGCCTGTTACCATGTTACTGAAAAGCTGACAGGGCACAGGAGGGCAAACACTGTGGACAGCCACAGGCATGATTTTCCATTGATCTTGGAGACTTGGGGAAGGGCATGAGCTTTGGAGGCATTGGTTAAACCTCAGCTCTTCCTCTTAAAATGTGTGACCTTTGGCAAGGTTCTTTCCTGCTCATCTCTAAGATGGGAACAATAACATCTAAGTCATGGCGTTAGAACTCGAAGTGCACGGAGTTAAGGGACAGAACTACTGTGTGGCATGCAACTCATAAAGAGAGCTTGGGAAAAGTTTCTCTTCCCTTCACTGACTTCAGCCTTGTGGGCAGAGGGAAAGAATGGAATATTGAAAAAAAATATGCTCCCATTTTTCATCATTACCATTAAGCATCAAAATGTGGTTGATTTGACAAGTCTAAGAGGAATTACAAATATATTCCTAAGTCCCAGGCTAGGCTTTAGGCTGCTTAATTCTAAATTCTAAGTCACTCTTTGCTTATTCTTCTATAGAGCCCATTTTTAACTGTGTCAAAAGCCATTATTTCCCCCCAGAAACTTATATTAATCACAGAACAGTGATATTTGAAGGCTAAGGAGACTTAGGTAGGATGACAATCCTTAAAATTACTGGATCAACCAAGGCCATCCAAGGACTTAAAAACTGTTCTTATAGACAATCTTTTAGGAGCTCAGTCTGACTCAGGAGAACTGAACATCCTGCCACTGGGTTTAGTAAGGGCTGCCAGGGTGCCCTGCCAAATTCTGGTGAATCTATCCCAAGCATAACACAGATTGAAACCAACCATGGAAATGCTCACTAGAGCCAAGAGAAGCCTGTTTACTTAATGAAAGAACTTCCTACTTACGCAAACCTAAGATGTCTTAAGTTGAATCGTGTGTGTCTTTGTAGCTTTGGGTGAAGGCAAAGCCTTGACGTGAGCTAAGGTGGAGCATTCTCTGGGACAAAAAGCAGGAGGGACCAGTGTGTGCTCACGTGGGACCAAGAGATCCCAGCACTAGGGGACGCCTTTAGTAGAACTGGCAGCCTGGGGGCCACATAGGTCCCAAAAGAAATCACATCACATTTCTTAAAATCAAGCTCATAGAGGTTTTTTTGGAGGAGAAATTCTGTTAAATTGGCTTAGAAAGGAGGCTGCAACTTGAGGCGTGACTCTGACGCTAAACCAGTTCCAGTGAGGTCCAGAGAGCTGAACCAGTCCAAGCTGGACAGTTCAAGGAGGGGGAGAAAAGTGGAGAGGTCAGAAGAATGGAGGGGCAGGTGCGTGTGAAGTACTGGCTGCTTCTTCCTTCCCTCTCTCAACTGCACATAGCAGTAGGGAGTTTTGCTAGGACTTCTGAAGACAGAAGGAGTTTGGGAGAAGGAAAAAATGTCCTCTTTTAAGGCCTGGGATGGGGTCCTTAGTTATCTTCCAGAGGTGGGAAGGGAGAAGTGGCTGATTTAGCAGGTGTTCAAGGGGACTGGGCAGCTCTCGTTCATCTTCTGGGCTCAACAGGAATATTTTGTTCTCACTGTTTTCATTTCAAGCCCTTTTATTTTTTGAACTCCAAAATGTGGACCAGGGGTTGGAGGTCCTAGCTCCTGGAGGCACCCTTCCACTCAAGCACTGGTTCATTCACTGAGAGACCTAGTGTAGTTCTATTTGCTTTTATCTAAAAGGAGAGAGGGCTATTCCGGGGGGGGGGGGGGGGTCAAAGTCTCCTCTTGCTCTGACAATGTAAGAATCGATGAACTTTGTTTCTTTGTACCCTTTGGTAATAAGAAAGCAAAACACTAGCCACAGTCTTCCTATAGGGATGCTGAAGTCGAGGGTTGTTAAAGGCTGGGGACAAATCTCCCTGGGGAGGGCTTGGACAAACGGTAACTCCTTCTTCTGGATGTTCCCTGACCATTGCTTGGAGGTTGTTTGACATCCATCATGCCATGGCCTGACTTTAATTGATGAAACCACTAGTCCCCTGATATTGCATTATTCCTGCTATTTGGTTTTATCTTCTACAAATCATCCTTTGAGAGAATGGTGCAATATCTGATATCCTGTATCTCATCATCCATGGACTGCCATGGCCCAGCCAGTGGGATTCAACAGTCTTGCTCTCTGTTGGTATAAACCTCTTCCTCATTTTGAAGGAAAAAATAAGCATTTTTATTTGTAGAGCTACCCTTATTTAGAAAACAATTATAAGACTGCCTGGTTTTGTCATGTGATAATTGGTATTATACCTCCACCACTCTTTACCTGAAGAAGATTTTCAGGTGTAAATTTAGAGCTCATTAGTAATAGTGACGACGGAGACAATGGAGGCCACATACTGACCAACAACAACGAGCCCCTGGTAGGGAGAAATCATTGTACAAAGGGCTTTATATCTTTATAGATTGTCTCACTGGAAGATCAAAACAGGCCAGAGAAGTAAAAAAAAAAATGTCTTAAAACTCAAATTTTCAGCCAGGTCATCTCTATATCCTTCCCACCTCTTCGATGTTTTCATTCCTGGTTTCCAAACACGGAAGCTGTGCAGGTAAGCCTGGCTCCTAACATGTCCCAAGCCTGGGCATGGGTGAGGTGTTGCCTGCTGCCCTATTTAGGGTGCCGTTGGCTCAGTTTTGAATAGTGTCATGTCAGTAACATAAGAACATTAGATTGATTTGGATGTGAAGAAAGGACTTAGTCTTTTTAATAGTTCATCCTGAAATAAGCAAGCCTTCAAATACAAGTGAAGTCATGGGGCAAATTCCTTAGGATGCCCAGGTTTCAGAAAGCAAAGAAAGTCCTTGTCCCCTAGATGCCTTGGGAGCATAGTCATAGAAACCAAAGACCAACTAGGTGGTGTCTTCTGGGGAAGCAAAGGGTTGGGGAGAGATGCAAGTGTGTTTGGAAACACTGTCCAAAGTACAGTTGACATCTTAGACCACTGAACACATTTCTTCTCTTATCCCAGCAGGTTTTGCAGGTTCTCACAGGAAACAGTTGAAAGAGATGTTGTACCATAAGCTTTTCTTGTTCAAGCTGAGATGGAATTAGCTCAGCTCCTTGCCTAATCTCAATCTTGATAAGGATTTGGAGAGAAGGCGAAAGTAGGCTTTTCCAAGAATCTCCTTCAGATACGCCAGAACCTCCTTCTGGCAAGGCTTACGTGGAGCTATGTGTGTAAAGTCCAACTCATTGAACCCAAACTCAAAATTCCCATTCAGCCCACTCATCCTTCCTTGTGTTGATGGGGTCCTTACTATTTTTTTTTTTTTTTTTTTACCGGGAGGTACTGGGGATCGAACCCCGGTCTCTCCGTATGTTAGACGGACGCCGAACATCTTGAGCCACATCCGTTTCCCTCCTTACTATTTTGATGCAGAATTTCTGCTCCGCTGTCCCGCCAAGCTCAACACCCCACTGCTTCCAAGCTAGGAGGCATTCCCATCTGTATGGAGTTGTCTGCAGGAATGAAATCACTTATTTTCCATTCCTGGTAGGTGCTGTTTCAAGGGACCTCTGATATTTGAGGCCACCATGCAAAGCTTTTCGAGAACAGCAACTGTGGTTTTCTTTTTTGTAGATTCCCAATGCCTCATATAGAAGGGTGCTTAATAAATCTTGTCAAATGACTAGGCAAATGGATGTTTCTTTGTTCACACATTACAGTGGCATGGGATTATGAGAATGGTCTTGGCACCTTGTGAGTAGACCCTGTTGTATTAGGTTTTACTACAGCTAATTGTTCCCTCAATTTAGTGTCTAGAGGCTGCTTGCACCAAACAGGTATTGTTTACATAATTATTGATTAATTAACTTGTTTTGGTCTAGAGTATACCTTGGGGTTTTCTAGTGATATTTTCAGGAAAACCAAGGCTTCATAGTATCAGTGTCATGTCCAATAAGCATAAACTCTCAGTTTTTAAAACAAATATAGTTAGGGTGGAACTTCCTCAATTTGATGTTTTTTCTTTTCTTCCCACAATTTTTCCCCTTTAAACATTTGTTGTTTGCTTGTGTTCTAGAACTTGATTTAAAAACTCACACTCAATCTCAAGAAATTTTGTCTTAGCCCAATGGAATCACTTTCACCTACATTTGGGAAGTTAATTTATAGAATTCACTTTAATCCTGCTAAAATAGGATCCTTAACATTTTTCATATACCATATTGTGACACATGGAGAGCTGAATACATAAAATGGGGACATAGTTTTAGCTGAAACTATGCTCCTAGTTTTTATGATGGAATGAATATGTCATTATTTCATGGAGTTATGCCAAGACTACTATAATTTCCTGAGCAAGCTTCAGAGCCACTGGTGTATCTGAAGGAATATAATCTTGGAAAGTGCTGTTAACCAATTATGTGGATTATTCCATCACGCTGTTTCTTTGTCTGACCAAGGATCTTTGTGGATGCACACAGTGTTTGCCCTTGTAACTTAAATTCAATCCCAGGCCCTGAATTTCTGCTTCATCAATGCCAACCCTGTTGCTGATGCAGTTTGTGGCAGGAAATTCAAGCAGGTTTGATTTGCTTCTCTGGAATACACATGTTTATCTTTTAAAGGAATATTGAAGCAGAATTCTTCAAGAATATCATTTATCTTTTCTTCGTTTTTTTAGACAAGAAATACTAGCTTTTAAGAATTCTATCATTCATTCTTTCATGAGACATGCACGTTGACTGTGTCTAGGCTGATGAAGACACCTTGCTGGGTGGTGGACACTCCTGGTACCCAAGACAGCCCCAGGCCCTGCTATCATGGCCTTATGGTCCAGCGGGGAAGCCAGATGACCCACGTGCAGTTTGGGAAATCATAGGAGCTTCCAGCCTTTCTAGGTTATAAAGGGAACCTAAGGCAGTTTCTCTAACTTTGGAGTCTAAGATAACTTGCTTGAGAAAGAGAAGCCACATACTTCTGAGGAAGAACTCCATGGATTTCCCTGCAAATGCATCTATTTATAAAATACTGAGGCTAGTCGGTTCTGCATGAATATTAATAAAATTAGAAAGAGATAATGGATGCACATATGGAGAAGTTGATTCATTCTCCATTATTTCTTTCCCTTTTCTTTGTATACATAAAGGAGAACGCAGTGACGCGTTAGGTGGTAGGCAGCTCAATCGTTTCTGGTGAGTCTAGGAATATCGGCTATAAGAACCGAGCCCTCATGAAGGGGCACAGTGTTTCTTAGATCCCCAGCAGCACTTTCAGTCATACTGAAGGGAGTGGGGAGCAGGACCAAATGACCTAAGGGAAATTCAAATGGCTCACCAAAGGGAAGGGGGCTTTGTGTCTGATGTGTTTCATATTGGACTTCAAGGTCAACACCCATCCATTCGTGGGATCCTCCATGTAAAACTCCCTTTCTACCGCTCAAAATGCCCTCCCTTGGCCAGTGACTTCAGACTTTGGTTGTAAGTTCCCAAAACCCAGGGTCAAGCCTTAATAATTTCTGTATTCTGAACCTTTTTCCTGGTTCCTTTTGACATGTGGGTTGAAAGGAACCAAGCTTTGGGAACTAGCTCCTTTCTTCAAAATAGGACAGGACCCCGGCATAAGAGAATGATGAAGCCATCAGTCAGATGTCTGACATAGCTACTGTCTCTCTTGACAAGACTGTGATGGAAGATGTCAGAGGCATTTGCAGGTAGACATCTGTTTGGACCATTTTAGTCATCTTGATGGTCACCATGTCAACCACCCACAACCAGGGTTTAGATGTGTGAAATGATAAGGACAATAATACTGTGGTATAGTTATTTAGGCAATCCAGCCCAAGCCTAGCAGAAACCTTTCCATTAAAATTTTTCAGAGAGTAGCAATGTCTCCTAAGAGGCCACGGGGTGGCTTGTGCTCAGTATTAATACTTATACAGTAGGGTAGTGCTCGCCAGGCTGTCTGCTTACATTTTAGCTGGTCTTATAACTACATGTAGTTTTAGTATTTTCTTATAAAAAATCTAGAGGAGTAAAATTGGATGGTTTTGGAAATTTTTCTCAGTTGCATAACAATAAATGTTGTAGCTTGCTTGTATTATTTTTTTCTGGATCTAAAATACATTGCATCAAGTGAGCATGTTTTGCAATAAAAGCAGACATGGCCCTCCTACTCAATAAACTATGCCATGGGTACTTCGCACAAGACATAGAGTACTGGCATCTTGGCACGATTTCCAGGTCCCATGGTAGAAGTGGCAGAGGGTGGTGAAAGGACACCATGACAGGGAGGGAGTCAGCAGCCTGGGCTTTGAGTCTTAGCTCTCCACTAGACACTGAGTAACCTCAAGCTCATCACTTAACGTGAGCCTGTGGTTTTTTAATTTTGGAAAGGAGGACTTGGACCAGATGATGTCAGTGTGCCCTCTTGGCTCTAGTTTCTCTACTTTAAGCATCATGGTGAGGAATGTGAGTTGGAACTTCATTTTGAAGGCACTGAACTTAACTCCTGTGCAGAGTGGCACCCCACTTCTGATAAGTTTCGTTATCTTTGGCTACATAGATTGGGAACTATTTTAACTTGTGTGTGTGTTTTCTCCCCACCGTTTTATAACTCATCAGAAATGCTACACTTAGGATTATCACCACCTTTTACAGATAAGGAAACTGAGGCACAATACCAGACAGTGGTAGACCAAGTGAGGTCCCTTTAAGAGCTTTTAAGTGGTTTTGCCAGTTTTTCTTTAATAATAAAATTTTAAAATTCTTACTATTGGAGATTTGATGACTATCTCACTCCTTTCCTAACATAAGCTCAGTAGGCAACCTCGCTGATGGGCAATGAGTTTCTGATGAGACGATTGTTCCCTTGCTTTAGAAAGCAGTTAGTCATTGGAGTGTTTTAAACGAAGGGGCAGTGATCCAGATAGTAACTTAAACTCCTGTCTCTGCTCACCAAACCAAAACCAAAACCAGCCACTCAAGCAGACAAATAGCACAGCTCGTCAATTTCTCCCTGTACTGGTCCAATCGTGATTAAAAGTAAGAACAGCAGATAGAGTGTGTATCCTAGAAGAGATTAGTGGTACCATTTATATAGTGTAAAGTCATGCAAACCATGCTTAGAAGGAAGCGGCTTCACTGCGGTGATGTGGGGAGGAGAAAGGCCGTGACAAGCCCCTGCCCGGGCAGGGGGCCGCCACGCCATGCATGCATTTGATGCGGCCACTGGTGAGCCCACTGGTAAATTGTGGGTGGGCGAGTGTGTGAGTTGTACAGAGTCTGTCTACATTACCAGGTGGAGTCAGCCGGTGACCCCTGTTAAGTGGGCTTTTTGGAAGGGGTCCATATTGAGTCAGAAATCCCATCCCCCGTGGATGACAGAGGCATGGAGCCACTGGGAGTGAAGGGGTCCGTGTCTGTGTCTGTCTCCCCCTCGGCAAGATACCGCTTCTCCCTCATCCAGCTCGACCCCCCGCTGGGGCCAAACATGTAATCGTCTCTGTCCTGGGAGATGCTGAAGCCACTCGGAGACCGTTCCAGCTCCTCGTGGTTGACGGACATCAGGGACAGGGGTGTGTCGCTGTCCCTCGTGAGGCTGCGTCTCTGTCGCGGGGAGATGTGGTCCAAGCAGGGGCCGGGCAGGTCGGCCTGGGAGTGGTAGCTCACGCGGGAGTCCAGAAACGTCAGGATAGGCAGGACGGTGGGCCTCTCTGTGTACACGGTTGCAGACGAAGCAAGGGTGGCCTGAACCTTTCCAGAACTGGGTCCCCCATGGGGCAGGTTCACGGGGTCGTGTGCAAAAAACCCATAGGGGCCAACTTTGTCGATGGGCAGCTGGTGGAAGCTGTAGGGGGGCTCGGGGGGGCCTGTCTCAGAATAGTTGCAGATGATGGTTTTCAAATCAGAGTACCTGTTCTGGTCTTTCCTCTCCACCTCCGCTGGCGAGGAGGTCCCCTTGGTCGGGTAGTATTCTGTGACCTGCACCTGCAGCCGCTCCATGTGCTGCATGTGCATGTCCACGAGGAAGTCGAGCTTCTTCCCCATATCGTGGACCTGGAAAATGCAAGGAACCAGGAATTACTGCTTGCCCTTGGAGTTGTTAGTTGTTGAGAGGAAACACCATAGCATTTACTTTCCAGAAGGGAAGAGAGTTCTTGCAAGTCACAATAATAAGAACTACAGCTGATAATTTATTTTATGCCTTCCACATGTGAGGCAGCGAGCATGGATATTAGTGCAAATCTAGACAAGGGCTTTCCAGGAAGCAAAAGCTGGGAGCAGAGAGGTGGCTTGAGGACAAATGCTACTAACTGTCTTTGTCTCCCAGGAGACGAAGTGGCCTTGCTGATGCCATTTGGGTTGAGAAGTGGGAGTTCTTGACTTGGGAACATTTGCTGAGTAGCAAGAATTGTCCTTCTCAGAACTGGAGACCTAGGGACTTTGGGGGTCAGTGGAAAAATGCATCGAGATAAACGGCATCTACTCTCGTCCACGTAAAGTGGGAACTTACTTGGATCTTGAGTGTGTACACACAACGGTGTGCCCATCTGTGAGTGCAGTGTTCTCTCCCCGACGGCTCCTAACTCAGGTCTTATCGTGCCCTTATACCGATGAGGATACTCACACAGAGCTAGGTGAGGGCAGAGGTGAGAGCTGTTACGGATCGAATCGGGTCCTGTGGATGTGAGCCCATTTCTAAATAGGACCTTTGAAGATGCTATTAGCTAAGATGAGGCCAAACTGAATCAGGGTGACCCCAATACGACTGGAGTCCTTATATGCAGAGGAAATTTGGATAGGGAGGCAGATGGGGAGAGAGATGGCCAGGTGACCAGGCACAGGTGGAGTCACGGATCGCTGGCAGGCCACCACCAGGTTACAGACTTCTGAGAGAGCATGGTCTGCCAACACCTTCTAGCCTCCAAAACTGTGAGGCAAGCAATTCCTGTTCCTTAAGCCAGGTAGTCCCTGGTACATTGTTACAGAATCCCTGACAAAGTGGGACAGTGTCCCAGCCTTGATAACAGCTAATACTCACCGAGCAGTTAGTAAGTATCTGACACTGATGCGCTTTGAATATTAACCCATTTAATTTCCCCAGTTACCCTGTGGAGTGGATACTATTATCATCCCTGTCTTAAAGGTGAGGAAACAGAGGCACAGAGAGGGAAAGTGACTTGTCTCAGGTCAAAGACCTCATGAGTGGAAGAGCGGAGATTATGAATTAAAATTTAAAAATGAAAAAATGATATTCTTGATATACCAAAAAAGATTAATTACTCAAATTTTCTCTTGCCTCTCCTGCACGAATCCAATTTTGGGTTATGAATAAAACAAAAGGGTTGATATGACGCCTAGAGGGAGATGGCAGTGCCACTTATCTATGGAAAGTTAGTTGGCGCATGCTAAAATATAAGCTGTTTGAGGACACGAGAGGGGGGCTGCATGGGCTGCTGTGGGCGGGTGGGTTTCGCAGCCTGCCCTCCTCCAGGCTTCTTCACACAGGGCACCCACTGACGTGGACTTTGAGGGAAGGAGGACTAAGGACATAGGAAATGGGGAAATGGAAGCCATTCTGTTTAAGGCAATGCCGTGAAGCACTTATTATAATGCATCTGTACACACTGTTTCACTTAGCCCTCTTAGTAATCCTGCATGAAAATAGTAGCTACCACTTTATTTTATTTATTTTTTACCAGCTACTGTTCTAGGTAGTTTACCATGCTTCAGTTTACTTTGTCCTCATAGAAACCTTAGGGCTATTAAAATCCCACATTGTAAGGATGAGGAAACCAAGGCTCAGAGTAGGCAAGTAATTGCATATGATCACACATTCAGTAAGTGTTAAATCAGCGTTTTAACTTCAACACCCTTGTTCAAATGGCAGAAAGTATTACTCAAGTATGTTATCTCCCCGTGAAAAACTGGCATGTGGAAATAAATTCTATATACTTGCATTTGGGTGGGGCCAGGGAAAGACCTACCTGTCGTTCAACTTTTACAAATTTCCCCATCATACTTTGGTCTTCAATTTCTGATGTGGATGCTCGGGCTACATACGGTTCATTCCTAGGAAAAAGCCAACAATTCTTTGAGATCACCATACCCCTTTGTGCATAGCAAGGTCATTCCAAGAAGGTGGCCTTGGCCCATGGAGCTGTCATTGTCACTTCATACCACTGCAGCCTGGAAGAAGCCCACTCAACTCTGGAGGAACATGTGAACCAGGAGAAGCCAGCATTTTCCTGACTTCAACACTGGTATCTCGTGCTTACTTCCACCGCAGGAAAACTGGAAGCCAAATATTAAGCTGCTATTCAGGTACCTTGGTGTCAAAATTAACAAAGAACCTAACTGTGCCTCGGGTGTTTAATTCCTTTCAGTTAAATCCCTTTGCTTTGCCGTCTCTGCTGCGTGAGGGCTTCTCCTCTGAGGGTGTGTGGGAGTGGTAGGAAGGGTGTATAATCTCTGAACTTCTATAGAGTGGGTGTAAATATTTCACCTGACCCATTCTGTTAAGAATGGAAGACAAATGCTGAATCTGGAAAATGATGCAAAAAATGATGCTGGTGAGTGACGGGATTGAGACGTGTGCTGCATTTGTCCTTCTCAGAACTGGAGACCTTTGGCTATGCACAGTTAATGCCTGCCTAAATTCCAGTTAGTTTTAATATTTTAATGTTTTATGTAGATGCAAATTTTCAGGGAGCCTAGGTATTGCTCAAAATCAATAACGTTGGGCACTTTCTAGATAGTTGAATTTTCTCTCTCCTAAGCTACTATCTTCTGCTAAATCCCCAACATGTCTTTGGCTGAAAAGTCTGCAATTAAAGGAAACTGGTGTCCTACCTGCTACATCCAGCCAACCATTGTGTTTTCCTTGGCACGCCCAGTGTTTTAAAACACTTAGGGCATCTTAAAAATGAGGGATTTCCCATCAAAATCCAGATATTCAACTTTTCTGGACAAATTGAAGGTCCTTATTTCTAAAATTAGCAACAACAGCACAGAGTAACTGTTACCTCCTTTAGTTGGGGAATGTGCCCTCTAGGTCCCCATAGTCCCGACCACCACCACTTCCTATTCCATCCCCAAGACTGAGGCCCACGAGTCATTGCGTTTGATCATCCTGTCTTCTGTGCTCTCGCTTCTTTGATAAGAGAGTTAAAAGAAGGTGGGTCATATTGCTTAACCCCAAGTCCTTTCACTCATTTATGTTACTTGCTTGGCAGACATTTGGGAAGAAAGAAATGTAAATCCAGACAGTGGACTTTCTAGTAGAGGAGAATTTTAAAACCACTTTTGGAGAAAGGAGAGCTACTTGGTTTGGTGTTACCTTGCCATCGGGGCCTGACATCTGACACCATTCCCTGGTTTTGTCCTGGGAAGAGGACCAAACTCAATCAAACTCCTGCCCCAATCAAACTCTTCGGTTTACTCTTATTTTATAATAAGGAAACTAATGCAGTTATTTTCATTTTCAATGGTCATGAAAAGGAGAATTGCCCACATGGTCTGGGAAGAGGGGCAGTAGTCAGTCTTTTGACCAGAGACTTTTCAAATGGTCACACAGCAGAATAAGCTTCAACTCGTTCTCTTCATTTTATTTAGGGGAATGGCAACATCTGCCAGCCACAAAAGAACCAAAAGAACCAACTTGAGAGTCGGAGATGGGGCTGCTCGGCTGGCTTTGGCACCATGTCCACAAGCCCCACCTGGGAGACTGCTGGGATGGGTAGGTGAAGGCAGCCCCTTTCTGAGACTTCTTATGTTTTGGAGTAGTTGGAGGTCCAGGAGTGAAAATCATATCTATTCTGAAAGAGAATAAAAGAAGAGAGAACAAAGAGTGGGGCATTAAATTACACAGTTATGTTTTCAGAGGAAGCAAATAATTCTTAAGTCAGGTATGGGTTTGGTGGACTATGTAAGGTAAGCTGGGGGAGGGGAGCAGAGGGGGAGATCCAGATTATAACCTCAATATATCATCTTTTTTTGTTTGTGATACTGAGAGTATCTTTTCATCACAAAGGAGAGGGAGGTAGACACCACCAAGACAGGGTGGGAGTTGCATTGTGTTATTTCTCATAGGAAATGTCTACAAGCCTATCTCATCCTCCAGCTCTTTCATTCATCCTTAAAATATCTAGTTAGGAAGTTTTTACTACCAAACCCTAGGCTCCATTTTCAACTGTGTAGATGACTGCTGTTCCATGGAATTCTCTGGCCATTGGAATGATGGCTCTGATACTAGCTCCTGCACCCTGCTTCCATTTCTGTGTGAGGCACCAGCTTCTCATCCGTTCACTGCAGAGCACAAGAGGAGAGAAGCCTCCCTGTGCATGCAGGGCTGGAGTTGGATTCGGGGAGTGGAGGTGGGGAGGAAGACTCATTCCAGGCCCAAGACTATTAAGACCAGAAAGAGCCATAGATCTCCTTCTCCTCTCTGGAATCCCAGCTGTTCCTCCAGGGACACCACCACGTCCTAAATCACCCTTCCCTTCTCCCAGGTCCACCGAGATCTCAGCATGGCTGGGGATATGCAGTCAGTCAGCCTGGCAGGTGACCTACAACCACAACTCATAGAAACACATTTGTCTGATCAATATAAAAAACGATGACAGTGTAATGGTCCCCTACATACACATTAAGATTGGCTGATATTTTAGTGGCTACAGCATAGACATCATGCTTCCTCCCACAGTCTCTCAGAGAGCCATACATGCATAAAGAGCAGAATTTTAGGCTCAGAATTCATTCACACATCATTCATTCGCAGGCACTGACCACTGTGTGCCTGCCGCTCTCCTAGGCAGCTGATGTTGGCAGTTGATCCCAGTTAGGGCTAAACCAAGGTCATGAATCTCATCCCTCCAAACCAACAGCACTGCTGACTTCCAGCCCATTTGATGTGATGGTCCTGGTAACTTTGCAGGACACCTCAGTGGGCAAATACGATTGAAGAGAGGAAACCAAGGCCTGGGGGAACTCATGTCAATGTGAAACCTCAACAGGTTACGGGATAAACCCCAAAGAGGACTTTGCTTTCCTATCAACCAGTTCCATGACTTTTGACATCACACAGCCCTTTATTGTTTTAATGACTTTTTCTTTATAAAAGGATATTTTTATAATTTATTAAAGATCTGATGAATCAAGAAAGTAGAAAAAGGAATAAATGACATATGGATTCATCACCTCAATTTAGCCTCTATAATTCCTTGGTAGAGGTCGTCCTATTCCTTCTCCCTAGGCCTCCTATGTGTACATGTCATGTGTATTTCTGGGTAAATAAATGTGTACATTTTTGTAATCATATTGTACATATATATTTGTGAATATCATTACAAAATATATGTGTGCAAATATATATACAAACATATATATTTGAGTGTATTATTTATAATCATATCATGCATATATATGTTCACAAATCACATAATTTTTTATCTGATCATATACTGTATCTAAACATCAGTTGATGACACATAACTTCTAAATGTGAGCAGGCACCTTTTCTGAAGCACTCCTTCTAACTGAGGAAATGTGGTGTATCAGAGAGCACAGCGGTTGTGTAGCCATCCTCACCAGGTTTGGCTCCCGGCTCTGCTACCTACTAGCTGGGTTATCTAGGGCAGGTCCTTTGCCCCTCAAGCTTCTGTCCCCTTATCGGCAAAATGATGCCTAATACAATAACTCATGGGGTTGTAAGGGATTAGATGCCTCCGTGTAAAGAACCAAGGTGCTCAGTAAAACTGGTGGCAATTATTAACTGGACATTGATGTATCTCCATATTTTTAGTATTATAAAAACACTTGGGGAACATTTTTGTTCTTATAATGTTCCCCCTGCATTTTGGATTCTTTCTGTTTGCTTCCCACTTTAAGTTCATGTGGCTTCAATTCCTGAGGAGCCGGGGGACTGTCTTACCTTGTCTGAAGGTACTTTATCCTGGACAGCATGTCAAGATGGCCTGCAGAGTACTGCTCAATCACGTCCTTCACGTCGTAAGGCCTCAAAGTCTCCTTGAATTTTTTTTTATAGAGGCGGAATTGGAGAATTCTGCAAGGTAGCACAGAGGCATTTGTGAGTCATGGGTAGAAAGTGAAGGGCTAGCAAAATCAGGGGCAGGGGGGAAAAAGAACCAAAGAGAAAAAGAATTGATGGGGAGCACTGCCAACTCCTGGTCCTAGTTCTGCCTTACAGGACAAAGCTGGCTAGTCCCTCTCCTTCTCGACCACTGCCCTTCAGACTCTTGAATGATAAGAAAATGGTGGTAACAAGAGTTAATATTTACTGAGCGTTCATTACATGCCAGGTACTGAGCTGCATGCTTTATGAACAATCCGGCTAACAGATCAATTTCTAGATGGTGAAACTGGGGCTCAGCCAGCATCAGCATCTACCCAGGGCCATCTCGCTAATCATGTCAGAGCTGGTCCTCAGAGCCAGGTCTGTGTGCCAGCAAGACCTATGTCCTTCTTCACTGTCTCCCCCTTGCTATTGCAGGACAGCTGACGTAGCTCCTCCTTCTCTCATTATCCTATTTAGTTCTCCTGCTTGTGAGCTCCTGGGAAAGAAATGCTAGTTTCTTTTCCCTGCTTTGTCTCAGGCTTCTTGGAAAGCAGGCCACCCCAAACTGGAAGGTGAGGTCAAATCCTCATCTCCATCTTTCTGGGACCCAATAAAACCACCAAGCTGGCTGATGCTCCCTGAGAACCCATCGTAAGGTTTACTCCTGCTGAGCACAGTGTCAGTTCAAACCCCTGATCACAAGTCAGGGTCTGGAAGCCAGAGCTCATCCCAAGCCTTCGCTGCTCGTTATGGTGCATTCAGAGCCATTTTGTTTGTCAGAGCCCATTGCTCCAGCTGTTGAACAGTATTTTGGCATATTGGTTATGTCATCCAATATACTTACCATCCCTCCCAGCTTTGTGTCATTTTATAAGCCTGCCCTAAATATTGCTCCATCTAAGGTAGGGCAAACTATGGTCCTTGGACCAAACCAGTCTGCTGCCTGTTTTTCTAAGCGAAGTTTCATGGAAACACAGACACACCCATTCGTTTATGTATTATCTATGGCCCCTTTTGTGCTACAGTGGCAGAGCTGAATACTGGTAATGGAGCCTGCATGGGACACGGAGCCTAAAATACTTCCTATCTGGCCCTTTAGAGAAGAGGCGTTGCCCTCTGAACTACAGCCTCAATACAAATGCTAGAATGGACAGGGCAGAGGTCAGGGCCAGGGAGCATCCCAGCAAAGGCCTCCCCCAGGCTGACACATCCGCTTGTTTTCTTTGAATGGGATTATCCACGAGTTAGTCATCCAGGTAGCTCTGTGCTCTCATCCAAGCCATACTGCCATCATATTGGATGTGACAGGGTCATGAGAAATAGAGTTAAAAGCTTGGCTTAGGTCCAGATATCATAACACTGGTATATTTCCCTCCTCTATCAGACTGGGAAACTTGCTGAAAGTATCATGACTAGTTCTTGGAGAATCCAAGTTAGTTTTTAGAAATCACTGCCTCCCTTTTGAGTGTTTACCAGTCCATAGCCTTATAAAGTTTTCCTTAAGTAATAGCATACTTTGATTTTCCTGCAGAATTCTAAAGCAAAACAGAAAGAGCCAGGGTGGATTGATTATAGCTTCCATTGACACAGAAAAAAAAACCCTATCATTGATTATCTTAAAAAAAAAAAAAAAAGCTAATTAAAAGGAACTAAATGGATTAAAAAGCAGCAGAAGAAAAAATATTTTGAGTAAGCAGCTTATCAAGGAAGACAGCCCCATGTCAATACTCCACTCCCCTGATGCCTTTTTTAAAATAAATGGGAGCCGCAGGGCAGTTGGAAACTATCAGGAGGCCTGGGGGAGAATTTTTGCAAAGAGGAGAACGAGAACCACGGGAAGTGGCTGGCCAGTGTAGGAAGCAGTGTTCCTTAGGCAGCAGCCGCCCACACGGCACTTCCCACGAGCGGACACTTTGAACTTGACTCAAGCGTTTCTTAAGGGGCTCCCTGCCCCTCCCTGCCCCCCTTCCCGCATGCCAAGAGCCCTTGGCCATTGCCTGTGGGAGCTGGGCTGGGTCCTGCGGAGGCACCGAGTGGAGTGGGGAGCGGGGAGCCTGACCTGACTGCTCGGATGGCGGCCTTCAGCGTGGGGATCATGTCTTCGATGAGGAAGTCGTTCCCGTAGCCCCTGTCTTCCGCCGTGGGGTCACCCGTCCCAGCATCTGGGAGGGAGACACTTGTCAACGCCAGGCCACAGAACTTGGAAAAGCTCGGGGCCCCTGTCACTGAGAGCCTCCCAAGCCGCTGGGCCAGTCAACCTCCACGTCTTCATTCCCACCCTGTGGAAACCACGCAGCGGTCTCCGGAGGGGAGGCCTTCACCCTTCTAACTGTCGCCATCCTGTTATCCAGAAGCCCGAGTCACAGCTGCCCGGATTCAGGACTGTCGCTGGGCGGGAGGGGGCTATAAGGGATGTGCCATGCTTCCGGGGCTCCCGAGGTGTCCCGAGGCTCAGCGAGGACACCACGGGCTTCACAGACAGAGCTGAGTGTGGATTCTCGCTGCCCGTCCCCACGCCCCTGAGCTTGGGAAGTCACATTCTGAGCGGCGCCCACCTCAGGGGGTCTTAGAGAGTGGGGTCGAGGGCCTGGGGGGCCACAGACCAAGGCTCCTTCTCCCTTTCCATAGGGGAAGAGGCTGCCGGGGGCCGCGGCTCACACAGCCCACGCGGTGGACGCCTCTTCCCACCCCCTCGGGGACGCCAAGGCCACGCTCTCAGATCACGCTGCACCTGCACCTCTCCCGCTTCTGGGCGGCCTCCCTGACCACTCCGGCCTCGGGGCCACCCGCAGGCCCCCGCAGACAGCCCAGGGTGCCACGTGACCTGAGCGCCCCGAGGAGGGCACTGAGGCCTCCCACCCGGGAGACGTCCAGGGAGGGCAGGGGAGGCACTGCTCTGCAGACTTGAGAGTTCTTCCGAGGGCAGAAGAGGGAGACAGGGGCAGGGAGCGGGGGCGGAGGGGACAGGGAGCGAGGGGAGAGGCGTTACCTTCAGAACTCTGCCAGAAAGCATAGGCTTTCATGCGGAAGGCCGTGCGGAAACGCTCTTTATTGTTTAAGCCAACAGGCTTTGGCTCTTTAGAAGGACTTTCTTCTATGGCATCTACATTCAGAGGGGTAAATAGCTTTCCTTTAGTATTGCTACCACGAGGATTAGAAAGGCGAACCCGATCCAAGAGACCCAGCTTTTGGCTACAAAATAAGCAAAAGTTAACAATTTTCTTCCTTCAGTGCAGGCTCTCGTCACGTCCCCTCCCTCCATAAAGCTGCCCATTCTCCTCCACACCTGAAGGGGGCAGTGCACCCACACGCTCGGAACAGGACCGTGCTGGGGTCCAATCCTAGCTCAGCAACTCACTAGCTCTGCCACCTGGGCCAGGTACTTAGCACACTAACTTCAGCTTCCCCGCACGCCTATGGAGCTTGAAGGAAGCACCTGCTTCACAGCATGGCTCCTTCTGTGGTCCTTTGTGCCACCCCATGGTGCCCAGATAGTGACTTAGACCAACACATTCTTCTAGGACATTCCTTGAATGGAACAGAATGACAGAAAGCAGGGGTCCCATCGGATGGCATCTGGGGGAGTCCGTGAGCTTGGATGGGAAAATGCACATCTTTAATTTGCTAACCTCAAACTGGAATTCTGCACCTCTTTCAATTTTGAATGGAGATAAGAAACCTCAGTAATATCCGAAATGCCTGGGCCTTTTCACAACGTAAATCACAGATCATTTCATACCCTATCTCAAGGTATCGTTTATGCTCATCGCTCTCCAAAATTATGTAAGTATTCGACCTGCCACTCGAGCTAGTCATTAGGCTCATTCACAAAGAAGAATATACTATGACATCTCAAATTTTAAAATATTTTAATAAGCATGTTTCAATGTAGTGTTTCCTTTGTGATCATAAGCATTTTGTCTCTGGGTTCAAAATGATTATTCTGAGAAGAGGCCCATGGACTAATACTGCCAAAAAAGTCCTTGGCACCCAAACCGGTTAATAACTCCCAACAGAAAGTTGCTCTGGTGCAAACAGCCCTCAAGCCTCCGCTGGAAGCCCAACTCCATGCCGTACCACCTGGCTGACCTCAGGCAAACCCACAACCTGTCTGAGCCTCAGTTGCCTCATCTGTAAAATAGGCGCACACATTCTCTGCCTCACCCGGCTGCTAGGAGATAATGGTTGCCAAGGATTGGGCAAAGAGCCTGGCACATAATGGGCACTCTGTGAATATTTTCTTCTCTTTATCTCTCAACTCCGGCCCTTTACCCTAAGGGCAAGGAATCGAAGTCCTTTTTGCCTGGCAAATTTCAGGGAAAGACGCATTTCACACAACAATATACTCAACTCCGCGGCTTCCTCTCCATCACCCAGCACAGGGCTTGGCGTGCACCACGGGCGAGTGGATCAGCTTGTTGAATGCCCAGCACTACACCTGCCAGCTCAGCCTCGGCCTGAGAAGTGCCTCGTGCCGGAAGCCGCTGATGCTGGGGCTGCAGAGGTGGGGCGTGAGTGCTCCTCCTGCCGAGCAGGTGCCTCACTGCCTGGGAGCCAGGTCTCCTCTGTTACGTGGCCCAACGACACTAGCTTCACAGAGGTTCTGGGAGTGCTGCCTGTGTCATATCTGCGACACTTCTTTCCCACAGCCTGGCATAGGGAAGGTGAATGAATATATGAATTCTATATGAAATATGCATGAGTACATGAATGAATGAATATATGAATGAACACTTGTTATTCCTGCCTCCTTCTGGATCACCCAGCACTGTTGGAGCAGTTTGCTTGAGGAACTCCATGAATAACCTGCCCAGGGTGTATTAAGAGAAGCTCCAGTACTCAGCAGTTCCATCTTCCAAAGTCTAAATTTTTAGAGCTGCTTTCCTGATTTGTACTAGATGAATGGCTATTAGGGCAGAGAAGTATTTCAGAGCCATGAGCTAAAAATAGTGGACAAAGCAGGAAGTCAACTGAACACATGGAGAAGGCTTTCCTAAACCATGAGCTCAGTAAACACAGGGATGATGGAGTCGCCTCTCGCCTCTCGGGGTCTCTTCCTTCTTGGCCTTTGGCTACCAGCCCTGCCGTGCCCCCAAGCAGATCCACCATATCCATCAGCACCACATGTCTTGCTCTGTCTTTCCCAATGATCCTCTTGCCTGCCTCTGCACACACAGGCCCTTCCTGGCCTCTCAGCTAGCCTCGTTCCTATGTGCCCTTTAAAACGGGGCTCAAGCAGCACCTCTGAAAATTAGGTGCTCCCTGTATACTCCAAAGACACTGTTTTTCTCTGTCACAGCATTTGACATACTGTGGGAAGACAGTATATTGTCACGTCTGCCTGCCCCCCGGATTATGCAATCCAGGAAAAGTAGCGACTCTGTCTGGTTGTCTTGGGACCCAGCACACCCCCTCCACACATCTGGGGGCTCCGTCGGTGACTAAGATCATAGGCGTTGGGACAAAACCCACCTGGGTTGAAATGTCCTGACAAACCTTGTGGCCTTGGGCACATAACTTATCCTCCCTGATCACCAGTTTCCTCACTTGTAAAATGAGGGCAATTAGTCCACATCTCGCTTACACTGAAAGGATTAAATGAGGTGATACATGTCAAGTGCGCAGCAGACTGTCTGAGATGTGGGACACATTCAATAAATGCTGGCTCTCACTGTTATCTAGGTAAATAATCCTCCTCCCACAGAGGCAGTAGAAGGTTCGCGACAGAGAAATGGATGGACAAAATTTCCTGGGCTACAAAAAAGTTTTTTTTTTTTTCCATGAACTGAAATGAGTTCTTGGGATTTAGATATTATTTTATGGTGCTTCTTTTTTTTTTAATTGCAATGTTTTTTTTAATTGGAAAACAAATATACAACTTGGAATGGGTTTGAGGCAAATTGTGCCATAAACAGATTTTCTTTAAGTGGCTAAACAAAGTTTAAAAAGCAAGTAACAATAAAAGAAAATGTTTCTGGTACAGGACCAGCAGTACAAAAAGAAAAATAGTGTATGAGTACCTGGATAATACACCCGTTTTGCAATAGTGCAACTTTAAGTACATATTGTTGACTGTCCATGGTCCACACAGAGTTACAACTCCACACTTCAACAACAACATGCTGACAGTCCCTAAAGAAAACTACTTAAAAAAAAAAAGGCATAACCCAGATGTTCCCTCATTTGACCAACTCCATCTAAGTTTAGATGTGCAGAAGGGTTAGATATATCCAGAGTAAGCCACATGCAACATGCTGCTTGATCATTTTTCTAAAATAAGGCTTCAGGACAATGACAGTAAGATAAAGGAAGAAAACATGGAGGAATGAAGTCCTAATTCCTATACATGCATATTCTTTTGACAGTAGAGGGAAAACTTTTACAGATAAGTTACAAACAAAGAAAAGGCAAATAAACAATTTTGTACGAGAAATTTAGCACATTCTGTACAACGTCTTTACTTTGCTTTGTACAAACTCTTCCTAGTTTACTTGACCATCACCATCAATATCTGCTTCCCTGATCATTTCATCAGCCTCTTCATCTGTTAACTTCTCTCCAAGGTTTGTCATCACATGGCGAAGCTCTGCTGCACTAACAGAGCCATTGCCATCCTTATCAAATACACGGAATGCTTCTCTAATTTCTTCTTCACTGTCTGTGTTTTTCATTTTCCTTACCATCATAGTCAGAAATTCTGGAAAGTCAATTGTGCCATTACCATCAGCTTCATTAATCATGTCCTGTATCTCTGCTTCTGTGGGATTCTGCCCAAGAGACCTCATTACAGTTCCCAATTCCTTTGTTGTATAGTTCTGTCACCATCCTTGTCAAATAGTGAAAAAGCTTCTTCGAATTCTGCAATCTGCTCTTCTGTCAGTTGGTCAGCCATGCTGCAAGCGCTACCGGTCTCCCAGACACCACCACACAAATGCTCAGCTCGCTAGCTCTGCTCTTTATTTATTTTTAAAAAAATTTTTTTATGTATTTTAAAAGATGCTTAGATTACATAAATGTTACACAAAAATTACAGGGATTCTCATGTTCCCCACCTCCCACACCTCCCACAACCTCCCACATAAACACCTTTCATTACTTGTGGCACGTCACCTGCAATGGATATACACATCCTGGGGCTTTGCCACTAAGCATGGACCATAGTTCACATCGTAGACCACACTCTCTCCCACACAGTTCTGCATGGTATATGCTGATGTAAAATGGCCTATATCTGTCGTTGTAATGTCACTCAGGATAATTCCCAAGTCCTGAAAAAGCCCTTGTATTACAGCTCTTTTCCCTTCCCTGCCCCGAAAGCGTCCAGTGGCCACTGGCTCCACTTCACTGTTGTAATTTCTTCCATTGCTTGAATCACAATATGTCTACAACAGAATACCATTAAGTCCACTCTAGTCCATAGCTCTTCCCCCAATCCTGAGGGGACTGGAATGGTGATGTTCACTCCATCTCCAAGTGAGAGGGGGCTTATATCCCATGTATACGGTGGATGGGATTATCCTGCCTGCAGCTGCAGGCTCTCTCCATTCCCTGGGATGGCCGTTGTCCATCGTCTCCTCACCAGATGACTTCGGTGAGTCCATTGGCTAGCTCAACTCTTAATGCTAGTCACAAAACACTGAAAACTGTTGTTGCACTCAACTTCAAGATAAGTGTATGAGAAGCTTAATTCCAGATAAACTAAGCAAGACAAAATTAATGGCAGCAACTTTGTCATGACTTGAAATCTCAGTGTAACTGCTGAATATTAGAAAGATAATGAGAGAGCTCTCTTGGTTCGATCTGTTCTGAGAGTAAGGATTTGCTTGTTTGGTATTCAAATGCTTTCCTGGAACCACCAACAGTCTGAATTGCTTTGCCCATGTTCACTTAATGCCCATTGGTCACAGATGTTGGTTTATAAGAGGTGGATGCAGACATTGCAGGAATCCAGATGCATGGGACACAATCCAGAAACCTCTGCTCTCAATTATTCACAGCCATTGTACCCAAGAGACTTAAGGAATTCTTCCTCCAGCAGAATGTATGGTAAGCTTACTTCCTAATTGGATTGCCTGAACTCCCAGACCCCAAAATATATTAAAAAAACGCAAGGCAAAGTTCAATCCTGAAACTCAAAATTCATCTCTGCCCTTCTCCATATGGATTTCCAGTGTGTAACTCAGGTTTTAATCTTTGAGGACATTGCAAGTCTTGTAAGAAAAGCCCTCCTTGAAGCTGGCATCAGTGTTTGGGAAAGTCAGGTCCCCAGATTCATTAAGTGCTGAGAAACAATTCCCAGACATGAATTAGAAAAACTGGGAATAGATTGGGATCAGCAAATTAAATTGAAGGTTTATCTGTCCTGGCAAGGACAGCCTTAGCCCTGTGCTCCAGCCTCACCTCCCAGCAACCAGTGAACTCCAGCCACTTAAATTCCACGCATTTCCCTGACTTTCCCACTTCCCAGCCTTTGCACGTGCTATGAACTCTATCTGGGAAACTTCATCCTTCCTTTCGTCTAACTTCCTCTTACTTTTTAATCCAAAACTTGGTCCGAGCACAAGCCCCAAGTTCTCGCTCCCATTCTTGGTCTAATTAGACATCCACTTGCTGTGCCTCTAAGAATATCGTAGGCTTCTCTCCATCCTGGCTCTTGACCACTGTAATGAAACGGTTACTAGGGACTTCTCACTAAAATAGGGGCTCTCAGCCAGGGTTGATTTTGTCCCCCAGGGGACACTTGGCAATGTTTGGAGACATATTTGCTTGACGCATCTAGAGGTCTGTTCTTGGCTCCAGTGAGCTGAGGTCACTGGATGCTGCTAAACATCCTACATTTCCTAGGACAGCTTCTAGAAACAAAGAATCAACCTTGACAAAATGTTAATAGGGCTGAGATTCATAAACTCAAGGGTAAGTTCTCGGGCCAGAAACTACCTTGTTCAGTGTTGTGTATCTGGCATCTAGCACAGAACCGGTACTTAGCAAGCACCGAAAGCATTATCATGATGTCAAAGGAAGGGAAGAAGGAAGATTTATCAATCTTCTGATGAATCACATGCATCCATTCTCAGGAGGGAGAAGAAGTACAGGATAATGGAAAGAGTGAATGCTGGAGTAAGAGAAATGAGTTGAAATCTTTGCTTTGCACTTAATATTTCACCCTAAGTAAATCATTAGCTCTTTCTGGCTCAGTTTCCTCCTCTGTACAATAGAGCTAATATTATTTATTTGTTCACCAAAAATGTGTTCAGCACCTTGTAAATGCTAGGCTCCTGGAAACTTGTGTATATACTGACGAATATAGGTGAATAAAACAGACATGGTTTTCAGCCTCCGGTCAGCTCATGATGAAGCCAAGAAGAAAGACAACAAGCAAACACATAAATATATTGCTAGAAACCTGATAAGGAAACCAAGAGAATGCCGTGATGGAGGTAACGGGAGGTCGACATAGGTAGGGTGGTCAAGGAAGGCCTCTCGGAGGGCAAGGGGAGACCACTTAGGAAGCCAATTTCAGCAGTCCAGGAGCAGAAAGATGGTGGTCCAGAAGCTGAGGCCTAAAGGGTGAGAAGAAGCCAGATTTAGAGAAAAGGGGTGAGAAGTCTCCAGGCAGAAGAATTGGCATGTGGGCTCTTGAGGCATGAAAGCCTGGTTTTGATAAACTAAAGGAAGGACATATGCTCAAAGCATTCTAAGCAAATGGCACAAGGTGGGTCCAGAGGCCGGATCAATCAGGGCTTGGTAGGGATTACTGTTTTATTCTTAAGTGTACCTGGAGGCCACTAAAGGGTTTTAGAAGGGGAGAGTATATCAACTTCGCATTTACTCAGTGGAAAAATGGATTGAAGGGAAGCAAGAACAAAAAAGGTGACCACTTAGGAGGCCACTGAAGTTTTCCAGGCAAAAGATGGTGGTGGCTTGGATTAGGGGATGGCAGTGGGAAGGAGGAGGAGACTAGAATTTTGCAATCTATTTTGGAGGAGAAACAACAGTCTTTTGTGAGCAAAAAAGACTGAGAAGGAATCTCTCCTGGGTTCTGGCTGCACACAAATGGGTGCATGGTGATGCCATATATATATATATATATATATTGAGTTGGGCAAGACTGGGGACAAACAGGTTTGGGGATTAATCAAAAGTTGAGCTTGGGAAACGTCAATCAGGTGGCTGGGAACTTTGTCTGTCTTATTCATCGCTATATTCCCAATCCCTAGACTTGTTTCTGGTACATAGGAGGGGCTTAATGAGTAATCATTGAGTAAGAGGATGGGTGGATGGAAGGATGGATGGAGGGGTGGAGGAATGGCCTGAGGGATGGATGGGTGATGGGTGCACGGATGGATGGACAAGTCAAGAGTGTAGTGTTGTGGCAGCAAAGGAAAGTGTATTTTGAAAAATTGATCAGTTTGTCTTGTGCTGTTTGTTTTGAGAGTGGCCAGCACGGAGCCACCAACCTCTGTTTCTGTGAAAATTACACAGGCACACCTGGCTTACTCGGGAGGCCCTATGGAATGGGGGTGGAGCCTCACCCAAATCTGCAGCCCACTTTAGGAGGCTTCTTTAGCACCATGGTCTACTCTGAGGAAGACGGAAGGCAGACAGGTAATACACACCTGTCACCACCCACATGCCAAACCTCTGTGGCTTCGGTGGCCCGTTTCTCTCTCTGACAAAAGCATGTGAATGAAAGTTGCTCTCTCACCCTCGTTTCTTTTTAATAAAATGGAAAATCTTAACTGGGGGGTGACAATGAACGTGGAATGCTGGCAGGGCCTTTCAGAAACAGCATCAAGGTAAGGAAGACGATGGTAACTTCTTCCAGCTTACACTGCTCATGGAGCAGGGCAACCCCATAACCCAGAGTCTCTGCTTCTAGCTACAAAGCAAAGCTCGTCTATGAAGAAAGACTCACTGTTTAGAAAAGTTTTTAGTGCATTTTCCTGGGGACATCTGCATGTCCCCTTCTTAACTGAGCTAATGAGCCTGCATTTCTGAGGACTTTTCATACAGAAAGAGGTGGCTCCGGGAAAGCCCACAGGCCAATGTTGACTAGTTTGAAGGTTGAAAGAATGAAGGAGAGAAGATGCAAAATTAGGACCTTAAGCCTTCCCTCGATCCAGTGGAAGGCCACAGGATACCTCTTCAGTGCATCCTCTCTGAAGGCCTGATCCAGGTAGAACTTCCTGGAGTTCCCTTCTTTTGTGCCTATCGTCCCCACCCTGGTATCTTAACATCCCCATACCAGCACCCCTCACAGTCCACAGTTCTTTTTCGGTTGACGCATCTACCTCCCCCATCAGACTGTGAATACTTCTGCCATTAGCCTGTCAGTCCCTTGAGGGAAAGGGGCTGCTTCCAATTCATCTGGGGATCTTAATTCTCCAAGCTCAGATTAGAGAATGAAGGAAGGAAGAAAAGAAAGAAAGGAGAAAGACGTTGCAAAGCCAGGATGCCAGCCTAGCTCGATTGAACTCCGAAGCCAGGCCTGTGTAGGCTGTACAATGTAAAAATGTAAAAATGACTCTGGGCCCAGAAAAGCTAAAAATGTGGGTGCCAGTCGGGATGGCAAGGATGACAATAATAAAAGCGAGCCCTTAGATAGTACTTATCATGGACCAGGCTTTAGTCTAAGCCCCTAAGCCTCACAGCAGCCTTAGGAGGTAGGTGCTCTTATTACAGACGGGGAAACTAAGGCACAGGGGGTTCTGCAATGTGCTCACAATCATACACCCAAAATTCCGAAAAGAGACCCATAGCACAGTGGTCACAAGCCACAGCACATGCGTCTCATTCTACTACTGTGGACACAAACTCCTAGGACACGGCAGCTGGAAGTGGCTCAGGAATCACCGGATCCCTCAGTGACGAGGGAGCGCAGGCCAGAGGCTGGGGGTTTCTGGTTAGGCAGGGGGAGAGGAAAGGCAGGTCAGGCGGGGACAAGGAGGAGGCAGGCTCAGGACCAGACCGAATGCTGCAGCAAAGAGCAGCCCGATTTTGAAATGCCAGCCCTGAGGCATTCATGTGGCTCCTCCTCTTTCGGGCAGGCTTGCAAAGTCGGCTCTTGCTGAGCTCCATGGCTGCTTTGATTTCTTCTGATCCAGCGAGTCTGGGAATCTGCGAGCCCGACTGCAGGACATTTCCAGCCACTCCTCTGAGGACAAAGACTCTCCTACTGACTGCATTGAATCTGCAAAGACCGGCTTTCCAAAGGAAAAGGTCACATTCACAGAGTAAGGCTCCACAGAGATTTCTCCAGCGATCTCCAAAAGTAATTTGCTTCACGTATCCAAATCTCATGTATGAAATAATGTAACAATGACTCAGCACTCACCTCTCTTGAGAATTCACTACATGCTGTCTCCCGGGTGCTCCAGGTATCTTCCCGACCAGCCCCTAGGTGGGTTGTTATTCTCCCCATATCACACAGGTAAGGATGCGGAGATGCAGGGCTGTTATAAGAGCTACCCAAGATCACAGAGCTAGTGAGCAGGGGAGCTGGGCTCCAAAGTTTGATGGTCTAATTGTGGTGTCTGCTCTCAGCCTTACTGCTATCACTGCCCCCTGATTCTATCACCTGCTTATTTTGAGCCCCTGATTAAAGAAGCAAAAGGGCCACAGATCTGGAGGGATCCAGAGAGGCACAGGTTCAAATGCCAGCCCTGGTGGGAGCTGTTTCACCTTGGTGAGCCCCAAGGGCCTCATCTGCATAGAGGGATAATGGACTCTAACTCTTTCCTAAATATCCATCTGCTGAGACAGCTTTTCACCATACAATGCCTCTCACGCTTGCCTTTGGCAAATGTAGTGGGTTGAATTGTGTTTCCCCAAAAGATATGTTCAAGTCCTCGGCCCCGGGACCTGTGAGTGTGATCTTATTTGGAAATAGGGTCTTTGCAGATGTCATCAACTCAAAATGAGGCTACCCTGGATTAGAGGGGGTCCTAAATCCAACAACTGGTGCCTTTGTAAGAGAAAGGAGAGGGGGATTTGGAGACAAAGACGCAGACACACACAGGGAAAAGGGCCACGTGGAGACGGAGGCAGAGCTGGGCGTAGTGCAGCTACAAGCCAAGGACTGCCGGCCCCTGCCAGAAGCGGGGAGAGAGGCAGCATGGCTCGGTTGATTCCCAATTCCGGATTTCTGGTCTTCAGAACGATGAAGGAATAAATGTGTGTTGTTTTAAGCCAGCCAGTTTGTGGTACTCATGGCAGCCCTAGGGAACTAACAGAGCAAATAAAGCGAGCTTAGCGGGTGGCTAGGTACTGTTGTCACTGCACCCATGCTCCTGTTGGGCGGGGTTCTGTGTTAAAGGCTGTTCACAGGTGGGCGTTCCTGGCTCTGTGTCCCTGGGACCAGGCAGGCCATGACCTCCATCTGGCTGGCGAGGACAGTGTCTCTTCCCCAGGCCTTACCTTGCCCACATGTGGCGCCGGGGCTGGACCTAGCGGGAAGGGTTGCCAAGCTCATTGTCGCCCCAGAGCCAATGCTGCTTTAGCCAGCAAATGCAGCCCGTATCTCGACCCTTATCTGACCGCTACGTCTAGTTCTCAATAGGCTCAATAGGCTCGTAACTCAGAAGAGGGACGTGCTATAAAGAGGCATCTCACTTCCCATTTTCCTAAAGGAAAACTGAGATTCAGCCCTCAGAGGACCCGCCAGAGGGTGCACTGAGAAGGCTAAATAAAATTGGTCCACAGCTCACCTCGGCATCTCGATTGCTCTGCAGCCTGGGGTCAGTGCTGTAGGGCTCAGATGGCGGGAGAAAATCGGAATGGCTGTGGGATCGTGCCCAAGCCTCTTATTTTACTCTGGGTAACCAGTTTCTCATCAGTGAAGTCGGGGGGATTATTTTAATTGATGCCTAAATTCCAGTACACTTTAATAGCCACAGATTCTTGGGCATGGAAGGTGTCCTGCCGACATCACCCATCACTCTGCGGGATGAATGTCACGCGGCTGATGTTGGAGGGAGAAGGTGAAGTGGGAGTTTCAGCATCTGACCTCATGCTCTTTTACTCCAGAGAAGGTTTGGTTCTGCACCTTTCCCTGCCTCCACAGTCTCCACTCCTGGGAGGGACTCCAGCTAAGGGAGCCAAGGAGGGGCAGAAGAAAGCAAAACAAAGTGGATGTCTTGCAGAGACTGATTAGGTTATTGTTCCTAACAAAGGTCACGACCAGCGCGGGGTAGGGATCACGAACTGTGCAGCAGGACGGACAGGTCCAAGCCCTGCTCTTGCTACTCTCCAGCTGCATGCCCTTGTGCCAGTTTCTTACCCTCTTTGAACCTCAGTTTCTCATCTACAAAATGGGGTTTAGCAATAGAACCTCACAGTGTGGCTCTAAGGCCTAGATGTGCTTAGCACAGCACCTGGCAACAGGAAGCGCTCTATGAAGGTATTAGAATTACACTTGAACTCTTTGATCCAAAGAATGGCCCTCCTCTGAATCTGACAGCTCTGTAATGGGGAGGAGATAATAATGAGATGCCTGGGGCAAATTTCTCCCCTCCCCAAAGACTGATGCAGAGGAAAAGAGTTCAGTGGCTGCAATTCAGATTCACTTGTTTGAAAATAAAAAGTGAACAATGGAGATCAGGCAAGCAGTTATCGTCAACAGTCACCTGTTTTGAGAATTCAAAAAAAATTGCTATCTTCTGTCACACAGACACCCCTAATTATTAGCGCTGCTGTGTATCTACTGATATTCAAAGTGATGCCCCTAACACAAAATACTGAGATATTTTCTGGAAAAATATAGAATGAATGAGGCTCAGTGTAGTGGTTGAATGGTGGCCCTTCAAAAAGTGTGTCTACCCAGAACTTGGGCATGGAAACTTATTTCGCCAAAGGGTCTTTTTAGATGTAACAGGGTTGAGGACCTTGAGGTGAGATATCCTGGATTCAGGTGGGTTCTAAATCCAATGACAAAAGAAAAGAAGGTGAGATGAAGGTGGGAAGAAGGTGATGGGAGGACATGGCAGAGATTGGAGTGATGCAGCTACAAGCCAAGGAGCACCAAGGGCTCTTGGCAGCCACTGGATTCTAGGAGAGGCAGGGAACATCCACAAGGAGCCAACCCTACCAGCACCTTCATTTTGAACTTCTGATCTCCCTAACTGCGAGAGAATACATTTTCTCTTGCTTTAAGTCACTAAGTTTGTGGTAATTTGGTACAGCAGACTTAGGTAACTAATACACTCAGGACGGTTTTTTACTGATGTTCTTTACTGCAAAATTATTATTATTAGGAATTGGAGCAATTTGGGTAGAACTTATGCTTGCAAAGGCAAATATTGTTTTTGTCTATATTTAATTCCCCCATTCTTTGAGGGCAAATAACTGAATCCCCCCACTTCAACCAAGTGACTCTAATGGGAACTGACAATCACAGCATCTTGCACTTGCCCCTAACCCAGGCTAACAGGGGACACGTGACCCACACATTAGCCAGTGGTGGGCTCTTACTCTCTTGAGTCACAGAGGTTGTCCAGGGAGTGAGTATGTGACACAAACTGGACGAATCTGAGTGCTTCCCCAAGTTTTTTTCAAACTGGAGTTGGGTAAAGCGTAGATAGATAGGAGGAAGAGGAAGAAATAAATGATCCTGGAGGGGCATGGCTTCACTGGTATAAAGAGAGTCAGCCAAGAGAGTGCAACCCTCACAAAAAGATAAGCAGGGACAAGAGATGAAGACAGAAAGCCCTGAAGGGTCCCAGCCCTTGGTTCTAAGTGTCCCTGCCTTATCTGATGATGTGAGCCATTATCTTTCCCTTTTTGTACAAGGTAGTTTAAGTTGGGTTTCTGACACTTGCAGAAAAAAGAGTTTGTCCATTCATCTATCTGTCCACATATCTAGGACGTTACTATATACTGAAAGCCAATTCTGTGTCAGGCTCTGTCCCAAGCACTGCTTTGGGTGCTGGGGATGAAGCAGTGAACAAAACAGAGTTCAGCCCTTTGGAGGCATTCGATCTAGTGAGGGAGCTAGGCAATAAACTAATATATAGCCTATCAGGTCGTCATTGGTGTTAATAAGGAAAGTGAAGCAGTGTTTCCTCACGGTGCACACACAGAGGGCTACCTTTGAGGAGGTGACATCAGAACAGAGACCCAAATGATGTGAAGGAGTGAGCGCCACGAAAGGTATGAGATAAAAGGATTCCTGGCAGGGGGAGAGCAATGCCAAGGTCGTGTGTCTGTTAGATTACCTGAACCTACTCCCCATTCGTGTACAAAAAGGCGACCTGCCAACCCGCCATGCTCCACTGGGAATCAGCCTGATGTGCTGGAAGGACCATGGGATCCTTCAGACCGAGAGACCTAAAGGTGAACTCTGAGCTTGGCTATTTCTATGTTTGACTTAGGTACAAGGCATGTAAATGCTTGAGGTCAATTTCATCATGAGTGAAACGGAAATCCTTTCTTTCTTTAGATTATTTATTTATTCACTCAGCAAATATTTATGGGGTACGTCCTTTATTCCAGACATAGTATTAGCCTCCTGCATCTCACGGTCTAGAGTGGAAGAGACTATTTAAAAGCTCTGACCACATAATATGGTAAGGGCTCTATTAGGGAAGTTCTGAGTCCAAAAGGTGCCAAGGATAGAAGCATCTGGACTTGGTAATAATGGATGAAAGGACGGGGGTGGAGGGTGGTCAAATGCTTCCTCTTTTTATGTGGGTTAAGTAAAATGAAATCAAGTGCTTGGCTCCTAGTAGGCCCATAATGCCAGTTAGTTTTCTTCCTCCTAATTAACCTCGGAACCTTAGAATCAGAGAAAGAGCAACCAAATTGTCAAGACCAATCTCCCAGCCATGGTAGTTCCTTGTATGTTCCTCAAACAAGTCTGCATAAATCAAAACAGTCAAGACAGTCCAGTCTTTGGGATTAGAGAAGCTCATCTCTCTGCTGACCCTTGGGGGGTGAGGTGGGGGAGATGAAATAATAGCTTTATAAGCAGCTATGGGCCTGAGCTCTTTCCAGTGGTGGACTAAAAGGTTACTTCTCCTACCCCCAATGCTGCACCAGGATCTGTTAAGACACAGAGAGTATAACTCTTTCCTCGGGCTAACAAATGTATACATGTGCAGGTTCCCTATGCTTGAAGGAGGTGATAAGATGCAACCCAAATCTGACTCCATTTAAAAATAATAAAGTAAAATTGAAGCTAAGTCTAAGGTGGATAACATACCCCAGTAGGTTTAACCTAGTGCCTGTGTATAGGTTCTGTAGTCACCTTGCTCCCTGCCTTGTCTGGTAAAGGAATTGATTCTTCTGTGATAATTCACCCATCCTTCCCCAGACCTTACTCCCCACACCTGGCTGCAGTCACACCTGGCATCTCACCTGCCAACCAGTCAGCCAGCCTGACAACACCTGAGCCTGGATGAGGGCCACCGACTGGCTTAAGTGACCTTGCTTGCCTGCTGTGAGGAGGATGAGCCAGCTAACACCCAGCAACTCCAACCCTGGCATTGTGGAGGGTCCCTGAGAGAGGCCTGAGCAAGTAGACAACCTGGTTTCAGAGAGCCCCTTTTCCATAAGTGGAGAAGTGCCTCCAACAAAGCCTCAAAATGCATCTTTCTGGACCCTGATTAAACTGGAAGCACCAAATCCTATGCAAAGTGATATTTTGTGTGTACATTCCAATTTGGCAAAATTCTGCCTGTGTCTGTAGAAAAGGCTCTAAAGGTAGATCTAGTCATTCTCTTGCAGTATTGACATCTGTGTGATTTTTAACCTTTTTGGCCATGAGACAGGCAGGGGAAAGGGCATCCCAGTGGGAGTCCTGAGAGCCAAACTGGGAAACCCCTGGTGCCCAGTGACTCTGTGCCTGAGGGAGAGCGTGTCTTCGAGAGGAGCCTCCGTTTCCATAAGGGCTTCTAGAAGAAGTGCTCTGAGGCACTTCCCGCTCTGCCTGTGAGCCAAGAGCTTCTGCAGATTCTCTAGCAAATGCCCCTGACTGTGCGTTGTTCATCACCCAGCCCTCGCCTACAATCTGCCCTAATATCCCCCGTGCTCCAAACTGGATCCAGGAAAAAACGCACGCAAAGGAGGCAGCAAGCCTGATCTGCCTTTCCACGTGCACGCACAGCTCTGCCCGTAGCCATTTCTTCCTGCTGGGGTTACGTAGGGGACAGGCCCAGCAGACCCCGTTTGTGAGGGCTTGTCTCAAACACCACCATTCTCACGTGGTGCACGAACCAGGTGGCCCAGGGCACAGGCCCAGAGGCTGCCTGTCCTCAGCTCCCCCGCAACCCTGGCCGCTGTGAGGGAACAGCTGTCGAGTTTAGGGTCCCGGAGCAGATGACGAGGCTTCACAGGTGGCTTGTTAACAGCCAAGTCGAGCCACAGTGTTTGTGAGAGGTGGGCTTTTCCACGTACTCAGACAGGACCCCCAGTTTCCCTGACATTGTGAGATGCCCTCGGCGAGGGCAGAGAAGGGAGGGTCAGGAAAGTACTCGGAACCCGCGCTACCTCACTAACTCATTCCTAGCCTTGGTTCTCTTCGTCCAGGGCCATCGGAGCGCGGGAACCCCAGGAGGGCCTTATCGTGGAAACGGCATGGTCTTCAGCTTCAGCCCTGAGCCTGAGCTTTGGCCTTGCCACTCGGTAACTGTACGACACAGGGGCAGTAACTCAACTTCTCTGCTGCCCAATTTCCTAATCCACAAATGAGGCTATGAAGGCTTAAGTATGGTTGCGGGGGCCAAGGGAGAAAACATGCAGAGCTCCAGGCCCGGAAGCCGGGCGGGAGGGGCTGTTCAGTGAGCACTACGGCTACGATTACTATTAAATCAACACGACACGCAGAGGGCTGTGGGGTCAGCAACACCAGAGAGCCCCAAAGACTCTGTGATCGCCGTGGCCACCCAGGGGCCCCACCCCACGCAGGGCAGGGCCTGCTCCCGAGTCCCGGCGCAGTAGTGGGAGGAAGCAGAGTCATATTCCGACACTTACCTGGCTGCTGCCTCCAGCTGCTCCTTCCTGTAAGAAGAAGAGGGAGAAGAAGCAAAGCATAAACTACAGGGATCAGCTAACCCCATGCCCCGAAATTTGGCCCAAACCGTCCTTTTGAAGAAGATGAGGGGGCAGAGTGGCGCTCTTAGGCGAGATGGTGCGTGTAGAGGGGGGTCAGCTTCCCCAGCCTGACCCCTGGCCCCTGTGGCTCCAGGGTGGTTCTCAACTCCCAAGGCTCTTGACTGCCGTTCATTCATTTATCCATTCACAGAATGTTTGCTGAGCCTTACTCTGCCCCGGGCCTTGCACTGGGCTTGGGGGATTTGTTTAGTGGCGCAGACAGACCAGGAAACAGACTGTTGAAAGGCAGCAGCCACACACCCATAACTATGAGCCACGATTGTCACCACCATACCATCATCATCATCTCTAACATTGAACAATGATTATTAGTCAGATACTTAGGTGCTTTATATGGATTAACTCATTTAATCCTTATAACAGCTCTCTAAGGTAAGTCCAGTTAGTATCCCCATTTTCCTCACGAGAACAGTAAGACACTGAGAGTTAAGTAAATTGTTCAAGGGTCCACAGTTAGGAAGTAGCAGAGTAGGATTCAAACCCAGGTGATCAGGCTCCAGAGCTCACTCTCCTAACTGCAAGGTTCTTTGTGCATATGTGCATATGTTTTTTTTTTTTTTTTTTTTTAAAGATTTTTATTTATTTATTCATTTATCCCCCCCTTGCTGCTTGTGCTCGCTGGGTCAGCTAACCACGCCGTGCGGGCGGGCTTGCCTTCACCAGGAGGTCCCCGGAACCGAACCCGGGGCCTCCCATATGGTAAACGGGAGCCCTACTGATTGAGCCACAGCCGCCTCCCTGTGCATATGTTCTTTGTGCATATTCATGGCTCTACAACTTGGCTTAGGCTCCGCTCTGCCTGGAACTCCCTCCTTTTCTCTGCCTGGGGCAGTCTTGCTCAATTTTTTTTTTTAATTAATTATTTTTATTTTTAAAGAAGCTTTAGATTACATAAATGTTGCATAAAAAACATAAGGGATTCCCATATGCCCCACTCCCTCCCCCTTCCACACTTTCCTACATTAACAACATCCTCCATTGGTGTGGTGCATTTGTTATAATTGATGAACACATATTGAAGCATTGCTACCAACTGTGGACCACAGTTTACATTATAGTTTACACTCTGTCTTGCAACATTTTGTAAGTTATGACAAAATACACAACGGCCTGAATCCATCACTACAATGTCATGCAGGACAACTCCAATGTCCTGAAAATGCCCCCATATTGCACCTATTCTTCCCTCTCCCATCCCTCAGCACCTCTGGTGGCCACTGCCTTTACATCAATAAGAGTTCTTCCATTGCTAGAATAATAAGTCTATAGTAGAATAATAAGTCTACTTTAGTCCATTGTTCATTCCCCAATCTTGAGGATTTGGGGATGGTGATGCCCACTCTGCTTCTAACTGAGAGGGAGCTTAGATCCCATGGGGCAGGTGTGTGGAGCTGTCTTGCTTGCAGTTGCAAACACTGTTTCTTGGGATGTGTGCTGTCCATCATCATCTCCTCAATTCTTTAGTTTCAGTAGGAGGAGTCCCTCTTTGAGGTTCCTATCCAAGTCTCCAGGGTCTAGACTGAGGTTATTTCTTCATATGTGGGATCTTACTCAGTTATTTATCTCTGTGACCATATTGTCTTAGAAGTATGTGGTAGTCCATGACTTGCTTGAGGTTAACACCTATGGGTTTTTTGCTCTAAGTTCTGGGTCCCCCTAACCCCACCCCCAGCACCTAAAGTGCTCAATAGATGTTGAATGAATAACAGGCTTATCTTTGGAAGCCAGGGTTGGGAGGAATGGAGAGAGAAGAGGTAGCATACTAGAGTAGAAAGAGTACCAGTTAATAAGTTAAGAATTGAGAGTTAAGAATTTCCAGTAAATGGATCAGCTCAGCTTCTAGTCCCTGTTTGGCCTTGGGGAGTCCATCACACAGCCTCTAGGTAAGGGATGGCTTATCACTAAGGATGTGGACATCTCTGACCTTCTAGAACCCTCTGGGTGTCTGACTCCAAGAAATGCAGGGAAGGCAAAAGAAGGCAAAGGCGAGGCAGGAGTGCTAGAGGGCAGGATTGGAGTGGCACGGTGGAGGGCAGGGTTAAGGAATCAAAGGCACCACTTTCCCATTCCTTTCTCACCTCTGAGACAACGATTTCTTCCTTTTCCTCTGTCATCAGACATCCCTAGCTTCTTCTACTTCCCTCCCAGCGGAAAGCCTTGCCTCACCAGTCATTGAGTTCAGCCTCATGGTTCAGCCTCCAAACTGGCAACCTCCTACACCTGGACTGACCCACTCTGCTTCCTTCCAGGCCAGTGGGTGAAGGGTCCACGCTCCTGATGGAGACCAACCCCTTCCCTTCTGCTTCGAAGCCCGTATCCTCTCCTCTGCTCTCTCCTGTAGTCCTTCTGCTCCCCCACTGCATCCAAGTTAACTCTATTAGACCATTCCTATCAAGGGAAAAAACCTTAGCCCCACATGCCCCTCCAGCTCACCCCGCTGCTTATTCTCATGTCACTCTTTAGTCTACATAATCTGGCCCCTAGGCTCACTGCTCCACTGAAATGGCTCTAGTCAAACCCAACAAACTCCAAATGACAACGTCCAATGGACACTTCTCTGTGCTTGTCTTAATCAACCTTGTGGCAGGATCAGCACAGTTGACCCTGCTTTGCTCACTGATATATCCCCATTCCCAAACATAGTGACTACTACATAATAGATGATCAATAAAGATTTGCTGAATGAATGAAAAAAGTGAATAAATGATTTGCATCCATATTCCAGACAGGGTATACACAGACATGCTGTCAATACCAGAGATTTCCAGGGCTATAATTTGGTAATTTAGTGTCTTCCTTTCCCCCTTCATATCCTCATTGCTATAGCACCAATACTTCCTTCCAGCCAAGATTCAACAAGTGTGGCCTGAATACCTACTCTAGGCCAGGTACTATGGCAGGCACTGTCACACATTTTATACAATTTGACCCTCACAACAGCAATCTGGAGAAAAGGGTATTATCTCAATAATACTTTCTCATCTTACCTTTACCCAGTTTTCTTCCTAAATAGCATTCTCTTTTTTCTGAGATATAGTGGAAAGAACATGGGCTTCGGCTTAAGACCGGGTTTGCAACTTGGTTCCACCACTTACTAGCTGGGTAACACTGGACAAGTTAGTTAATCTTGCCAATGCTCTGATTCTTCACCTGTAAAAACTGAGTTATGAAAAATGGGATTTCTCCTGCTCCTTACCTTCCAGGATGTTCCAAAGACTAAATGAGATATCATGTGTGAAGCGGATCCAATATTATTTCGGCATATGGAATGACAGTTGCATATAACCCCCTTCTCTATTTCTATGCATTCCAATAATCTTGACTCTGGTCATGCAAGGACCAAATCCTGGCTATGCAAATAACAGTCATCTTGGTCAAGTCCCTTCTCCTTAAATAAGAGAGTTGTCATTTCGTTCCAACACTTGCTGACTCCAGAGCTGTACTGTCCAATATGGTAGCCAATCATCACACATGGCTATGCCACTTAAAATTAAATAAAATTAAAAATTCAGTCCCTCAGTTCCACTAGTCACAATCAAGTGCTCAGAAACCACCTGTGGCTAGTGGCTACCATGTTGGACAGTGCAGCTCTATAATATGTAAAGTCAGATATAACCTCAAGACCACTTCTGGGGCACCAGTCAGTGTACATGCTCTTCTGTTCATGGAAAGTGACCTCTGGTTTTTAACACCTGTCCTTATATATAAAAACATATAATCTTGGTGAGGGTACACCACATAGTAAATGTAATTAATACCATTGAGTTGTATACTTAAAAGTGATTAATATGGCAAATTTTATGTTGTATATATGTTACCAGAATAAAATTTTTGAAAAAAAAAAAAGAATGCATAATCTACCATCCCCCCCATCCCCACCCCGTGTCTACCTTCTCAGCCTACTACCACCTACTTGTATGAAGTATATACAGTCTCCACTGGCTGGAGAATCAGAAGATGAGCTATGCCCAACATGATGTGTAGTTTTGAGAAAGTTCCTGAACTTCTGGCAGCCTGTTTCTTCTCATAAAAAAATTGGGGTTTGAACTTGAAATTCTGAGATCATTTTCAATCAAAAAACAATACATTTATAACCTTTAGTAGTAATAAAAGAAAAATAGAAACAAAACCCCATCATCTATCACTGCTAGTCGCAAATACATAGGTTCTTGCATATTAACAAATGTCCACCATGAGCTGGAAGCTTTGATATAGCCACACTGCTGGGGAAGGTTGCTACTCCTTAATCCTCCAGCCTTTGAGGGTAATGTAAAATGATTCAACTGCTTTAGAAATTCATTTGGGAGTGTCTCAAAAAGTTAAACACAGAGTTACCATATGGCCTAGCAATTCTGCTCTCTATACCCAAGAGAACTGAAAACATATATCCATGCACCAATGGGAACATGAATATTCAGCAGCATTATTTATAATAGCAACAACAACAACAACAACAAAAAGTGGAAACAACCCAATATCCATCAACTGATGAATTATATGGTAGATTGAATTATGTACCCTAGCAAAGGCATGTTCTTATTCTTGATCCACATTCCAGTGAGTGTGAACTCATGTGTAAATAGGACCTTCTGAAGATGTTACTGGTAGCTAAGGTGTGACCAACTGAGTTGGGGTGGGTCTTAATCCATATTACTAGAGGCCTTATAAAGAGAAGAAACTGGAAGCCAGAAGTCAGAGAAACATGAGATGAACCAGGATCTAGAAGCCAGAAGAAAACCAGAGAGCAGACAAAAGGAGAAGGCATTGCCACGTGAGATGGGAGGCAGAGATACAAGCCAAGGAACTCCAAGGATTGCTGGCTGCCAGCGCGAGAAAGCTAGAGAAAGTGGGAGAAAGCAAGCCTTGCAGATACCTTGATTTTGGACTTCTTCTAGCCTCAAAACCATGAACCAATACAACCCCGCTGTTAAGCCCAAAACAAGTTTGTGGTTTTTGTGATAGCAATTTAGGCAAAGACAGTTTTTCATATCAGAACTGGGGTGCTCTATTACAAGTGCCTCAAAATGTGGAAATGGCTTTGAAATTGAATAATGGGTAGAGGCTGGAAGAATTTTAAGACAGTTAGTAGAAAAAGCCTAAATTGCTTTGAAGAGACTGCCAGTAGAGATATGGATATTAAAGGTATTTCTGATGAGGGCTCACAAATAAGTGAGCACTATAGAGCAAGTTTCTATGATCTTAGAGGATACATAATTCATTGTGAGCAGAATGTTGGTAGATAATAGATATTAAATGTACTTCTGGTGAGGCCCAGAATGAAATGATGAATGTGTTGTTGGATACTGGAAGAAAGGCAATCCTTATGAGAAAATTGCAGAGAACATGGCAAAAGTGTGCTCTGATGTTGGATGGAAGGCAGAATTTGTAAGTAATGAACTTGGATATTTAGCTGAGGAGATTTCTAAGCTGTGGAAGGTGCAGCCTAGTTTCTCCTTGGTGCTTATGGTGAAAGAAGAGAGGAAAGGGACAAACTGAGGATTGAACTGTTAAGCACAAAGGAAGCAGCAATAGGTAATTTAAAAATTCTCAGCTTATGTAGATAGTGTTCTCTGAGACTATGGCCAGAGTGGCTCTATTAGGCCCTTCCTGAGTCCTGGGCTCTATATGAGGGTGTGGCTGAACCACACTTTGCTAAGGAGACTAGGCATATGACTCATAGATCTAGGCCTCCATCTAAGGGAAGCCAGCATTGGAAATGCATTTGTCCAGGAAGGTTTGTGGGAGATCCTTTTGCCTGATGGTTTGGACCCCCTTAAACTACACACAAAACTGACAAGGTTTTTGAGAATTTTCTGAGCAGAAGCACTGCCAGCCTGGGTTGAGAGGACACAGAAGGGACTAATTGAAGGAAGAATGATTTCCAGGGAAGAACCATGGAAGCAGCGGTCTGGGCTGAAGCTATCTCCTTGGACCAAGAGAAGGGTCCATCCAGGCATGTGGAAAGGGTGGATGTGCCATAGTGCTTTGAGGGGGATGGGGCTTCCACCCTGATATTCAGGAAGAGGGAGGCCACCATGTCAATGCTCAAGAGAGGATGGGGCATATTCCCCAGTGTTTGGGGAGAGCCTGGCCACAACCCACGCTCTCAGAGAAGATTGGGCCTATGCTCCAGGGTTCAGGAAGAGCCTGGTCACTGCTCCAACACTTGAAGAGTGGGGCTGCAGCTCTTCTGTCCATATTGGACGGAGAGCCCCCTGATCCCAGTCTCTCTTCTCTTCTTGTCTTATTCTTTCTTTCTCATCCGCGGCACCGTTTTCACGGACCCAGGTCCTGACCGGCACCTGACCAGCAACATATGACCCAGAGGACAAAGCATTCATCCAGAGATGACTCTTAGATCTTGGACTCCAATGGAGTTTCCTGAGTGGGTTCCAGCTGTGCTTAGGGTCCATGACCTCTAGTTTCCTTCCAATTTTTCCCTCTGGAATGGAAATGTCTATCCTATGCCTGTTCCACCATTGTATTTGGGATGCAGATAACTTGTTTTCTAGGTTTCACAGGTCCATAGATGGAGAGGAATTTTGTCTCTGGACAGACCACACCCACAACTAATTTTAATGAGACTTTGGACTTAGAATTGTTACTGGAATGACCTAAGGCTTTTGGGATATTGGGATGGGTGAATGTATTCTGTGTATGGGAGAAACATGTCTTTTGGGGGTTCAGATGGGGGACTGTGGTAGACTGAATTATATACTACTCCAACATAGACATTCTTTAATATGCATTCCTGTTGGGATGAACTCATTGCAAATAGGACTCTTGAAGAAGTTATTTTAGTTAAGGTATGGCTCAAATGAATGAGGGTAGGTCTTAATCCATATTATTTACAAAGGGAAAAAACCAGAGACCAGAAGAAGGCCACACAAGAAGATGCTTGAATCCAGTGGAAAGTGGAAGAAACAGAAAGAAGATATTGGCAGGTGATGGGAGGTAGAGATACAAGACAAAGAATCCCAAAGAATGCCAACAGTCAGCACCAGAATATACAGACTCTAGAAGAAAGAATGTCTTAGCAATATCTGGAATTTGGACTTCTTCTAGCTTTAAAACCATGAGCCAATAAATACCTGCTGTTAAGCCAAAACCACTTTGAGGTATTTGTGATGGCAGCTCTGGAAAACTAAGGTAAATGGATACACAAAATGTGGTATATCCATACGACGTAATATTATTTGGTCATAAAAGGGAATGAAATTCTGATACAAGCTGCAACAAAAATGACCCTTGAAAACATGCTAAGTGAAAGAAGCCACATACAAAAGCTCACATATTGCATCACTCCATTTATATGAATGCTCAGAATATGCAGAAAAGAGACAGAAAATAGATTAGTGGTTGCCAGGAGCTGGGGAGCGGGTAAATTGGAGTGACTGTTCGTGGCTACAGGGTTTCTTTTTGGGGTGCTGGAACTGTTCAGAACTTAGCTTATGGGGATGGCTGCTCAACTTTGTGAATATACTGAAAACTACAGAATTGTCCACTTTAAAAGGGAGAACTTTATAGCATGTGAATTATATCTCAACAAATCTGTAATTAACAACAGCAACAGCAAATATGATTGGGAGGCAGGTGAGGACACACCAGTGTATCATCAGACACTTCTTTGTCATGAACATATGGAGTAGGTTGGAATTCAGGAACATTCTTTTCCCAAGAGACCGCCTTGCTTCAGAATGGTTGCTAAGTGAATTTCTCTAAGGAACTTTTCCTTTTGTCCTTGAAAAAAACAAAAAAAGAAAGAAATGTTCTTTCTTAGTTTAAAAGCCATTCCTGTATCCCAGCAGCTGTCTACAGCAAAATGTATCCCTCCAAGGCTCTGACAGTAAGGACAATGCCTGATTTATAATAAATCAACTCCAAAGAATGGGCCCATTGCCAAGACCTTGAGATGTCTAGCAAATGAAAATCCTCTTCTGCATTCAACTTGGTTGTATCTGTTGTACATATTCTTGTTTTTGAGTTCTAGGTCAGGATGTTCTCCCTTGCCCATTCTAAAAAGACTCTGCTTTATTGCTATCCAAAAACCTGAACAATTATTACCAATAATAGAATTGCAGAATCAAAAGCACACATAGAGGTCATCTACTGAGTGAGTAAGTTTAATTACAAGTGAGAAGAAAGAGTCAGTGGGTCCAAAACTTTATCATTCATTTATTAAAGTCTTGATTCCACTCATCTCCCTAACAAACAAATCATTGCCCCTCATGTTTTGTTATATGTGCTTATTAACTTTCATGTCCTCCCCTACGCCCCTTTCTTACCTTTGTCTAGGATCTCATTTCCTCTTAACCTGAATCCTGCAATAACTTGCTACGTGATCTCCATGCCTTGAATCTAGAGCCTGTCCAATCCATCCTCCACACTCCCTCCAGGGATCCTCCTGAAACACAGCTCTTTTCATTTCATTCCCCAGTGCAAATGGCTTCTTGTTGCCTTCAGAATCAAGGTCAGATTCCTTAGCAAGTCACCCATGGGCTTCCTTGGTCTGGCCTAGTGCTTGGCACATGCAAGGTGCTCAAAAACATTGGTGTGAGTAAGAAAGATCACAGGCATCTGGAACCTCCTGCGGAGTGAGAACATGACAAGAGATGAGGTAGGAGAGAGAAAAAGGATCCTGATCTTGTAGGGCTTCATTGCCATGGTCATCCATTGGTGGGTTTTATGCAGGAAAGTGTGTCAGTAGAACCCAGATGCCTTGTATTTTATTAAATATTCACCACAATCTGGTGATAGGGGTGGAGGAGTAATTGAGGCAGAGTTCAGAGGCTGGTCACAGGTCCCATAATGAGTGGGTGGGGAAGGTGGGATGGGGAAGGGAGCCACCTATCTGGTACTGAACTGTGCTATGAACCTTTCCAACCACTGACACATGGTGGAAACGTGCTGCAGGGCAGGTCCCAGCCCCAGGTACAAGGCTGACTGTCCCTCCACTCTTTCTTCCAATTTAAGCGTTCTATGAGTCCAGAATTCTAGCCACAAACTTAAAAACCTGAGCTCAGGACCACTGTATCTAAATCCTGGAAAGGAACATTTTTTGAAGCCCAAGAAATGAAGGGACCATGGGCTTTGATGAGGCGGACACTGGCCAAAATGTTCAAGTTTCTGAGCCTTGGTTCCATTATCTGTGAAAGTGGGGGGGTATATTGACCATTCCACCTGTCTCCAAGTGGGGACTGGACCACTGGTGTCAGAATCACCCAGGAGCTCTTGTTTAAGATGCTTTTGTCAGCCCTACCTCAACCAGAATTGCTGAAAGTGGGTGCTGGTTCTGCATTTTCACCATATGCCATTGATTCTAACATACCTTAACATTTGAGAACCACCGATTTATCTCACAGGGTACCCATGAGGATTAAATGACATATGAATAATGCTGGGGATGTCATGGACACCCAATAAATATTAACTTCTCTCTCTTTTTTCATATGCGTTGAGGGCTGGCCTAAGGAAGACGTTCTTATTTTTTTTTCTGATGCCTTTAATTCAGTCCCCCACCTCTGAGAAGACAACACAACATTCTCAGGGGGACAGGAAGATTCCTCCAGCTTCCTTTATACTTCCACTTTCTCACAGTCCAGCTGCATCTGCGGGTGGAGGCCACAGCCATGGGGCAGAAGCCTCCAGACCTGCCAGGTGGCTCCACTGCAAGGCTGACTCCCTCTCCTGCTCAACCCACTGAGCTGACATCGATCAGCCATGCCACACTGCCTCGCAGGTAACCCTAGCCTCACATTGGAATCATCTGGGGAGCTTTGAAAAATACTAATGCTGACAATGTCTCATGAACACTTGAATATATTCATATGTCTTAGAGGCATGCCCCAGGTGAACCTTTTCCCATGCATCGCCACATCACTGGCATCCTCCCCTGCCACTGCTGTGACACTTCTGTGATCCAAAACTTCTCCAAAAATGAAGCTAACAAAATAACTGAGTAAAATGAATAAGAAAATGAAATAATAATTTAAAAAATAACCAATAAAATACAAAAATTAAAACAATTAGAAATAATTTAAAAAATTAAAAATATTTAGACATTGTGTTTTTCATCACTGTAAGAGCTGTTGTCTTGTATGTACAGTGACATTTTCTTCCATATATTCCCCCAGTGTCTTATTTTTTTTTCATTTTATCGTCAAAGGACCTTTAGAGTACAGGAAAATCACGTAGAGAATACAGGTGATTCCCATATACCCAACACCCTCTCCCTTTTCCACTCTCCCTTATTAATAACATTTTACATGTGGATGGTACATTTGTTATAATTGATGTACAAATATTGAAGCATTGCTACTAACCATGGTCAATGGTTTACATTTTGGATTGTACAGTTTTATAGGTTTTGACAAAATTTGAAGTTGCTTGTATCTGTTATCGCAAGATCATGCTGAACAATTCTAATGCCCTAAAAATGCCCTATGTTCCACCTATTCTATTCTATATGAATATGTTTAAGTGTTCACGGGACATTGTCTCAGTAGATGGAGATCCACACAATAACAGAAAGAATATTGAATTTCCATCTTAGGGAGTTCTGCTACATTCTCTGATAGGACAGCATGAATCCCCTGATTGCAAGGGCAATGTCTAGTGAAGGAAGACAGACCATTATGCCAGACCCTTGACATTGATGATTGCACTATGAACCTTTTCTTATGAAATTGAAACTTACCTTATATTATATACTACTTAAGAGTTACCTCCTGAAAGTCTCCTTGTTGCTCAAATGTGGACTCTCTCTAAGCCAAACTCAGTATATAAACACACTACTTTCCCCCTAGCATGGGGCATGACTCCCAGGGATGAGCCTCCCTGGCACCAAGGGATTATTACCAAGCACCAACTAGCAATTCATCTGGAAAAAGACCTTGACCAAAAGGGACAAATGGTAAATACAAATGAATTTTTATGGCTAAGAGATTTCAAAATGAGTCGGGAGGTCATTCCAGAGGTTACGCTTATGCAAGTCTCAGCAGGATCTCATTGACTGCCACCGTAAACAGTGCCTCAAATAGCAGGGCTCCTGAGGGCTCTAGAGATATCCGGAAACTATAAGCAGGGCAGACAACTCAGGAATTTGGCACCCTGTCAGTGGGCCTTACATTGGAATTTATGCTCCCCATTGTAACAGAGTCAGACTCATTTATAAGTTCTCTACACATGGCTCTTCTGCCCCTTTTATTTGAACCCATAATTAGCACTATACTTGATAAATACATGTCCCAGAGACTTAAATCTTTGGTCTGTTCATGTGCCAGTTGAGCCCTGAATTGCAGCAGAGTTGCAACACCTACTCCCCAGTTCATTGGACTCACCCAGGCAACTAAAAATGAGATGATGATGGACAACGACCATCCCAAGGAACAGAGAGTGTCTGCAACTGCAAGCAAGATAGCTCCATCCATTTGCCCCATGGGATCTAAGCCCCATCTCATTTAGAAGCAGCGTGGGCATCACCATTCCAAAGTCCTCAAGATTGGGGAATAAACAATGGACTAAAGTAGACATTATTATTCTACTATAGACTTATTATTATTCTAGCAAGGGAAGAATTCATCATTGATGTAAAGGCAGTGGCCACCAGAGGTTCTGAGGGATGGCAGAGGGAATAATAGGTGTAATATGGGGGCATTTTCAGGACATTGGATTTGTCCTGCATGACATTGCAGTGATGGATACAGGCCATTGTATATTTTGTCATAATTTACAAAATTGTGCGGGACAGAGTGTAAACTATAATGTAAACTATAGTTCATGGTTAGTAGCAATGCTTTAATATGTGTTCACCAGTTGTAACAAATGGACCGCACTAATGAGGGATGTTGTTAATGTGGGAAAGTGTGGGAGAGGGAGGGAGGGGGAGGGAGTGGGGTATATGGGAATCCCTTATATTTTTTATGTAACATTTATGTAATCTAAAGCTTCTTTAAAAATAAAAATAATTAATTAAAAAAAATAAAGTCAATTGAACATATAAAAAAGTACTAATGCTGGTTCTCATCCCTGGAGGCTGATTTAGTCAGCTTGGGGTGTGGCCTGAGCTTCGGGATCTTTTAAGCTTGCCAGGTGATTCTAATGTGCAGCCTAGGCTGGGAAGCACTGCCCTGAGAGAAGCCCTCCAGACCACTGCAAAGGCTACAGACACAAATTCTTACCCATGGTGGCGGGTGTGTGTGTGTGTAGGGAAGTCACAGTCACGCCCCGAACATTCAGGTGAGATGCCACTTGCCTGAAGAATGGAAAAGAGACGACTGATTCATAAAACCTCCAGGTCGCCACAAGATCAATCCTGTTGGGGTTGGTAGCATAATACCTCCAGGCCGCCTGAGGAGGAGAAAAGAGAGGGCAGGAATGACCTGGCATCATGTAAGACTTTGGCATAGAATCGGCTGCCATCAAACCATTTTGTAAACCCTGGACTGCTAAGAATTTGAGTGTGCACTGAGCTACCATCCTGAGAGGCTGGGCTTCTTGGCTTTCTGTAGCCCCTTAGAGAAGAAAAGCTTCCTTGACCCCATCATCCCACCTCTCACTACTTTCCCCACCAGCAGCCCATGGGAGGGGCAGTGATTTAGGACATGGAGAGACAGCATCTAACATTCAATGGTCCATGACTGTCTACTAGGCAAGGCGAATGGACGAAACGGCTCCATATTGTGCACATGTAAGGCATCTCTTTCTCCCTCAGCTGTGGGCTCTTTATCCTTGGCAGATGTGAGATGACCACAGTTCTTCATGAAGCTGGCGGGCTAAGCACCTGCTCTGTAGGCTGTCTCTCCCCTGTGGCTCCCCAGATCAAGGCTGGGGTGGGAAGTTGTAGGAAAAGGACGCCTAGTCCAAGCCAAATTCTACAGTCCAACATTATCAGTCAAAAAGTTTATGAGCTGATCCCTGTCTAAGCCCTCTGTCTATTCTGACTTGTTTTAGAACTTTGATGGGAGAGTGATGGGACTGTCACCTTCAGCACACACATAGACAGGTTCTATAGAGAACCGGGGAAAAACCCACAGCCATCCACAAGCAAGCCTGTGCAAGCATGTCCACCCCTGCCTGGGCACACACAGACGCACGCGGGGACCTTACACGAGCATGTCCACCCCTGCCTGGGCACACACAGATGCACACGGGGACCTTGCACGAATATGTCCACCCCTGCCTGGGCACACACAGACGCACATGGGGATCCTGCACAAACACATCCACTCCTTCCTGGGTACACAGACACAGGGATCTGGCATGAGCATGCCTGCTCCTGCTTGGGCACACACAGACACACCCAGGGACCTTGGGTCCCATCCCAGTTCACCTCCTGACAGTGAGCCAGGGCAGACAGACCTGGATGAGCTCAGCAGCTGGTTTCCTCCTTTTCTCAAAGTGCTTCTGGCGGTGCTGCTCCTGTACCTTCAGGGCCAGCCCAGACCCCAGGATGCCCTGGCGAGAGAAGGCAGCCCCCGCCTGGCATTCAGCCCTGACCCTGCGCCCACCCCCACCCCCCAGCTCTCAGGTGGTGGCAGGCTCTGTGCACCTCCGTGGCTAGCAGAGACAACAGTGCACGATAGAGGAAGGAAAGTCCCCTTCCTGCTCCAGGAAGAAGGGAGCTGGGTTAAGTGGAACAAGCCTTGAATCAGGAAGTCCTGGGTTCCAATCCTGCCTCTGCCACATTCCAGCTCTAGGACCCTGGGCATCTTGCTGCCTTTTAGTCTCTTTCACAAGAAAGTGGGATAATCATACTTATCTCAGAATTTTATTAAGGAAAAAAGGCAGATAATATATGGGGTCTGCCTACTAAGGAATGGCACAGAGCAGATGCCCAATAAATATAACCGATTGAAAAATATTTTATCTATTTGTACTGTCACTTGGGAGTTTTCCTATAGCTGCAATTTTCCAGAACTGTATCTGTTTTGATTTCCAGGTCAGAACTGCATGTGGACTAAACACATAGAGGTACATATTGTCAAGCTGAAGGAGAACTTAGAGATCTGGTAACAGCCCTCAGTCCCTCCACCTGCTTTCTAGATAAGGAAACGCCATAGGCCCAAAGTCAGGTAGCTTATAAAAAAAAGACAAGGTCGGGCTGCCAGGGAACAGAACACATCACCCACATGAGGACGGGATGAAGGGGTAGCAGAGGGATCGTTTTTTCCTAGCTTGGTGATGAGGAGCCAGGCCTTAGGACTAGCTGGACCCGGGATGGGTTCCTGGCTCCACATGACTGTGGAACATTTACTAGCCTAATTAAGCCTCAGCTTCCTCATCTGCAAAATGGAAATAAATACAGCACAGAACTCCGTGTTGTTGTGGAAATTAAATGAAATAATGCATGGAAAGCGTTTGTCTTGAAACCGGCACACATTAAGTTCACTAAGTGCTGCTGTATTTCTGGACACTGGGCTGTGGGGAAGTGAGTCATTTTTAATGAGAAAACTTCTCCTTGAGGGAAATGCATTTTGTATGTAAACCAGCAAAGGACAGGGCAAGGGAGAGGAGCTCACGTACCTGGGATACAGGAAGCTCCCAGGCTCCTGGGGGTGGCAAACATGGAAAGGCACAAACCCAGCCCAAGGCAGACACACTTGCAGAGCTAGGCCCAAGCAGGGAGCGAGGAACTTGGCCTAAAGGAGGCAACACTTGATCTGGGTCTTGGAAGGGGGAAAAGAGGTTTGCCAGGCAGAGACGGAAGAGGGGTCACTCCTGCAGAGGCAGGGAAGGGCTACTGAGTCGACACGGCGGGACTTAGGGTGTGAATGGATGGACACGAGCTGGGACCGGGCTGAAGATACTTACCGCTGGAAGGGCAAAAAAGGACACGCCAATTAAGGAGAAGGTGGCTGCAATCAGACGGCCTTCCCACGTTTTGGGCGTCTTGTCTCCATAGCCGATGGTGGCCAGAGTGATCTGATGAGAGAGGGGTTCAGGCATGGGGCTCCCCAGGGAAAGGGGAGCCAGTGACCCACCAGCTGAGTGCTACCTAAGAGCCCTCTGTACTGCTGTGGGTGCCACTCCCGCTCATAATGGGATTCCCGAGGGAGAGAGGCAACGAGTGTCGAGTAATTCATATGGGGTCCTTGGCACCACAACCTGTTTATGAACTAAGGACTTCCTACCTACAGCCAACCCATCAACAAAAATTTCAAAGATTGCAAACATGTGTGCATGCATGTGCACTTGCGCATGTGTTTTCCTGAGTAGTTTTCTGTGTGGGCATGTTTCTGAATGCATGCGTGGTTGTGAGTGTACTTACGTATAATGTGCATAGAAGTATGTGTCCGTGGATCGGTCTACTGTCTGTGTCATTTGTGTGTGAGTTGTATATTCTTGTGCAGTGTACAAGCCATCAGTACACATGTACTTGTGAACGTGTCTCTGCAAGTGCAAGGCAGTATATTGGAGTGGCTAAGACTGGCTGAGTTCAATCCCAGCTCCACCACTTACTGGCTGGGAGATCTTAAATTAGTTACTTAACCTCTTCACGTCTCAGTTTCTCCATTTTAAACATGGGGCCAAGAATAGAAATGGGATTTAAGCTATGTTAATAAATGTAAAGTGCTTCAAGCAGTGTCTGGCATGTGAAGTCTTCAGCTATGGTAGCGTAGTCCCACGGATGCTGTGCACCTAGGCTAGGGGTATTTGCAGGTCCGTGGGCACACGTGTGTGTCTGTCTCTGTGCTCATTTGCACATACATGGCTTAGGTGGTAACAGCCTAAAGCTAACGAGGAAAAGTCCCCGAGTGACCATGGAACCAGGCTGGTCTGAATCCTGTCTTCTCAGCACTCTGGAAAGGTCCATTCCAGGTGTGTGCCCTGATGGGGGAGTGGGATTGTCTCTAGTAGCAGGTTCAGAGATGGGAGGAGGCAGTGCTCTCACCTGTGATTTGGAGCAGAGCAGAAGGCAGGTGCCCAAGTGAGCGCCCAGGCCCTGCCCACCCCCTCTCTGCTGGAGGAGGCGGCCCCCAGCATGGACTTTCAAGGTGGCCACTCACCAGGCCCCACCAGAGGGCGTCCGCATAGGTCTCGAACTCCTCTTTCATCTCCTCGCCCTGTGCATCCACCTCTGGCACATCTTTCTCGACCAGGTAGACAAGAAATGAGGAAAGGATGAGCGTCAGGAACCCGATGTACCAAGCAGTGATGAGCTCCTGAAAGTGCAAGCACTTGGTAAGGAAGTGGCGCTGGGCAGAAGTGGGGGCCAGCGGAGTGTGGGTGCAGTTGGTTCCAGGCTACTCTGCTCTGGGAACCTGGGCAAGTTACTCTCCCTCTCTGAGCCTCTCCTCCCATCCCCGTAAGAGCAGGTCAGGACACTGGCCTGCCTGCCATCGTTCGTTCTTATGATGTGTGTGGTTCCAGGAGCAGAGGCAGAGTCCTGCCTGGGGGTGTCTCTATAATAACAGGCTTCACACGGAGGGGTGAAGTCCAGAGGAACTGGCCGCTGCCTCTGAGACAAGGCTTAGGACCCCAGACCCAGGGACAGGGGTCTCTGCAGGACTGAGCAGAGCAAAGATAACGCCCCACACGACAGGGAGGTAGACAGCAAGGGCGAGCTAGTGTGGCAGAGTGGCCAGAGCTGCAGGCAGGGACCCCAGGCAAATTATACCCACCAGCAGCATTAGTTTCCTCATTTCTAAAATGAGGTCCTAAAAGTCCCTGAATTCCTGGCAGTGAGTCATGGCTACCAATGGTTGGACGCAGGTAAACATTTTTTTATGTTAAATAGTTACGTATTGATTTAAAACATGTTAAAAATAAACTTAACTAACATAGTAAACACTTCATTTCATGAATATTCTCACATAAATAGACCCAGAGTCTTCTTCAGGCTGTGTCACCTCCAGTATGATGCCTGCTCCTCCCACTAGGGATAGAGCTCACCTTTACACCTTTGCTATTTTCTAGGCGATCTCCTGGAAATGTCTACTACTTTGTTAGGCTTTTTGGCTTCCCCTCAGCATCATATGCACATAGCTCTTGTGCACGTTTGCTCTACAGAATCAAATGAACGAACGTGTGAATGAGAAGGAGGCTGGTCTCAATCCAGCATGCCCTCGCCCTTGAGGGGATGGGGACTCTGAGGTGGGAAAGGAGAGCTGGGTATTTCTCCCGAGTGGCTCTCTGAATACCAGCCTCCAGCCTCGTGGAGTGCAATGCTGTGCCTATGTAGATTTATACGCTCTGCCCCCCAATTGCAACTCCAAAGTTTCATCTGGTGCTTACCCAGAGAAAGAGCTCTCTGCTCATGTGTGCAGGGGACAATTGGCTGGGCTGGGTTATTAAGAGACGGTATAATACCAATGTGGGGTGAAAACAGTTCCCAATTCTGTCCTTCACAGCATTTAAAAGGCTGTTCGAGGTAACTGACTTTACACAAGTTTTGCCAAAGGCTCTGTGGCAGAACCTGCTGTTTGCTGATATCCATGGACCCCCCCTATGTATCCCAGCCTCCCATGCAGACAGGTGGGAGATAAAGGATTGGGGTCTAGACAACAGGGAGCCAAGGGATAGAACCTTCCTGACCTGAGCCTAAAATCCATTCCGCAGGAAGCTCCAGCTCCCTCTTCCCCAGTCTTGGTGTCTCCGGGGGCCTCATGTTCAAGACAGAGGTGACCCGTACCAGCCTCTGTGTAAGTGACGAGAGGTCAGTGCTTCTGTGCGAGGTCACGGGACTCCAGGGCTTATTTGTGACAGGAACGTAGCCTGGCCTGCCTTGACTAGTAAAAGCATTAGCTTTAAAGGTCTGACCCCACGCAGCACAGGCCTCCTGCTCTTCACGCCTGAGTCCTGGTAGTGAAGCACAGAACTTGGCCCAGCGTTGAATGAATGAAGCAATGAAATGATAAGTGCTATTACAAGGGTCTCACGGTAACCCAGCCCTGGGAGGACATCAATGACCCCCTGGGGAAAGAGCTTCCTCTTAGCTCTGGCAGCGGGGGGGGGGGGCTTCTGAGGATGCACAACATACACTTTGGAGATTAGCAAGAGCTCGATAAATACACAGCTGTGAGCAGAGAGCTCACTCCAGAGTGTATTCCCATCTCTGGGGAAGAGTCCCTGCCAGGAGGCTTCCTTTGCTTAAGAAATCCACCTGGTAGGGAGAGCTTTCCTGAGACAGACAATCCTCCAGTCAGGAATTCGCTCCAAGGACAGGTTTGGGTTTCCAACACAACCAGGCAGCAATCCTTATCAAGAGTGTTTCTTAAGGAGCTCCTTAGCCAGTGGCCCAAAGGTCAGCCAGCCTGTCTGCCCCAACAGTGCCAAACACAGTCTCCAGGCAGCCAGCTGCTTATCACTCTCTTAACTGAGCACCTACCAAGTGCCAGGGAATTCCTGAACCTGTTTCTCATAGAGGCCACTGAATCTCAGGCTCTGGAGCCACGCTGCCTGGCTCTACCTATTACAAGCCATGGGTAGAAGGTCCTTTACCTTTGTCTCTTGGTCTGTCCATTTGTAACACGAGGGCGATAAATTCTGTCTTCTGGGGCCGTTGTGAGGTTGTAATGTGATGACACACGCAAAGCCTTTTGAATGGAGCCTGGCAGTACTCATTCCCTATTGCTACAGCTGCTATTACTATTACATTATTATTTACTCTAATTCCCCAGCAACTCAGTGGCTCATGGTCTTGGCCAGGATCTCACTATTGGGAAGGATCAGAGTTCAGATAAAGCCAGACTTGACTTGTCCCACTACAAAGGCTCTTGAGTGAAGTCCCCGGGGTTGGAGGAATTGTGCCACCTGCTCACGCTAAGACTTTTAACGACCATTACATCCTTGCTAGTCAATTGTGCTCCATGGACCAGCAGCATAGGCGTCATCTGGAGCTTGGGAGAAATGAGGAATCTCAGGCCCCACCCCAGTCTGAGTGTCTTCATTTCAGACCTAGGTGCACAATGAAGTTTGAGAAGCACTGGTCTACAGTTTCTCATCTCATAGCCAAACTTCCAGGGCACCTGCTCTGTTTAGCATGTTCTATAGGCCATCACTCCCCTGAAGAGCTCTCCATTACTCCCATACACACACACACACACAGACACACACACCTGGATATATGACACCCCCCACACAGGCATCTCCCACTGGATCCATAGCCCAGTCCTGCCGTAGGCCGTGTGCCAGCAGGCCCAGCATCCTGAGCCTATAGAGGGTCTACCAGAAGACTGGTGCCATGCATTGCGGGAAATCTGGGTTCTGGTGTGGTGGGAGGGCCACAGGGTCGTGCGAAAAGTAAAAATTAAAAGGCAGGACCTCTGCCAGGGACTCCACACGTCTGCTCATTTAACAAGTGCCCCCAGGTGATCCTGGAGTCAGCCTGTGAACTCCACTTTGAGAAACACCATCAGCCGACTAAACAACAGTAGCTTACTTTGTACCAGGAGCTGAGTACTTTGTTGCATCCTTCAACCTCCTCATCACAGCACCTGTGTCAGATAGAACTACTGTATCCCCAAGGCCGGGGGTAAGGAGGCTCAGAGAAGTAACTCACTCATCTGTGCTCTTGCCCTTAGCAAACAGGAAGCTGAGACGTAAACCCAGGCAAGTGCTCAAGTGCGTAACTCCTAAACGCACAGGCTGCCCCCTGGAAGCGAGGCCCAGCAGCCGACGGTGTGGCTTAGGCATCAGCCCCGTCTTCCTCCATTTGATGACCGACACTCGCACATCTGGGAAGAAGCCCCAGTGGAGCCCAGTGAAAGGGCAGAGCCTGCCCAGTGGAGTCTCACAGGCCCTGTCAAATGCCAGGCCCGTATCGACTAGCTCCGAGCAAGCCATTTCACCGCTCTGATCTCAGTTTTCTCATCTGTAAATTGGGGGCAAGAGTACTCAGGTTGCAGAGCTGCTGTGAGGATTAGATAATAATTAATGCAAATTGCTAGCCCAGGGCTTAACCCAGGGAAGGTGCTCAAAACAATATTCTGAGAATTATCATTATACATGAGCTACCCAGATAAGTTCAGGCTCCCAACTCCACAGTTGTCCCAAAGTTCACATGGAGGTGATAAATGCTGTATATCTTCATGGGTGTCTGGAAAATCTATAGGCATGTCACACTCATATAAAATGGGGGTTGTGATCCCTACTGCACAGAGTCGTGGGGTAAGAGATGACAGCTGGCCCAGCTCATCCACTGTGATCTTGGCCTCCAGCATGCCCTTTGTGACCTTGGCCTCCAGCATGCCCTTTGTGACCTTGGCCTCCAACATGCCCTTTGTGACCCGCATGTTCTTTGTAACCTTGTTCAGCATGTCCTTTCTGACCTTGTCCAGCATGCCTTCTGTGACCTTGGCCTCCCACTTCCACTTCGGGCTTCAGTTTCCTCATATACAAAATTACAAGTTAATTTGTCTCCTTAATTGACAGTGAGCAACTTGAGGCCAGAAATTACTTCTTATTCATCTTTTATCTCCAGGTCCCAGCAAATAGTGTCTGGCTCACAGTAGATGTTTAGCGGTTCTTTGGGAATGAGGGAGAAGATGAGGAAATGATTCCCTGTGCATCAGGCCCTGTTTTTGGCCTTTGTGGGTGACCCGTACTTCTCGAGGGGGGCACTCTGGAGAGAACTGAGCCACTCTTGGAGCCTCATTCCAAAGGCAGCAAGGGAGGAAGAGAAGAGGGTCAAGGGAGCTTGAGGGCTGAATGCCAGGTGAAGACTAGAGGTCAGGCCCAGGCATCATGGTGTGGCATCTAAACAAACATCTCCTCCTTCAGAGCCAGGCAAGGCCCACTTCCTCACCCTGGGCTGGACAGCTCTCACCCCACAGGGTCGCACCAGCCTCCACTCTCTGGTCCCCATAATCATCCCATTCACCTCCATTGTCACTGACAATCCTGCAACCACAAGCCCTGAGCCCTGACTCCAGGACTTTGCTGCCACTTCCTGGCTGAGTGACTTTTCTTGTAGTAGAAGCTTTCTCAGCATCTCCCAAGGGCATCATGATGGGTAGAAGGCTGTGGAGGAGGAACAGACACTTTGAAGTCTAAAGCACAAATAGCAGCTGTAGCAATAGGGAGTGAATACTGCCAGGCTCCATTCAAATATGATGCCAAAGTCACAAAGGGCAGTCTAATGCCAAGGTCACAAAGGTCATGTCGAACAAGGTCACAAAGGGCAGGCTGGACACCAAGGTCTCAAAGGGCACATTGTATGCCAAGGTCACAGAGGGCATGCTGCAAAAGGTCACAAAGGACATGCTGGATGCCAAGGTCACAGAGGGCGTGCCGGAGGTCAGCAGGAAAGGACCAGCCATGTGCTGTTTCTGCACTGACAGCATTCTGAACTGAGCTCTCGCTCCAGAGCCCTCACAGGCTGCTTCGTCTTCTGATGAAAGAAGAACACTGTAAAGACATCTTTCCTCTGCCTTCAGGCTCAGACCATTCCCACTCTCACCACAGAAACATGATTCTGTCTTTGGAGTTCTGCCTGCCTGGCCCACCAAGGGCTGGCTGCTGTGTAAAAACCATCTCTGCTCAGGAATTACATTGCAAACATCCAACTGCCATTTGGTAATTCCATGGTAACTACTCAGCAGACACCAAAGATCTACTCTAAACCAGTGGGACACAGGACAAGGACCTAAGGCAGCACCTTTTAGCCCTGATTTCCACAGGAGCTGGGAAGCAGCTCAGCTCTATGGATATCCTCTGATCAAGGATGAAAATGGTCAGGAGGAGGAAAGAGCTCTTGAAAACTCTGGCCTCAACGAGTCAATGGCTAGAGGCAACACAGACAGGGAATAAAACAGGGACGGCAAGAAAATGGATTCTAACATGAGTCTCCTGGGTGCTTTACATTTTTATTTAATTTTATTTTTATATTTATTTGCATGCTTTGTGAAGGACACATTTGGAATAATAAACAACCACCATTAATGAGCACCTACCCCTTACCAGGCATGTAAATGTACCTCTTCCTCGTGAGCAGCCAGAAAGATTCACATTTTACCATTGAAGAAGCTCATAAAAATAGAGCAATATTCTTAAAGACTTACAGCCGGAATGCAGTAGAGCTGAGTTTTGAGTCAATTTGCTGTCTGACTCTTAAGGTCATGTTCATTCTACTACGATGCCAACTAATAGGAAATCACCCCCAACACATCTGGGTGTGTACGCCGTGATGTAAGAACCCTGGAGTTGTGGAGATGTGGTCTGGGGCTGTCCAGTGGGGAGTGGCAAGGGTAATCTTAACGCTTGTAAGGAAAACAGAGTTCCTTAATGTGAAGTTGTCAAATTGTCCCCAGGCTCACTGCCTTTGTTCCCCGGAAGCAGAGCCTGAGAATAGGATTGAGGTCAGGGGTTCTTAACCAAGGGCCCATAAGCTTGAATTGAAATAAAAAAATAAATCATTACTCTTGTGGGGACGTGTTGGTGCGGGTGTGATATATTTATTAAATAATACACAGTATAGTGTGGGCTTAGTAAGGGGTCCGTGGTTTTCACCTGACTGGCAAAGGGGTCCGTGGAACAAAAAAGGTTAAGAAGCTCTGCTTTAGGTGCATATGATTTATTTGCATATGATCACGGAGGGAGTGATGGCAAGAGAGAGGGAGTGAGGGAGGCCAGAAAAGGCAGGAGAAAGCTAAGCAGGGTCTACATTAGCCTGATCCCATAGGGAGCTGTAGAGTGTGAACTGTACCATAGAGCTGGCCCCAACAAGGGACCCTGGTCAGTCAGTCATTGGCCATTGGCAGCCCTGGCGTGGTGGGAGGAGGCTGATGGCAATATAACCTCCTAGAAAAGGCACCTGTCCCTGTCCCAAGGGCAGTTCTCCAGAGGAGGCAGCTGGGGGCATTAGCAGGCAACACTCACGGTAGCTGGGGGACGGGTGCACACCACCCGTCCCCCCTCCCCCGTAAAGGAGACCTGGGCGGGCCATGACAGCATCCACAACATCCAGCACAGTTGGCACGAAAGATACTCTCTTCGTGGGGAAGGAAGCCATCCCCACAGACTTAACTTTATACGCTGCAGACCCCCTGCCCCAGGGATTCCTCTGATTTCTCCTGCAACTTGGAGGGATGTTGCCTGCTTGAGCAGAAAGAGCAGGGGTTTCCTCATCTGTCTGAGGCCCAGCAAGGCACAGCTGTTGAAGCAAAGTGGTACCAAAGGCTTGGCTTAACAATAGAAACACAGAGTGGAGCATGAGTGCACATAAACTGATTCTGGTTGCCTGGTTCCCAGGCCTGCTCAGCCACATGAGACGCTGGTTTCTGATCTCCCTGGGAGCAAGTGAAAACCACCATGACCGGCAGCAAACCACTGAATGTGGGCTCTGGAGCTGGACTACCTGGGTTTTTTTCACACCATGTGGTCTTGCACAGGTTATGCCCTCTTTCTGTGCCTGCTTCCTCATCAGCCTAACAGGGTAACAATATGGCCTGATAGGATGACTTAGTTCCTGTCAAACACTAACTTCTAGGCCCTCAACTTCAGGCTTTATGTAATAACAATGGCAATTGAGTGATTCCCATGTACTGGATACTGTTCTAAGTGCTTTTCATTTATCAATTCATTTAATCCTGGGAAGTAGCTGAATTATCATTCCCATTTTATAAATGATGAACTGAGAACCACAGAGTTAAAAACAAATCCCCTAAACCGTAAAGGGAGAGGTTGGCTTCAGAAAGGTTTGTGTGACTCAAGACACTTTCCCTCCTCCCCCATGCTGCCTTGTATTAGCTTATTTCACCCTTTCAACAACCTGGAGGTGGAGGTATTATCTCATTTAGAGACCAATGATGGTTGAGTGACTTGGTCCAAGTAGTCTGCACACAGTGGAGCTGGGATCTGAGCCCAGGTCTACCTGTTTATGCTTGCTGCAGCATGCCTGCTTATGCTATCCCCCTCCTCCTCCTCCTCATCAATGGCAGCAGAATGACCAACTCCAGGGGACAAGCTAAGAGAAGGGGGCCATGGAAGGAGGCACATGATCCAGTGGCCTCTCTGAGGCACTTACTTTGCTGTGGGCACAGATAGCGGAGCCCAGAAGCTTCCAGGTGCCACCCCTCCGGTCCATCCGCAGCATTCGCAGGATCTGCAGGAAGCGCAGGCTTCGCAGAGAGGTGGCCAGGACATTGCCCTGGTTTCCTACGGCAACCACTGGCACAGAGGCAATCAGCACAAAGATGTCTGGGAAAGAGGACAGAGAAAGCAACAGGGAGAGGAAAGAGAAGGTCAGGCAAAGGCAGTGGCAGCATTGCAGGCACTGTCTGCAGGCAGAGGGCCAATCTAGGCATTATCGTGTTGAATCTAGACATCAACCTTATGTGGGAAGCATTACTGTTCTCTTGTGACAGATGAGGAAATGGGGGCTCTGAGGATAAGTGCCTGTCTAAGGTCTCTCAGCTGAAAGTGGTCAAGTTGGGATTGGATACAGACTGGTCAACTCCAAGACTGGCTCTGAGCCCCAGAGCAGGGATGCCCTGAGGCCCTCAAGTATGGCACTTGTGAGTTTCTCTCAAGGTAGGAGGGTATCAGAGACTTCTCAGCCTATGGAGGTGATTCCATGACTAAGGTACAGCTGTGAGGCAGGTTTCCCCTAAAGGCATCACCTGAGACAGGAACTTGGGTGCAGTACTTTATTGGGAGATGATCTCAGGAAGCAGAAAAAGGAGAGACAGGGATGGAGAAAAAGCCATGGTAAGGGATGCTATCAAGGTTGCTGCTGTTCCTCCAAGCCCCAGGAGGAGTGTCTCCCAGGATCGTCTGCCTGAGAGACAGGTGGCTGGGACAGCTGCCCACTGGCTCCTGACCCCAGCTGGTTGAGGGCTGCCCCCAGGAGTGTTAACGCCCCTACATTTCTGAGCTGCCCTGGCCCAGTTATCTCCCTCAGCTTCCACGGTCCTGGGGTAGACCGTGGAAAGGCATGAGGCCCTCCTGTGTGGTAGGATATTGATATCAGAAGTGGGTCCAGCTGTCCACAACAGCTGTGGCTGAAACCAGTGGTGGGCTAAGGGGATGCGACATGTCTTCCAGGGCTAAGCTGCTTTCTCAAGTCAAATATCTAGTATGGGAGAGAGAGTGAACTGATCTCTTCCTTATTCCTGTTAGTGGCACCCAAACCCATATCAACGATCTCCTCTCTGTATTGCAGGGGTTTAATAAACCCCTGAAGGCCATATAAATTTGGGGGAAAAATTGGTTAAATAGGTTTGTTTACTTCAGGACTCTCAGAATCTTTAATAAAATAATATGCACTACTGCTTTCAATTATACAAATGACGTTCAATCTTTCCCAAAAGGACTTGACCCAGAACTGCCTTTGCAAGGGCATCAGGGTTCTAAGGAACATACTTAGAAATACGTCTGACACTCCTCAAAGTCCTCTGTGTCCTGACCCCCACGAACCTTCCAGGTGCATCTCTCGCTACCATTTCTCCCTTGAACTTTTACCCACAAGTTGGCAGAAGCACGTGTGGTTTGCTGAGCACATAGGACCCTCTCACACTTCCATGCGTATGTCCATGCTGGTCTCTCTGATTGGAATAGACTCCCCAAATTCTCTGCCTAAACCACTCTTCTAAGAGGCCAGCCAAGTGCCCCTTCCTCTGGGAAGCCATCTCTGATTGCCCCAGAAGAAATTTCATCATCTAAATTCCAAATAAACCTTGTTTATACTTTTGCACAAACTACATAAAAGCAGGGGCTGCTGTGTCTCTGGAACTTAGAATACAGTAGGTGTCCACTAAATGCTGTCCAATGAAGGAGGAAAGGAGAGCTTCTTTTGTATTTCATAATTGCCAATGCCCTCTGTTCTTGGTGGTGGGGCCACCAGTGCACTCATTTCTGTCTACCATGCCCAGAACATGACCTGGAGCTTATCAAATTTTGAGTAAGTGTTTGATGAATGAATACTTATTGATAAAACATCTTTTCCAATTAAAGTGCTCTTGGGAGTTTGCCATTATCAGCTACCAAACCTTAGTGCAATCAGCTTATTCTCTTTAGAGTTGATAATACTGTGTAGCATTTGTGAACAATGTTCCCATACATAAGTTGTGCAGTATATATTATTTAAATCCCCATTTCTCAAATGAGAAAACTGAGGCCCAGAGAGGTTAAGTTACAGGAAGCAAGCGGCAGAGCCAGGCCTCCAACTATATTCTTCTGACGCTGTCAGTTCTGATAGGGAAGCGGAGGGGGGAGGCAGCATGGAGGGCCTACAGGGGGAGAGTACCCAGCAGGAGGTGGGGAAGAGAAGGCCACTCCCCAATTTCCCTGATCCTCAGTTTCCTCACCTACAAAATGAGGATAAAACCAGCTTCATAGGGTTGCCATCTGGATGAAAGGCCATAGCACCCCAGGACTAAGAGGTACTCACTAAGTGACAGTCATTGCTTTGCTGGAATCACTTGGGGGGCGGGTGGCAATAGTCAAAAGTTGCTCCATAATTTGGCCAAGGACCATTTTAAGAAAGATCGAAAGCTCCTGATTTGCTTTCCTAAGGTTGGGAGTGTATGGAGGAAATGGAAAATGGAAACAGATCTTTACATATAACAGGCAGCCAAAACTGGAAGATTCGTGCCAAAAGATGCACGTTTGAGGGAGGAAAGGCAGATGGGGAAAGGATGGTGGAGGAGGTCAAGGAGTAAGGCTTCCTGAGCCTCTCCCAGGGCCAGGCATTCAGCTCCACACTTTCCATTCTGAAATCTCCAGTTTTCCTCTCAACCCAGTGAAGCAGGTGTGTTGAGTACCACTTTACAGGGAGGAAGCTGAGGTTCAGAGAGGTTCAGAAACTTTCTGCAGCTCAGAGACCTGGTAAGGGGGACGAAGGGATGCACACCTATGTACATTTGATAAAAAGGCAAGTACTCTTTCTACCGTATCAAAATGCCCCCCACATGCCAACTTTTGGGAAAATCTAGGGGACAAACATCTGGTTGTTGATAAATCGGCATCACTGGCTAGGAGTGCAGAGCTGTCCACTTAAAAGTTTTGTAGAGCAAAAGGGCAAAACCCACATGCTCAACAAACAGGACACAAGTCCTCATGCTCAGAGCCCTGCCTAGGACAGCAGAGTCCAGCGGGGTAGGGTGGGGGTGAAGTAGAAGCCACATGCTAGAAGGCAGCGTCTGAGGCTGCCCCAATACAAGCGCCCCGATGTTTGAGGCATAACTGCCCTCTAGTCACACATTATGGGAGAAGCTGAGATGAGGAAGGTAGAGAATGCAGCGACACAGCAAAGAAGCCAGCAGGGAGGCCTGATGCAGGCCCAGCGGTGGTGTCCCAGGGGGCGGGAGGGAAGCTGGAGCTGTGTTTCAAGAATGCTCCCCTGGAAATGCCCCTGCACTTGAGGGGTGCAGGTTCCAAAATCTAGGAAGCTCTCCAACTGGGCAGGAACATCCTTGGATTTGGGCCCAATTCATCACACTCCCCAGCTCTACCCCCATTCCAACACAGTTATACGGGACAGCTCAGTGAAGACAAGGAGGTCTGCTTAACAAGGCCTTGGAAAGAAAAAAGAGGAGGAAGGGAGGGAAGGAAAGGGGGTTGGATAGGGAAGAAGAGAGAAGAAAAAAATATGAAAAAGAAATCAGTAACTAAAAAGGCCTCCTAAATTGTGCTCCTGCATACACCCACGTCCTATATGCTTTCAAAATTCAGACGAAAGTAACTAAAGACAATAACCTCGGCTGCTGAATCTCAGCATCAGGTGTGAACCAGCTCCCGGGTTTTAGTTGTCATCGAGGTCATTAGGCATCAGCTGTGCCATGCAACCTGCAAACAAGCCAAGGCAACCCCTGGCTGTGCTGAGAGAAGGCTGGCATCCAGGACAAAGGAGGTGCCTGGCTCTTTGTCTCTGGGCTGGTCATTCATGCCTGAAGGGCTGTGTGGCCAGGAAGGGTGTGAAGGCTGAGTGGCAGAGGAGAGGGACTCTGATCTGAAAACATGCAATGGAAGGAGCAGTTGAAGGTCCTGAGCACATTTTTCCTGGATAAAATAAGACTGTTGGAGTGGGGAGGAGTACTAGAATGGCTAAATTCAAAATAGTTGATGAGAGGCAGGGGAGTTAAGAGAGAGGTGAGCACCCCGTGACTGGAGGCAAGCAAGCAGAGTCTGGGCACCTAGCAAGGCTGCTCCAAAGGGGACAGGGGCATCTGACAGGAGGACTAGAAAAGGAAGTCTCCTTAACACCTTTCTACTTGCAAAAGACTTGGACAGGAAAAAGGGGGAGAAGGGCAGGAAACGGGGATGGACTAGATGCCTCTGCAGTGCTGTTCCATCCCCGACATTCAAAGAACCTGCACTTGAACCCTTCCTGTGTATGGAGAGCTCCAAGACCCAAGCCATCAGCAAAGGGAAATTCCATCGTGCCGCTACACGGATTTAGTAGGATTGGAACATACGTGTCCATCCTGCACCAACAGGGATAAGTGAGGGCATCCACCTGCTCTGCTATCAAAATGCCTGCACCTGGATGGAGGGGTCCCAGTGACATCTCCCAGAAGCAGCTTTTGGATCAGGAGCCAGCAACACGGTGGTGAGGGAGGGCATGGGTGCTAGATTTACCCAGACCTGAGTGTCAGGAGGGGATCTACTGCTTACTAGCTGTGTGACTCCAAGACGACTCGGCGCTGCCAGCCTCAGTTTCCACTTCTGTGACATGGGATCCTACAGAAGTGATTCTTTATCCGCACCCCAGCCAGTCTGGGAACGTAAGGGCAGTTTGGGTGGCCGCCATGTCTGGGGACCCTACTAGTCTAGGGACTAGGGGTCTCTACAACCTGTAACATGCTGGCTCCCTCACA
>JAKSZT010054489.1:21648338-21676152 GCA_026826555.1 Tolypeutes matacus
TAGGGACTAGGGGTCTCTACAACCTGTAACATGCTGGCTCCCTCACACCCCAAATGCTGAGAATGCAGGGTCACTGTCCGGATCAGCCACCTGAGGAGGAACTCAGCACCTGGAAGGCCAGCACTGTTCATCCTCACTGAAGCAGGGTCAGGACTTCCCAGGAGAAGAACACCTGTGGAACATTTCCTCAGAGAAACAATGCACCAAAAGGAAGTATGTGTGGGGAGAGTTGGGGGTGGGTGGGCAGTGTGTGGGACTGAGGATCCCCTAGACTCAGGGACCGGGCTTACCCAACATGCACAGGGGCTTCCTGGCAAACTTCAGTCGTCCCCGCCAGCCTTTGTATCTGCAGCAGCATCCGGCAGCCCAGATCCTCAAAGCAAACTCGGCTCCAAAGATGAAAATAGCAAATGTTTCCTGCATGGAGGAAGAGACACCGGTTAACTGGGCCCCCTCTGTCCAGAACTGGCAATGACCTGGACTGCTGTTGTGGCTGTGGGGTCTGTTTGGGTAGTTGAGGTCAGGGGTCAGGGGGAGAAAAGCAGGTTAGGCACCTGCATTCAGTTTTGGAAGGCTCTGGTTTCCCTGCGATGTGCTAACTGTCCCTAACATTGCTAAGCCTTGCAAAGTGATTACTTGTTCTTTTTCCTGTTTTTCTTCTAGCGGATCTTTTTAAAGTCCCTTTAATGCACTAAAAGCCCTTAAGAAGTACAGCTGGGCTGAAAAGAGAGGTTTCCACGCAACTGAGCCCCCTAGTCCCCCAGTGCCTGGTTGCTAGTTGGGGCTAACAGTTACTAAGCTGCTTTCTGGGCCAGGCATCATCCTATTTATTTTATAATGTTATCCTCATTTTATATTTAGGGAAACTGAGGCATGGGGTGGTGAAACAAATTTCTCAAGGCCGTCCAGCTCTAAAGTGGCAAAGGAGAGACCCCGGGCTCAGTAGTCAAGACTCCAGAAGCCGTGGACATGAGCAGTTCATTTTGCTGCCTTCCAGAAATTGGGTCCCTCGCCTGAACTCTGGGGCCTCCCATGACAATCCAACCCTTTGCCTTTCTCTCCTTGGTGACCTCCCAGGATCCTTGGGGAGTGGCTGCTCCATAGCAATCCCCGAAACCTAGTTCCTGGACCTGGATTGCTTCCCAGGATTCACAGGTTCCAGTCTCGTCTTGGGGCCACGAGGACTGTAAACATCTCCCCTCTTTTCCATGGAGTGTGGATGCTCAGTGCAAGGCTGAAGTCCTGCTATTTCCTAAGTGGGGCACTGGCTCCCCATCCTGTGTGGAGGGTGGGGAGGGGGGCTGACATTTACAGCAGCAGACGCCATCATTCCAAGGGCAGTTGACCAGTGCCGTCCCTGGGCTGAGACCTTCCGAGGAGCTTCCTCGGCCAGGATGGAGGCGGCACCCAGCCCACACCCGCATTTGCTCCTCATTGGACCCTCCATGTTTTAGGTGAGGACGTGAGGAAACAGAGTCAGGGGTGTTAGGTAACTTGTCCAAGAATTGCAACCCCGCTCGCTCTCCACCACACCACAGGATGGAGAAGAGAGTGAAATCAGGTGGGGGGTGGGGGGGGCGAGGCACTGGGCAGGAGGGGCTTAGAGGTTTTATATAGAAATGTGATCCTGTGCTTAGTCTTGAAAGGAATAAGAAATCCTCAGAGTTTAGGGAGTAGGATAGAGAAAGTAAAAGCAGATGTAGGTTTTAGAATGAATTATGACTTTGCACTAACTTTCAGAAGACTGGGAAGCCGCCACCTATAATTTAAGTAATGCACATAGGGTCATGTTTTGACCTTGTCACCTGGTCTTTGAGTGGCAAATCCTAGCTGTGGGCGCCATTCTTCATCCCCTATGCCCCAGGCAACTCCCTGATTAATCCGGGCACTTGCTTTCTTTTGGGTCTGGACAGTCAGGCAGAGTTGGCCCCAAGGGCAACCTCCCTGCCATCGCTGTGGAAATCCAGCCACAGCTTCCACCCCAGAGCAGGGCACTGTCACGGGGTGCCATCTCACCAGTAACAGAAGCCAGTCTCCCGAAACAGTCTCGTACTCCTTGAATGTGGTCAGGACGGCCAGAATCAAGCACCCCAGGACAATCAGGAACCTAGAGGGGAAGAAAGAATGAGACCAAGGAACATTTTAGCCCTGGCTCTCAGTTCAACCCATGGGCTAAGGCAGGGAGAGGTGTCAGCCAATATGAAGCTTTGCCTTCCATTGGACATTCCATTATGTGCTTTATGTGTTATCCCAAGTAATCTTCTTAACAAACCTGTAAGCAGGTGGGTATTATTCCCCAGCTGAAGAAAGAAGGCTGAGAGAGGTTAAGCAATGCGCACACTTTTACTTTACCAGCTAGTTAGTGAAAGAAACAGAATCCTAATCTAGGTCTGTTCTCAACACTGGAGAGCTGCAAACCCCTGAAAGACCAAAAGTTACAGCGACCTTTTGTAAATCAGCAAGGACATGAATAAATTAATCATGCATCCTGCACATACAGGACTATGATTTTCAAATATAGGAATATGTTCTTAGTATAAAGAAAACACAGGTTCATTCCAAAGATAGATGAATTCAGAGAAACCTTCTGTCACCTATCAACATCACTCCTTTTTATGGTTAATGGCTACTAGAGGAAACAATCTTTTTCAAGCGGGGACCTTTAATCAGAATTGTTTTGAAATTACAAACTGTTCATGTTAGAAAAATAAGATCCAACACAGTGAATGATGCTGAGTGCTGGTCCCTGAAAGGTCATAGTGAGGCCATCTGGTTCATGCCCCTGCCTCCAAGCAGGAACAAAGTGCAAACAATCCTTTGAGATTAGTACCTTGATAAATATTGTGTGCACACACGTGTGTGTGTGCATGTGTGTGCATGCATCATTGTTTCAGCAAAGAGAAATGGTTCTCCCTCTTGGTAGAAAGTCTTTGATTCAATGGCCAATAGCAGGTTCCATGGGTGCCCAAGAGGTAATTTACAAGCTAGGGTCCATGCGTGAGACTTGGGAATATATACTTCAAGCTCTCCTACACCAGGCAATCTGGCTTTCTGCCCTACGAGGCTCCAATCCATGAGTCAGTAGTTTGCCTATGTAAGTGGGTACTCATTCATTCATTCATTCATTCATGTATTCATTCAACATTTATATGGAAGGCACTGGAACCCAACACTGGAATTCCACAATGAATAAGCAGCTCACAATCCAATCATGAGCTCACAATCCAGACAAATAGAAAGCTGTTCTATGGTGTGATAAGGATCATGAATAAAGAAGTATGGAAATATCAGCTCCGGGCCTTGGCTGGAGACACAAGCCCCTGGCTCTGACCCCTGGTGATACTGATGACACTTTCTAATCAATAACTCCACTGATCTGAATTCCTAAATCCCCTGCCTAAGAACTTAAACAAGATTCCCAACTGTCTCCCATGTTTGATAATTTTATTTGAAATTTGTGACTTTGATTCCATGCCTGGATTCTGCCTACCCTGAACCCCAAATCTTCTTCTCAGGTGATGATGATGATGGTGGTGGTGATGGCAGTGGTGGTGGTGATGAAGAAAACAACAATACCTACCACTGTCATTTAATAAGCACCTACTGCTCACCACTTTACGTATATTAACTCTCTTATCCTCATCACAACACCCCGAGGCAGAGATGATCATTCCCACTTTAGAGAAGAAGGAATTCATCAGAAGGAATCATTGCTATTAGGACAATTGTGCTATTCATAAAAGGCCCACAAGGTTTGGAGCCCAAAGACAAGGGGCTCAAGATGAGGTTCTGGCACTTGCGTCTGTGACCTTGAGTAACTCATTGACTTTGAGGATCCAATTATTGCATTTGTAGAATGGAATAATGAGTCTGCCTAGAGATCAGGGCTATTTTGAGGTCCACATAAGATAATGGGTGAGGAGTCATTTGGTTGACTGTGGAGAATCATGCAAATGATGCCCAGAGCTCTGGCAGCCTCCAGCTCATCCCTGGCAGCCTCCAGCTCATCCCTGGCCTGCCAGGCCCTGGGAAGTACGCAGGGAACGTCATCACTCTCACATGATTCTACAAGTCAACACTCTAATTCCCTCTAGAATTTATTTTATTCATTCATAGCCTCTGGAGATAAGACCTGAATTAAAATCTTCTTTTTCCTCTTATGAACTGTGCAATCTTAGGCAAAATGCACAACCTATGTCTCAGTTTTCTCATCTGTAAAATGAATCCAATAAAAGTGCCCATTTACTAGATTATCCAATGATATAATCCATGTTAAGTGCCCAGAGAGTGTCTGGCAGAGGAAACATTCAATAAACGTTAGTTATCATTTTTTATTGTGATTTAATATTTATGGCCTTTTTTGTGCTGGGCATATCCTTAAAAAGATTTCCTAGTCTATTGGGGAAACAGAGGACCAATACTTATAGGAGAGTGTGGTGGATGTTACGATGCAAGCATCCGCTCCAGGCTGTGGGTGTTGGGATGCACCCAATGTGCTGTGGTCAAGGGGTTGGAAGAATATTCTAGGCTTAGCTGGGGTTGACCACATGTCTTAGTTTATCCAGGACAGTCCCATGTGCTGTCCTGGCGTGTGATTCCCTGAGGCATCGTGAATAGCATGCACAGGTGCAGAGAGTGCTCAAGTTCAAGAACACAGAACCTGGTTCACTTCTTTCCCTTAGCAAGGGGTGCAGCCCTTCATGAGCTGGCCCAGCCCACCTCATAGCCTCACCTCCCACCGCTTCCCCACTGCCAAGCCAGGCTTACGGAATGACTAGCATTTCCTCAAACTCTGGGCCCATAAGCTGTCTGTTTTGATGCTCCCCTTCCTTGCCTACCCCCACCACAAACCCCTCTGCCCACTGGCTAATGCCTCGGCAGCTCCAGTCTCATCTGACCTCGAGAGTCTTCCCTGACCCCAGCTGCTTTCTGAAAGCCTCCCCTCGGTGACCACTCCCCAGAGCATTTCTCTTACAATACTTACCATAGCCCATGGCTACTTCATAATTTACTTGCACTGTATAGTAAAATTAAAAAAATCATTTTAACACTGGGCATTAGAATTAATTCCTCATAGAAAAGGAACTGTCTTTGTCTAGTGAAATACCTTATTGATCCAATTGAGTTGGAATTTGCAACCCTAAAGGCACAAGATTGCCAGTTAATAAAAATTAACCAGAAATTGGAGATGGGGATGGTTGTTGAGGACCAGGAATAACAAAGAAAAGCAGAGGACACGGCCCAGCCATGTGCTGAAGGCTTTTTAAAAATGAGAGTGTCTATTATGCTGTGTAAAGCTCATGTTCCTGCAATGCTAATCACCAACCACAGCCTTGTGTGAGTGGCTTTGTCCTTAGTTGGCACCAAACATGCAGTTGGGGCCTGTGGCTAGATCAATGCATGGGGAAAAGGGACAGCCTAGCACCCCATTATCCCACTGCTGAACTAATGCAGTGGAAAAGGGCCCTCAGCCTCATTCTCAGACTCGAACCACCCTTCCATACTTGGCATTTACATAAATATTGGGAAGAGCTACAAGGTGTATGTGTGGTGGGCAATCTAATGAGCCGTGCCCTTGTATAACCCCCTCCCCTGGGTGCAGGCAGAATCTGTGACTTGTTCCTAACCAACAGAATATGGCAAAGGTGATGGATGCCACTCTCATGATTAGGCCATGCTAACTGGCAATGGGCTAATGATCAAGTTACATTATAGAAGACTCTTACTGAGAAGACTGAGGTAGAAGATTCTCCTGCTGGCCCTGAGGAAGTGAGCTGCCATGTTGTGAGAGGGTCTGTGGGAAGGCCATGTAGCCAGGAACTGCTTCAACAGCTAGGGCAGCCAGCAAGAAAGTGGGACCACAGTCCCACAACCTCAAGGAACTAAAGTCTGCCAACAACCACCTGAGCTTGGGAGAGGACCCCAAGCTCCTGAAAGAAACACAACCCAACAAGCACCTGGTCTACAGAGACCCTAGTTAAGCCATGCCCAGATCCTAACCCATAGAAACTGTGAGATAATAAATGTGCATTGTTTTAAGGCACAAAGTTTGTGGCAATTTGTTACAGAGTAATATAAAACTAATAGAGCGTGGAAAGGAAATTTGTGCCAAGTGCACCCAGCTTTTTTGGAGCTTCTTTAGTCAGGCAGAGACTGTCGTATTCATCTCTGCACCCCAGTGACTAGCTCAGTACCTCCACTTAATAAGAACCACAAGTTTGTAGAATGGACAAAAACCATTTCAGAGATTAGCAATTGTAGGGATGTTGGAACAAAGGGTGAGGAATATAGGGAGGAACTGGAGAGACAGGTCTGAGTAGGACATGAAGGGTTTCGTAGATCAAGTTAAGAGTTTGGAATTTATTCTGCAGAAGGTCTTTTAAAAATATATAGATAAAGAAAGCTCTCTGTCAGGACAGTAGTCAGGAAGATGTTAAGGACTAATGTGAGAGAACGAAGGCTGTATAGGGGAAATGACAAGGGTCCCATTAGCGAGACTCCCCCCCCCCCATGGTGGTCTCAATGGGACTTGACTAATGGGAGCTAGAGCTGAGCAGGGGGAGTGTCTGAAGGATCTTGGATTTGGGTGAAAGGGTGGGTAAAGTGCTGCTCATGGGCATCAGGAGTGTGTGAAGAGGAGATGCAGGTTGGAGATGATACGCTAGCTGGTGGACCTGCTAAGTTTGAGGTCCAAAAGGAAATATCCAACAGGATGATTGAATTTATGTCTAGAGATTAGGAGAGAAGTTGGGACTGGAGGACTAAGTCCCTTTCAGCTCTAAAAAGTCTGACTTTAGAGCCAGGAGAGGGGATAACTCAGCCTTAACCAACCACAAAAACACAACCTCAACCTTGTTCCTATCTGCGGGGAGCACGGAGAGCCTGGCTCCTGCCAGGAGGGGGCAGCAGACGCCAGGCGCATGCCACACTTCCTCACAAGCCCCCCAAATCAGAACCACCAGCAACCTCCGGAATCCACTTTCTGAGATTTAACAGTCATTCATTTATAAAGCTAAAAGTTATCAAGGAAGCCCCCCTAAACCTGAGAAGGGAATGCTCCTTGGTCTCTTGCACATTCCAATTTACTAATAAAATATGAACTTGATTTGGGACAGACTGAGACCAATTTCTGTCTCACTGACAGATCCCAAGATGCTAGACATGTCCTCCCCTTTCCCCTTCTGTTTGTTTTTCCCTCTCTGCATGCCTAATATTTTTTTCCTTTTCTTTCAGTCTTCTGTCACTTCCATTTCTTTCTTTACATCCTTTTCTATTGTCTTTCCTCCATTTCTGTCATTGCTACCCCTTTCCCTGACTTCTCTACCTCCCCTTCCTCCTTTCCTTTCTTCCACCTTTCCCCCCTCTCTGCTCACTCTCCTTTCTCCGCTCCTCGTCCACCACTTCTCCTTCCTTTCTACATCCTGCAAGAGTGAGCAAGGATTTGTGGCCGGGGTGGTTTGAGGAGAGTCAATAGCTGCCCCTCTTCTCTGCAGGATCCCAACTGCCTGTGAAAAATGATGCCAGTCAGGGGTCAAGGCATCGGGCATGCCCCTGGGCCACATACAGACATCATCTCCCAAATGCTTCCACCCTCAGTACTACTTCCTCATCCTCGGCCAGCTTCCAACCAAGCCGGAGCCCTCGGAGAAGTCCATTTTGTCTCATGGCTTCCAAAGTATAAGGTCCAGTGGGTCTGAGACAAGAACCAGTGCCCAGGGCCCACTCAACACCAGACTTCTGTTGGGACCTGCGGGAGAGGATGGGCCAGCTCCTTTGCAGAGACACCTGGGAGGGGTGGACTATAGTGGTACTAGAACCAATCCCCCCACCCTCCCACCTTCACTCATGAACACAGTCTATCCCTTCACCAGGCAACAAAGTTGGCAACAAGAGACCAGCGTTCCCGGCCAATTCCTCACAGGCTTCATTCACAGTGAGCCAAAGAGGGCACAGGCTCCAGCATTCACCCAGCCATTTCTTCCACGTATCATTTTTCCTTTTATTCCTGAAAGCAACACTGAGAAGGAGGGCATTATCTTCATCCTAGCTGTATCCCCATTTTACAGATGCGGTACTGAACTTCTGAGCCCAGGCGGCTTGGGCGTGAGGGCAGAGATGCTAGGATCAGATCCTCTGCTGAGAGCCGGCGTGGGGCCTGGAACAGGGATCTGCAGAGAGGACCTGGGCAGAGAGAGCCAGTGATCTTGGTCACTTGTGCCTGACCGCTCCCAGGTCAGCTGTGAGTGGAGGACCTTCCCTTCTCCTCCTCTGGACTCCCAGCTTTGAGGGAGAAATGCTCAGTTTCATTTCCAGGTAGCTCCCAAAGACCCCTGCTGACATATGCTCTAACTACAGTTGTTTATGGGAAGTTTTCTGAGCCTCTGTAGATCCTCAACAGTCCTAGATGGAGGGAAGAGGGCAGCAGCAGGTCCCACGGAGGGTCCTTCTGAGCCGCCCTGTGGGTCAGCTATTAAATGGGGGATGTGGAGAAACATCCTCCTAGGCCAGGCGAGGGCAGAGCAGAATCTCCTAACGGATAGGGTGTTGCTGACATTGTGGTCATCCACATCTGGTCTGTTCCTCGGCCGCCACCACTGGCCCTTGGTCTCCAGCAGGAGAGACACAACCCCCCCCCACCCCAAAACCCACAAACAAACTCAGAGCTCATCAGGATCCTACTGATCACCCGCCAATTTACCTCTGAGGGCACGTGCCCTCTGTATGCCAGGTATTTCTTCATTCTATATGAATCAGCTCCAAAAAGGATATTTGGCTCATCTCCAACTTGGAGTTGCTCCATTCACTTCCATCAGGGTTGCCGAATCATTTTTACCTTGCTAACCTATTAAGATGGATTGGTCAAGGCTGCCTGGAATGCTGTGTTGAAAGGATTCTGATTTTTCCCAGGCTAACCTTGGCAGGGGAGTGTGGTTGGGGGCTTATCAATTAATGATGTCTGCCACAGGCACAGGAGAGGGCCAAACCTTTTACATCCCCTTGGAACCCAGACACGAGGATATGAGTCAGAGCTAAAATCACTTTCCAAATGCTTCCTTTTCCTGACTTCTATTCATGCCGAACTCTTCCTCCAAATTCTATTAACTGGAACTTTCAAGGGAACTTAAAAGTGATCCAGTCTTGTTCTTTCATTCTATAGAAAAGAAATCCATCATCCAGAGATCCAGGTGATTTGCCCACGGCCATGAAGTGATTCTTCGCAGAGCTAAGGCTAGGATCCTGATCCACCTGCCCCTGTGAAATTCTCTGATAAATAAGAGCCACCCTCCACGGACATTTCTACTGTTTTATTTTTATCTGGTTACAATCTCTCCCCTTCCAGTGAATCCCACCAATCTTGGGACAAAAGGTGAAATACCACATGCCAGAGTCATTCAATTTAAATAAAACTGAGGTGCTCACCTCCACTTTTGGGACCAGAGCTCAGATTTTCTCCTCATTTAATATTTATCCATTTTCTATGCCTAAACATGTTATGTACCCATTTAAATGTAAACTGGCTAGTGACTGCAAACCTGATGTCATCAGACATCAGGGTCCAGCAACACACATGAGGAAAAGCACAGTGTAATCTCTAAATCAATAAAAATAGTTCTGTCTCTTAACACCACTTAAAAATGGCAAAGCTCACAGCTAGTAAAGCACAGAGGCAAATAAACACCATGTTTAGAGAGGCTGAACTTCAGGGCCAGCAATATGACACAAGGCTCAGCCAAGCAGTGGTAGAAACCAGCATGTCCCTATGAAGAGCCCTCATTGCTCCTTCATTCTCTGGACTGGAGGAAGGCACACAAAAGAGCATGGGGGAAGGTGTAGGGACCTCACTCCCCTCATCAGTTCCTTTTCTGCTTCCCTTACACCTTCCATATGCCCTCAGAACCATTTTCTAAAGAATGAATCTGATATGCCAACCCTGTTTAAACATGGGTGTGAACTCCTCATTCCTTACATGGTAAAACCCCAACCCTTCAGGACGACTAATGCCTCTGATGCATCTCGAGATGTTAAGCCAATCTGCCCCCCAATGGCATTCAAGTCAACATTTAGGGTGGGTCACTCATGTATCAGGTAAACCAGGTTCCACAAAATAGGCATAGAGGCATGGATAAGAAAGTGTGATCCAACTATATGCAGAGTACAAGAGACTCACTTTGGATTCAGAGACACAAATATCTCGAAATGGAAAGTATGGAAAAGATTGTCCATGCAAATAGTAATCAAAAGAGAGCTTGGGTGACTGTAGTAGTTTGAAACTGTATTTACCCACAGAAAATCATGTTCTTAAAGCTAACCCTTTTCTGTGGGTAAAACCCTATTGCAAGTAGGGCCTTTGGATAGGTTACTTCAGTTAAGGCATGGCCCAGGACGGGTCTTAATCTTCTTACTAGAGTCCTTTATAAATGGAATGAAGAGGGGCGGGGGGGGGGGAGAGAGAGAGAGAGAGGAAGTCATGGAATCAAGATGCTGAGAGCAACAAAACCTGGAAGAGAAGGAGAGAGCAGCAGATGCTGCCATGTGTCTTGCCATGTGACAGAGGAGTCCAGGATCACCGGCAGCCAGTCTTCCGGAAGAAAGCATCATCTTGATGGTGCCTTGAGTTGGATATTTTCATGGTTTCAAAACTGTAAGCTCGTAAGCTGATATATTCCCCTAGTTAAAGCCAACACATTTTATGACATCTGCTTTTGGCAGTTTAGCAAACTAAAACAGTGGCTGTACCCGTCAGACAAAATAGACTAATTTTATTACAAGGGATAAAATAGACTGACTTTGTAACAAGAGACAAAGAAGGACATTATATATTGTTAAAGCATCAATCCACCAAGAAGAAACAATCATAAAGATATGTGCACCTCACAACAGAATTTCCCTCAAATATGCTCCTTTCTCGGTGCATCTCCTTGTAATCACACCAAATTTGCCACTTAATCAAAACATGCCAGGCCCCATAGTACCTCTGGACCTTTGGAAAGTCTGTTCCCTTCACTTTATTTGCTCTCATCTAATGACACATTCTTCCTCACTCTTTAAAGCTCAGCTTAAACGTTACTTCCTTACTAAGTTTTCTTTCCTTAACTTATGCAACCAACAGAATATTTATTGATCATTTATTTTATGTCAGGATAGACAGTCCCTGTCCTCTAAGAGCTAATACTTCAGCCTCTTTTGCTACCCTAAGCAATGTTAGGAAAATCCCCCTGTGCATTCCCACAGGATTTTGTTCCCTTCTCCTCATGGTATTCATCCATTCCTTAACATGCCATTTCCTGCTACAAGGCAGGTGAAGCTCTAGGCAAGAGCATAAAACAAAGAACAGAGCGCATCCTACTCCCCCTCATATTCCATACATCTGTTTCCTCCAACTGACTGACCTGGTGTTTCAGGGACATTATGGTTTTCCTCTTGGGATCACAGTGCCCAGCTCAAGGGATTTGCTGAAGAAGCTACAAATCTCAGTTATATTTCCAACTCTGCGGTTTACTCACATAGGAGCTTGGAGAAGATCTTTCCCTTCCCATGTCTCAGTTTCTACACCTGTGGAATAAGAGCATTGAAGACTCCAATGGCCCTTTAGGGGGTTACTGTAGGTACAGACTTTGAGCCAACAGTCCCAAGGCAAGGCCTGCAAACGCCTTCAGAGATGAACAGAATTGAGTTCAGATCTCAGCTCTTCCACTTATCACCTGTGAGACTGCCTCCTCATCTGTAAATGGGAATAATAAAAGCTCCGAATTCAGGGCTGTTGTGAGAAGTAAACGGGACGATGCTCTTATATTATGTAGCATCCTGATGGTACAACGTGGAGGTCTAATACGTGTGAGCTAGTGTAGAGTGAACTTTGGCTATGGTGGGTCAGCCCACAACTGGGTCCCACATGGCCAATGGAGATTTTTGGCATTTCATCAGACCTGGAATCCCCTATAGGTGGAATGGGTACACCATCTAGAAATTGAAAGATGCCCTTGCAAGATGAGTCACTTCCTTCTAGGTATTCTGAGGTCTGAGTCCCGTCATAAATGGCACCATTTTCCCAGGCCAAGTCACCATTTGACTATTTATATAGGGCTCCTCCTTAACATCATCGTTTGCTATATTCTCCAAAGTAGCAACATCCAGTCCTCCAATACCATGCTGTACTCTCAGGGGGTGAAGGCTTCTGCCTGGGGACAGGGTTATCAGCTTTCTCCCAACCAAGCAGCTCTGATTTGTACCTCTGTCCATATGAACAATGTCAACAGCTGCAATAAACAACAGTCCCGTTAACACTGCCACCCTCTCTGGGGACCCCTGTTCCCATATGGCACTTCCAGATAAAGGTGATGCAATCCTATCTCTGGCAAGTCATATTCTTTTCTCTCGGTAGGCTAGAGACAGGGGCCATTATCTTGGTATTTCCAGCTCCAGCAGGAGAGCTGGGCAAGGTTGAATGGGCAGACACAGTGGGAATCTAGGCCAAGTAAGTAGAGAGAAACAGGCCAACTCTAGATACCTTCTCTTTTTTATTCAGGACAAGTCATGCCTCTGATACATCTTAGGATGTTCAGGCCAATCTGTCCCCCAGTGGCATTCAATTCAACATTTAAGGTGTGTCACTCATGTGTCAAACACCGTGATAGGGACTAGGACACCTGCCTTCTCTGGTGGGCTGCAGAGAAGTCTGATTATCAACAATGCATTTTATTAAACATCCAAAAGTTGCATCCCAGCTGGTAGGTGCTACAAAGTGGTGTGAAGTGTTATTTTAAGCATCTTCTTCATGTTGCTAGCACCTGCCATTTTCTCCTCATAATCCAGGGCACACACACACACAAAAGAGGAAAGGTTTTGGAGTCTAGTTGTGGCACGTCTACCTCAAAAGGACCCCCATGATCCCCGCCTGCTGGAATTCACATCCTTGGCCAAGTCCCCTGCTTGAGGGTGACTAGGACATGCAACTCAATGGAAGACAGCAGAGGTGATGGGGTGTCATTCTGTGATTAGGTAACAAAAGACAGTGACTTCCATCTTGCAGGTAGACATGCTCTTGCTGGCTTTGATGAAGAAACCTGCTGTGCTGGAGAGGTCCATGAGGTATGGAAGTGAATGTGGCCTTCAGACAATATCTAGTGTGGGCCCAAGGATCTCAGACCAACAACCTTCAAGGGACTGAATTCCACCAACAACCACATAAGTGAGTTTGAATGAGGAGTCTTCCCCAGTTGCACCTTCAGATGAGATACCTTAATTGTCACCTTGTAAGAGATGTGAAAAAGATGATCCAAGTAAGCCATGCCTGGATTTCTGACTCACAGAAACAATGATATAACAAATATGTATTGTGTTAAGCTGCTAAATTTGGGGTCTTTTGTTATACAGCAATAGATAACTAATACTAGTTATTCGGATTTGGATCTTGGCTTACCACTTAGCATTCAGATGACCTGGGGCAGGTTTATTTTTTGAATATTAGTTTTTTTTTTTTCTTTTCATTGTGGGTAAAAATCAAAATTTTCACAATACACAAAGTTAAATTACAAAGTTTTTACCAAAGATGAAGGATTTCATGAAGTTGAAGGAAATGAAGATGGAGAACTGTTCTAAATGCAGTAAAGCAACTGATAATTGGCAATCTTCTGCAGTAAGTTCAAGACAAATCAATTGATACTTCAGAGGATAAGAAAGCTCATACAATCCTCCCCCACAAAAATGTTGAGAAAATAAAACAGAAAGTCATATTATATTGTTTTATAATGTTCTCAGAAACAATGAAACCCCAAATTAACATTCAATTTAATCTTTGTTCATTCTAAAAATTAGAGCACAGCTGTGATTAAACATAAATTATTAAGTGTAAGATACAATAAACACATTTTGCATTTTAACTGCATTTATTTTGGATAAAGTATTAATACTAATAAGACATTTCTTTCTTCACAGTTTGGTATGAACTTTTGGCCCCCATTTTCAGCAGATTCCTTTTGAGTAGATTTTTACTAATACCCGTTAGCTTTAGAATAAAAGAGACCCTCTAAATACATTTTTAGGACACTTGTTATGGATTAAAAGGGAATCATATGTGCAAAGTGCCTAGAGTTCTGATAAATAAACAGCACTCATCAGATGCTAGTATATTTCCTCTTTCCTTTGTATTATGCTTAGAGAAAACACTAAAAAATTGTCTTTAATAGTAAATAGACAAAATTCAATCATGTTGTAAAAAACGTCTATGTTCTTGAGATAGAGCAAGACAATTATTCTTATAAATAACCTCGTACAAATATGTCCCTCCGTCTATACCAATATCTATATGACACCCATATCTGTACCTTCTATAGTCACAGTTGAGCAGTGCAGATACAGGCTTCGAGCAGCACCACCAGTGGCTCCTCGTCTAGGGCCTGCTGTTTGTCTTTGTGATAAAAAGTCTATTAGAACCCAGCACAGTCAGTCATTTATGTATGAACTATGGCTGCTTCTGTGCTGTAAAGCTGCAACAGAGACCATCTGGCCTAAAAGCCTACTAAGATATTTACTCTCTGGCCCTTGAAGAAAAAGTTTGCAAACCTCTGATCTAAACTAAGAGTGAAGGGCAATTTAATCCCCTTCTGTAGAGAAAAAAAATTTTAAGTTAAAAGTAAAGGACTTAAAACTATTTGTTGAGTTGGATAACAAACTATTTAAAAGGACTAAAGGAATAAAATAGGGGCATATCCAGTTTTGTGGAGCTTTCCTTAAGGAACCAAAACAAATGATGAATAAACATTAGTACAGGGCCTGCAGCTTAAGCTTCAGTGGTTTCGTGGTGAATCTGCCTCTGGAAGCACCTATTTGAATTCCATGGAATGCTGTTATGCATTTCTCCTTGAGTACCCTGTCTTCTCATGAATGGTTTTTATTTTATTTTATTTTTTTAAAGATTTTATTTATTTATTCATTTATCCCCCCCTTGCTGCTTGTGCTCGCTGGGTCAGCTAACCACGCCGTGCGGGCGGGCTTGCCTTCACCAGGAGGCCCCGGGAACCGAACCCGGGGCCTCCCATATGGTAAACGGGAGCCCCACTGATTAAGCCACAGCCGCTTCCCTCATGAATGGTTTTTAAACCACGTCTGTGGATGGGACTAACTGCGCATGACCTCTCCCGGGCCTGACCCAGGGTCACGGGACCTCCTGGACTCTGGAGCTGGCCACGTCAGGGTCTCAGGTTCAGCTTTACCCCTGGGCTCTGGTTCCCCATCTACAGAGTGGGAATGCAATAACTACCTCATAAGAGGACTTGGTGAGATAAGATATATAAAATGTTTACTTTGAATTTTGGCAGTCAGTAGGCACCGAGTAAATTGTGCTTTCTTCTAATTTGCTAACAGTCATGCTTATTTAGGAATTATTCATAAATAGGAGAAGGAATTGGGAAGTCAGACTGGGGAAGAATTTAAATTTTGACTACACTGTTTACTGCTGTATGACCTCAGGCAAGTTAACTCAACCTCTCTGATCCTCAGATTTCTCACATTTATTATGGGGATAATTACACAACCTTACAGGGTTGTTCTGAGGACTAAATGTGCCTCAATCTCCTCTTCTGCAAATGAGGCTAATAAAAGTACCTTAAAATGCTTAAGCTAATGCTTGATAAATGTTAACAATTATTATTAATAATAATATGGTTGTCTTTTTATTACCACATAAAACATAGTGTAGTATGGAAACATTTGTCATTATTACAATGCATCTGAACTTCATCAAACATATATTGTCTTTAGAGAACTCTACCAAGAAATTCTCTAACTTTCTTTCATTGACTCTCAAACACCATCAATTGCAGGACACACTATAATAGTATAAATTACTAGGAAAGAAAAACTGTCAACAAAAAATTATGACAACCGTTGTATTTTGCACACTCATTTTGGTGATATTATATGGGGAAAAATACGACTCTCAGAACTGGTGAAAGAGGGGTAGGCTAAGCTGCCTTATCCTTTGGGTCAATGGCTCTGAAGAGGACAAAGTCTTATGGGCACCTCTGAGGAGGGCTGAAGGCAGATCCCATGTCCCCAGCCCTAGCACCCTCAGGACACATGCATTAAAGTCAGGGTCCACGGTTTATTTGACCCAAGCCCTCCTATTTTCATTAGAACTGTTATAGCTTCAATTTTGCTTGAATCTCTACACATTTCACATTTTCATTTCGCCGGGACTAAGATTCCAATATTTCCAGGTAATGAAACTTCCTGGTGCACAAAGGCTCCCCTACGCCAGCAGCATGATAAGATCCAGGCGCGGAGACTCAGGAGTCCCGTAATTGCTCCTCAGTGGCACAGGCTTGACTCCGTTGTTGGACTTGGCCCCATTTATGACGTCCAAGCTTTGAATCCTGATTCTTCCGCTGGTGAGCTGTGACCTCCAGCAAGGGGCTTCTTCCTCAGCCACAGCTCTTTTTTTGTAAAATGAGTACAGGAGGGGCTGACCCCAGAGTCGCCACGAGCCCCAGACGGGATAATGTTTGTCAAGTGCCCCCCAGCTCTCCAGCTAGAACGCAGAGAGCCATTCTGATTCCCGACCCCCCCTTGCCACAGTGGGCTGACCAGTCCGCCCCACCCTCAAGGCACACATAACCATCAGCACATTCTGTCCAGTCCCCCTGGAAGTCATGCCAAACATCTGGTGTGCTCCTGTCCATCTCTACAGCTAACACCCAATTCAGGCTACGTCCTCTCTGCCCTGGCTCATTCCAGTGGTCTTCTGGCCCCAGAGCACTCCACTCTTGCCCCTTTAAGCCCTCCCCCTAGTGGCCAGAGCCATCTGACCCTGGGCTCATTCCCATCACTCCTCACCAGCTCTGCCTTCCTCACTCCTCACCGAAACTCCACAGAAAGGCTTTGATTTTTAAGGTACCAGGGCCGGGAATTGAACCCCAGACCTCGTATATGGGAAGCTGGTGCTCAACCACTGAATTGGTTTTTTGTTTGTTTGCTTGTTGTTTGTTCCCTTGCTCCTAGGAGACACCAGAAACCAAATCCTGACCTCCCATGTGAGAATCAGGTGCTCAACCACTTGAGCCACATCTGCTTCAAAGGCCTTCATTGCACAACTCATCTCCTCTCACTCTTCTCCTCCTAACACCCATCTCCGCACCCTCTGTCCTCCATCCTTCATGCCTTTGGGCAACTTGGTTTATTAGAAAGAGAAGGGTCCTAGGAGTCAGGAAGAACTGGGTTTGAAGCCTGGGCCGTTTTTCTACCCAGGTGGGCCTGGTCACATGTCTCACCTTTGGAAACCTCGGTTTCCTGATCTGTAAAATAAGGCTAATAAAACGGCCATGTGCTATCAGTGAGGTGAAGGGCACGCCAATGAACGCCCAGATGTCAGCCGCCTTCCCACTGCCGCCGCCTGAAGCACAGACTCCCATCCATTTTCTTTGTCAGTATTCGACTGTCAGCAAGATCAGGTCATCTTACAGAACCTCCCCACATGCACAGCACAGCCCAGGAAAGGAAATGTCCATCTAGGAAAGCAGGTCCTGGACAACTGGACAAAATTCCAAATTGCCCAGACCTCATCTCCACTCTCCCTCAACTTTTTGGTAATTTCTTCAAGATCTTTCACAGGACACATTGTACCAGAGAGTTGGATGGATTGTGTGTGGTGGCCATCATTCAAAAGATAGGAAAGGAAATCTTGGAAAACGAGAAGAAAGAAACAGCAGGCGTTCACTTCTTGCTGCAGGAGTCTGCATGACACTACAGGGTGGGATAAACAAAGGCATTAATAAAAACCCATAAACCTCAAATAAAAGTCAACTTTGTAATAAAGTAATCATTGTTTCAAAAAATAAGGGTGGTATTTCTTGAAGTCCTTCCATAGACTTCCAGTCTGCCACAAGAATGATGCAGACCCTCAAGAGGTCTCTTAATTTAATGAACACTTGCTGAACACCTCCTAAGGACATTTATGAAGCACCTGTTGTATACAAGGCAGTAAATTAAAGGCCATGTGCAATAGTGGGAAGCATGAACGTCAGAATCAGACACTGCATTTGATTGTCCAGCCCATCTCTTCAAATCTTTGTGACTCAGGGTAAGTGGTTTAATTTCTTTTAGCCTTAGCTCCCTAATTTGTAAATGGTACTATCAATGTCCAGCTTGCAAGATTTTAGTAGAGATTGGCGATACTCAGTCAGGTACATGTCTGGGAGATGGGAGGTGTTCAATATATGAAGTTCGGTGTTGAAGGTGCCATGACTTGGTTACTGGGCAGAGCACCTTGCTTCCAGGAGACCAGAACAGAAGCCATCCAGAGGAGCCATATTTATAGATGTCTCAAGTTGGGACTCACCCCCTCGCATCCAGGGGGACAGGAAGGTCCTGCAGAGGTCCCTCAGCCGCTCTCCCTGGGCCTGGGTGGAGAAGGCCTTGGGAACATGGGGGTGAGGGACAAAAGTGAGAGGGTGGCATGGGAACAGTAACCAGGCTCATGGCTCCCCTTTACCTCTCACTCTTTCCAGAAGGCGAGGGGTCTGTCTGTAACAGATGACAGTAGATGCCAGCGTTTTCTCTCCGGCCCTGCCTCCAGTCCTCTCCATCTCCCAAGTATCTCCCGAGAAGCCTTGGGGCGTGGAGACAGAGATGCTTGCTTGGGCTAGGTCATCCCTGTCCCTTCTGCACCAAGTAGCCTCTCTTCCAGTGCCTCCCAGCCCTCGAATTCTCCCCTGACAGCTTTTTCTTCTGCATTCCTCACTGCAGGCCCAGAGTGCTCCAACTCCTGATGGCTTCCCAGTGGCTTTGCATGTCTACAGTCCAAGACCTGGATTCAATGTATTTCCAGTCCTCTTAGTTTAAAAGATTCTATTCTAATGCAAACAATGGAAACCAAAATAAGAGAAGCATCATATTTAATTTTAAACCTAATGAATCAACAATTTTCATTTTCCCTCTTCAGTCCAAGGAAATAGTCATATACAAATTTTACAGATTTGCATTGTCACCATGTTGCATTCTACATTTTACCTTATTAAAGCATACATATTCTCACACTTGGTTATAAAATCTCCAAACACTCATGTTTAATGAAAGAGCAACATTTTATGACATCGGTGCACTGAACTATATATATAAATTTCCCTTTATTGCTAGATATTTAGGTTGCTTCTAATTCTGTGTTATTGTAAATAATGTTATGGTAAATATATTTGTGCATACAGTTTTTCCTTGTTTAGGACTAATTCCTTATAATAAATCTCTGGAATTTCTAAACTTTGAACTTTTGTATGGATTTTTTTTTTAACAAATCTATTTTATTGATACATATTAATAAAGCATACAATTCATCCAAAGTGTACAATCAATGGTATTTGGTATAATCACATCGTTGTGCATTCATCATTCCAATCATGATTAGAACATTTTCATTATTTCAATAATAACAATAATGACAAACAAAATGGATTCTTGATACATCCTGCCAGATTGCTTTTCCAAAGGGTGACCGCACTTTACACTGTCCCAGGGAACATAAGGACCCATTTTCACCAGCATTGGCTATTACCATTTGCTAATTGTCTTGCTAGTTTATTAGGCATGAGGTGGAATTTGCATTTTAAAAGGAACAAAATCTTGAACCAAAGGACTGAGGTACTTATGGGATCTCCAGCTGAGGGATGGAGGTTCCAGGAGAAAAGGAAGGCAGGCTTCCCATCAGCCCCGAAATTACCTCAAGTAGACACATGCCTTCTGTACCTACACAGATGGTCAAAGAGACTCCAGCCTTTTCAACCGACTTTAAGAGCGTGGGGGAAATGTCCCTGTTTAATAGGCATGCTACTTTTCTTACCCTGCCCTGGAGACCTTTTTCATTCAGAAATAAAAATTGGTCCTCTCAGACCCAAATCCAAAGGTGTAAACATCTTATATTTTCTCACCCCATCAGCACCTTCCTACAAATGGCTCCACTGTTTCTTTTGAGAACCAAATACCCATACACAAAATAAGATCTGGGTTCCATGCTGTTTTCCCCTCAGCAGGACACAAGCCCCAATTATTTGAGATTTTTTTCCCGTCTCCTTTTGGAAATCTCATAAGAATGGAATCCTTTGGTGGCTTCAAGTTTACAAAATGGAGAAAGAGTCAAAAAAAAAAAAAAACCCAAAAAAAACAGTGAAAGAGCGCACCTCACGCTAGCAATAACATGGCAGAGACAACATCTTCTAGCCTAGCTGAGTTTCTAGAAATAATAGCCGTCATGGCTCATTATTTTTGCAATTTCCTTCCTTCCCTGGCTCTGCATTCATCTTTAAAGGCTCCTGGACTTTATACTCATTCACTCACTCATTTACTTTAATATACATTTCTTAGCAGTTACTATGTACTAAGCCCTGAGTTCAGGTACAGACAGGACCCAAGAATCAGTCTGCCCTCAAGCTACATGGCCTCCAAGGAGCCAGATAAGGTGACTACACATTCCAAGGGAGCTCACTCACCCTGGTGGACATGGGAACTGCTGCTTTGCCAGCACAGTGCCCTAATGATAAGCTCCAGGGATAGCCAGCTATCAGCTGCAATTTCAGAAATGCTCAGCATCCTGGGGCTTTTAGAACCTTTTCTCTTACCTATTCCTAAGGCCAATCACTTAGGGGGAAAATGCAGGAAGAAGATCGTTCCCTAGATATTGGTGTTAGGAATTAAGGCAAACTTGGGCTCACCTGGCCCTATTGCCCTAAAGTCCTAGGACCAGTGTCAGACTTTGTGAAATGAGACCCAGTATTTATCTCTGGGGGTCCTAGGAAAGTGAGGCACAGGTTGCATATGTTTCCATGTGTAGGAAAAGATGTGGGGAGGGAAAAGAATACTACAAGAGTTTGAAATTCTTTTTTGAATCCCAAGATCTCTTGATTTCTAGCCACATGGGGACTAATTCTATCAGGCCCCATCTTCTCTGAAGTTAATGGGCAGCTGGGTTTCATGGCCGCTCTCCCCTGCCTGTCTTTGACCTCCCTATGACATACCGTCCTCATGCTCCAGCCTCTGGGCCTGGACATCACCCCATCTAAGAGCACTCCTTGAAGCACTTGGGAGAAGATGGTTGGTGCAGCCAGGCAGAGACTGAACAGGAGAGAAAAGCACAGCGGGAGATGGAATCCTGTTCTGCACAAAGACACGTTCAAGTCCTCATCTGTAAGCAGGATCTTGGATGAGGCCACACTGAATCAGGATGGAATTTTATCCCTGGGACTGGAGTCCTTATATGCAGAGGAAATTTGGGCACAGTCAGGGGAAGCCAGAGAAGGAGAGCAGGGTCACTATGTGACAGAGGCAGAAACGTACCTGCCAGCCAAGGCATGGCAAGGATGTGGCGAGCCAGCTGGAGGATGCTGCAGACCCGGGCTGGCCTGCTGGCACCTTCATGTTGGACCTCCAGCCTGCATACTGGGAGCCCACAAATCCCAGTTGCTTATGCAACCCTGGCAAGCTAAGACAAGCAGGGCGTAGCAAGGAGTTTGTGTTTCAGTGGAAAGCTATGCCTTCTATGGGGGCCTAGGCTCTAGCCCTGTTCACTGTCTTTGAGCTATTTTGCAACTTTTTTTTTTTTTTTTTTAAGATTTTATTTATTTATTCATTTATCCCCCCCTTGCTGCTTGTGCTCGCTGGGTCAGCTAACCACGCCGTGTGGGCGGGCTTGCCTTCACCAGGAGGCCCCGGGAACCGAACCCGGGGCCTCCCATATGGTAAACAGGAGCCCTACTGATTGAGCCACAGCCGCTTCCCTATTTTGCAACTTTTTGTAGATGTAGATACAGGTGGGGGATAGATATGAGATTCCATCCTGTCTGGCCGTGCTTTAATTGACTTCCTTTCTCCCTACGGAGAAACCAGTTTTGTCGCCATTTGCTATTCATCTCAACAATCCAGACAAGTTTGTGCTCCTCCAACTTTTCTTCCCCCCCCCCAGGGGAGAGTGCGAATGCAGTCCCACAAATTATGCAGTCGAGTTTCCCGCATTTGGGGAAATCGCAGGGGTCAGCACATCCGGAGTGCAATGGATAAGCCTCGCCCTGGGAAAACCACCTTCGTGATCATGGTATCTCCCCTGCCAGGTAAATATCCTCCAACTTTTCTGTGAACGAATTATAACATCTGTCAGATTTGCTCATATCATATAAGTAAAACAGTTCTTTAACACATGTTCATTTCTATAAGGATATAATGTTCATTTTTATAATGATTGTACCTTTTCCTGAAAAGTACCTTTAAACATGGCCTTCTCCCAGGATGGAGCAAAGACCTGGATATCCTGTGCCTCACCACATCCCTGGAATGGTGGTTTGCAAAGCTGGCTGCAAATCAAAATCACCTGGGCAGCTCTAAAAAGAAAATACCATTGACTATCACCAACCCACAAATTTTTAGATTTAATTGCTCTGGGGTAGGACCCAACGTTGGTCTAGTTTTTAAGCGTCTCCCAAGTGATTTTAATGTGTATTCAGGGCTGAGAACCACTGTCTAGAAGGAAGAAGTCATCAGACCTAAAAGCGGACATTGTGGGCGCTGAAGTTGGTCTGTACAGACTTGAATCCTGTCATATTTGGGCACTAGGCAAAGAAGCAGTTTATATACATAGCTGGAAAAAAGTTAAATACCCACAGGACTGTACAACACAAACAGTGGGCCCTGCTGTAAACTATGGACTATAGTTCATGGCACGATTAAAATAATATTCTTTCACCAATTGTAACAAAGGAAACACACACTAATACAAGGTGCTGATTAGGGGGTATGTGGCAACTCCTTATTTTCTGCATGGATTTTTATGCTTCATGGATTTTTAAGCTTCTCTAATTAAAAAATATATATTGAAAAAAAAATAGAAGCTCATGGCCTGACCTGTGGCCCTGTCAAGGGCAGGGCTGTGCCTCTGCAGCCAGAAGTAATGCAGCCACAGCCCTAATACTTTTTAGCTGAGGGCCGCTGGGCGAGTTACCTGGCGTCTGTTATCCTCACTGTATGCTTTAGTTTTCCACCTTCGCAGCTTAAAATGACACCCGTTTGGCCTCTCACAGTTTCTGTGGACGGAGAGTGTGATCTGGGTCTTCTGCTTATCATCTCACATGGCGGCAGTCAAGGCGGGGGCCAGGGCTGGATCCTCGGCAGAGCCTCCGCTGGGGAAGAACCCTCTTCAAGCTCCTGCAGGTGGCCGGCAGAATTCAATTTCTGCAGCTGCAGGGATTTGTGGCAGCTCGTGTCTTCAAAGGCAGCCGTGGAGAGACAGCACGACTTCAGCACGAAGTATATGGGGGTGGGGCATGGGGTCACCTTTAAGTCTACCTGCCTCACTATTCTCATCTGCACAATGGGAAACTACATTTAGCTTGTGGAGAAGTTGTGAAAACTGAACAAGACAAGCCATTAAAAGTGCTTGGCACACAATCACTCGATGGGGGATGTTAGGGAACCCTGCACTGATGCCACTGCGCTCCAGCTTCCTAGAGCACAGACCACGTGCCTCCCCCTGGGTCCCCACAGCACTGCGCAGAACTGCCTCACATCTCCTATCCCAGCGAGGCTTCCTTCCATCCATCAAGCCCGCTGGGCCCTTCATTAAAGTCTTGTCAGGGCCAGGCATGGATCAAATTGCAAGCTGTGCATCATTTTGTTTAATCCTCACAACAAACCAAGCATACACGATTATTGCCATTTTCCAAATAGGCAAACAGAGGGTTCAAAAGGTGGGAGAAAAATTTGTGCTTCAATGGAAAATCTTGCATTGCTTAGATCACACTGGCATCCAGGAGATCTGATCCCAGTCTTGCATTGTCTTTGAGCTACTCTGTAATTCGGTAAGTTTGAGACAGCAACGCTGAAATAATTCTTATATTTAGATAATTTAATTGTATCCTGTCTAGTAAAGGTACAATTGATTTCCTTCCTCATCTTCCTATGAAAAAAACCAGTGTTGCTTCCACTCGTACAGTCATTTCATTATTCTTGATCTATAACTGGTTTTCAGATTCTCTTTTGAGCCCTTTTAAACACATGCCTGGTCCCTTCACTGATGGATGAGTTAAAGAAAATATTTAACATGCGTTCAGTTTTTGTCTGCATAAGAGTCATAAGTTTACCTTGCTTTTTTCTGAAAATTATCTTTTAACACAGGTTACATATATTTCCCAGGCCCCATGACTAGGAAGTGGTAGAAATGGCATTCAAACCCACCCAGATCTGATCATCCTCAAAGTTCGTGTTCTTGACTACTGTACTGCAGTGCTACAGACAAGCTGGGCACTCAGTGATGCCTCATTTGCGTCTCTGGCCAGCTGACCTTCACCTCCTTTCATTCATCAGAGACTGAACATATGCTCACACCCACATGTTCCCATATCCACGAGTTTACTGACTCCTGCAGTTCCAGGTGAAAGGCCTTCACCATTGGCCTCAGCCCCAAGAACTCTTCAAGCCTTCCCTTCTGAAGCTGATACCTGTCTCCCTGTAAATACCACCCATTGGCCCTGCTTCACTTGCTGGAAACTTCCAAAAGGAAACTGGTGACTCCTTCCACACATGGTCCTTCAAGCCTTGGAAGGCTTTCTACATCTTCTTTAAACTTGGCTTCTTATGACAGTTTCAAGTGTCTTTGCCAATCTGACCATGCTTTTTTGGACATGCTCCACTCCATGTACATTTAATAAGTAGTCCTTAGACTCAAGACTCATCTGAGCCATGGAAAGTCAAAGGCCTCCCCTTTCTGAGTGCTCATGCACAGTCCTTTTAAGAGGGTGCATTGAGGACCCACCTTGTGCACCTTTTCCTGCTGCAATTCTCATTTCAGTCATCTCAGTTCCCCTGGTGACAGACCCTGTGGCTCCTTCTACAGACAGGTCCTCCTCGCCTCGTTCCACTGATGTCACCCTTGCCCTTGGCTGTGACTTCTGCTTGCCCCCACTTAGGCACAAAGGACTTGGGATAATTCCCTCCAGGCCTGACCATCCCTGGACCCTCTTCTCCATGCAGCCCTGTGGGCAGCTAGCACTCACAGGACTGCCTGCTGCTGCAGACAGAGGAAGCACTTGTTCTCCTCACAGCATAAGACGAGACACTCATATGATACTATTAGCTTTTCATAGTGAACTCATGGAGAACTGAAATCCAGATTTTTAAAGTGTATTTATTATTATGTAAGCATAGCTGTTTAAGAGTTTTTGTGTGAGTGACTTCTTCTTGGTCCTAAGTACAGCCTTCACTTCTATCTCTGTTCAACTTCATCTTCTTAGACTCAGCACGTATCTGCAGCTACTGCAATCATTTGGGAACTCAATTCTGCTGCGGGAGCTTTACCGGCCCCTCCCTCCGTCATCACAATGCTTGATGATTCTACCAATGATGAGGGGGCTCCCTGGTCACTGGCTCAAGCTGTACTCTCCTTCCATGTCCTCTCACGGCTTCCCCCACTTCCCCCCACTCCTCCCACTTCCCCCTACTTCCCCACCCCAGCCGCCCCCTCTGCCTCCCAGAGCCTGTCTCTGGAAAGGGCTGTGCCTGTTTATCAGGACCCGCCCTTTCCATCTTCCACGTCTGAGAGGCCAAGGGCAAGGCCAAAGACCCGTACCAACAGCAATTACACCGGCCCCTTCAACCCTGCGTGACCGGCGAAGCGTGCCCTTGGCCTGCCCTTCCCTTACGCCTGGGCACATGCTTGAAGGATGCGGAGAGAAGGAGCTTTCTAAGTTGCCTGTCAGAAGGCCAGGCTGTCTGGGCAGGCTTCTGCAAGCTCGGGCTTGAAATCCATCCTGGTCACAGTAATGAAGACCCCAGATCGATGTTTCAACGTCCCCATGACCTCACAGGGCTCTAATGGGGACTGAGTAATCAACGCTTCCTGAGGCTGAGTTATGGGGCTGCATGGGAAATGCGTCATGAACGCAGCATTTCAAGTGGGCTTTCCCCCCCTCTCTCTTTAGAGATGAGGGTACTGCGTTTTCTCCTTGAAATAAGGACAAGGGAAAAAAACACAGACAACAAATACACAGAATGACTCAGAACGAACACATCCAGCTAACGCTTTACACGTGCAGACATCTGACTTGACTTAAAGATAAAGCAAGGCATAGAGAAAGGAGATAGCAAAATGGCTGGAGCCAGAGATCTGTGAAAAATTAGCAGGGTGGCGGAGGGCAAGTTGCTTGACCACTCTGAGCCACAGTTTCCTCCTAGTAACTCATCTCCCCAAATCAAGGTCTAGTACTAAGATGCAGACCACAAGTTAAGCAATAGTTTTAAGAAAGAAGACCACAATTTAAGCACTGAAAACAAGTAAAAGATTTAAAAGATCCTTACTGAAGTCTATTTTAAATGAATCAGGCCAAGAGAAACCAGGAACAGAAACTTTCTTTTTCTCTTCCCTCCCTCCCTCCCTCCCTTATCCTTTCTTCCTTCCTTCTTTTAGAAGCAGAATCCCTTTCTCCAGAATAAATCTTATGCAGAAGTCCGATAAATATATAACAGAAAACAAGGGGTACTACTTTATGGGAAGGGTGAGAAGGAACTCTGCCTGTTGGTTCCTTCTTGCCCCCTTCCTCCTAAACACATGCAAAATTGGCACCATTTGCAAAGCAGGGACTTGGGAGATTTCCTTATTTGGATGCGCCCCTGGCTTGGTGGATGTTCTATGCCAGAAGGCTGGGTAATACACCCCGTGCCTTCCATCTGTTCTGATGATGACTGCAACCCTGCTCCTGTGAGCAGTGCCTGGGGCACGGGGGGTGATCCAAGGGTCCTGAACCAGGGGCAGAACTTGCTGGCCATCCCCAACAGATCCCTGGCAGGGCTGGGGCCACAAGTCCTTCTAAGTCCTGCTCCTTCACAGGTGCTGAGATTCTGTTTTGGGCCTGCGCGATCACATCCAAATATCACTCTGTCAGCTTGGACTGTGGCTCGGGCTTCTGGAACGTGCCTGTCCCTCCCCCTGGCTGGGAAGCCAAATGGAGATGGAAGCTTGTCCTGGAGTCCAGTCGCCCACCCTTGAGTCCCAATTCAGCCAGTCTGTCTCTGTGGGACCTTGGGAAAGTCACTGAACCTTTCTAAATAAGTTCACCACCTGAAAAATTGGAATAATAACAATATTGACCTCATATGGTTTTTATGTGGAGTGCCTGAGATTATATATGTGAAGGAAATGCAGAATCAACTCTTAGTGCATGGAAGAAAGGAAAATATTTAAAATAAAAATTGGCTGTAAATATTTATGCCTTAACTATAGATATTTAAGGACAGTAACATAATTCATAGTAGAGGAAAATAAATCTCTACTGCTTCCTTCCCTTCACAGAGACTGATTAAGGAAGGAGCAGGAAAGACAGATATTTATTCTAAAGTCTTGAGCACTTCTGTTCTGCCTTAAGAGACTTGGCCGACCCTGTCCGTGCTCGGCCTAGATACTCTAATCAAAGGACCTTTACTGGTTCCCCTGGCTTCTGCCTCCAAAAGGCTTGTATCTGTTAATCTGCTTCTTTGGGAAGATTGTCCCAGGGCCACTGCCGCTGTTTCATCTGTAATCAGAAGAGAGGGGACGTGCCTGACAGATGGGGACAAGGCTTGGCCACTGACTGACAGGTAGGGTGGGGCTTAGCTAGTGACTGACAGGTGGGTGGGGCTTAGCCAGTGACTGACAGGTGGGTGGGGCTTAGCCAGTGACTGACAGGTAGGGTGGGGCTTAGCTAGTGACTGACAGGTGGGGTGGGGCTTAGCCAGTGACTGACAGGTGGGGTGGGGCTTAGCCAGTAACTGACAGGTGGGGTGGGGCTTAGCCAGTGACTGACAGGTGGGGTGG